>OX638111.1:33550000-33882500 GCA_951804975.1 Anthophora plumipes | reverse complement strand
GGCGTGGCGCGATGCGATGCAGCAGCTAAGCGCGGCACGGCGTGGCCCGAACCAAGCCGACTCGACTCGACTCGGCGTAGCGCGCGGTGGTTGAGGGAGCGGAGCAAGTGCCGTCACAGGACAAGCTCGATCCGTGCTGTTCGGCTCGTCGAGGTGATGAGCCCTCGAGGCGGGTGGCGGGTGGAGGGTGGAGGGTGACGAGCGACTGGCGGCAGGCGGCGCACGGCGGACGATGGACGGCATGCGGCGAGAGGTGAACGGTGGGTGGCGTGCGGCGTGCGGCAAGCAGCGAGAGACGGGCGGCGGCCGCTTCATAGCTTGCTCGGTGAGAGAGAGAAAAAGAGAGAGAGAGAGAGAGAGAGAGAGAGAGAGAGAGAGAGAGAGAGAGAGAGAGAGGATGAGAAGAAGCGAGAGGGTGAGCGAACGGTCGAACGGATGGACCGTGGAGACCGTGAAGCGTGCAGCGAGTGTGTTGGAGGGCGATGAAGCGACGGCGCTTGAGGGGAAATGAGAGAACCAGGAGGCAAAGAAGAGACGAGGGTGTGGAGAGCGAGGAAGCGTGTGAGCCGGTAAGGCGTCGGCGGCGGGGTCGGAGGAGATAGACGGCGGCACGCGCGGCACAAACCGCTCTACCCACGCAACCTACCAACGTATATACGTGCGAACGAGCTTGTACGTGAGAGCGTGCGTGTCAAGCTGCCGCTGCTTGCCTGCCTGCCTGCGTGCCAGCGTGCCGGCTCGTCGCTCGCTCGACCGCCACAGTCGTGTCAGCGTGCCGTTTCCTCTGCCTACCTATACTTCTATGTTCATGAACGCGACAAACTGATGTCGGTTTCCACGCGTCCCTTCAATGACAGACCCGATCCCAATCATTCTCTGCCATTTTATCTTTCCAAATTAATCGCCACGATCCAAGCAAATCGAGCAGAATCGATCGAACCTAACTAGGAACTTATACGTTCATTTTCTTTTTTTTTTTAACTAACAATTTTTCTTTTCTATAAATTTCCATGCTAGCTTTCTGATCTTTTTATCCATCGACAGTTTTTTTTACATACACATGTCAGTGTCGTACTTTTCTCTATTACAATATCGTTCAATCATTCGGACCGTTTGCCGCACATTTTTCGAAAAAAAAAAAACTTTCTCTATACACACCGGTGAAACGCGAAACAGCCGCGGCGTAGAAATAATCAATGCGAGAACAGACGTATATACCTACCGTGGAAGAAACAAAAAAAAAAAAGAGAAAGAAGAAATCGGAGAAAGATGAAGATGACAGACTATTTTTTAGTCTCCTGGCAGACGTGGATCAGAGTAGTTTCTCTAGTTTCTGGTGAAAGAGAAAAGTAGAGTGAAATAGCGAGGCAGCGATCGCAAAATCTTGAAACGCGGATAAGGAAAGAATTCGCCAAGCTTTTTCGCGGTATGGTGCGCATCGCGCTATGTCCATACCATGGCCACGCCATTACAGTACCCCGTTACCACGCCGTTATCGCATCGTTCTTTTACCACATATAGCGTGCTCTGAATCGCGATATATATATATATATATATATATATATATATATATATATATATATATGCACACACACACCTCTTTTTTCGTTGCACTACACTTTCCATCGAGCGCACTCCCTCTCTTTTCTCTTTTCCTCTCCACGTTGGAGGGCTCGCTTTCGTTTCGATTCTTAAATGCAACTAGGCGGAACCGGCAAGGACGCGGTTACACCTCATCAGTAACGTCGTGTCATCGTGCGTGCACATTCCAACGAATCGTTCATTCGTCTATTGGCAAATGAATTATAAACGAAAGTGTAACGAAGTGGTTGAATTACATTAGAGACTCTCTCTTTCAATTTTCACGTCATTTCGTATACATGCAACTCGGAATAGCATCTACTGAAACATTTCATTGAACAGTTGCGAAAAGAATTGTATCCTCCTTTTTTTTGACTAAAGTACGCTCTAATGAAAAACGATTCTATAATGTTTGAGAATTAGAAACGCAAGAGTCTTCTGCGTGCAAAATGCTTACGAAAATCGTGACAATTCGTGATATAACAGTAAGCAGTAAATATTGGGTCGTTCAGAAAATTCGTGCCGATTTTTAAGTAAATAAGTCAATTTCATACTTGGAAGCTTAGCATACTTCACTTTGTTTTTGTTCTATAAGATATGTATCTTTTAGTTCTACAATTTTTCGTCGTCTTTCTGGCAATTGAAAAATTTCATCTTACCAAACACTTCGTTTCTTCATTTTCTTTAAGATCGAAATTCCGATTTTCAGATTTTGTCAACCGTTTGCGAACAATTCTTTCTGACAGATGACCGCCTCTTTAAACATTGCATGTCTCGTTTGATATTTTACTAGTATTTTTCCCGTTTCGTTAAAAGAAAAATATTAAATATTAGAAATGTGCTCTATTTCCTTCCATCTTCAAGACAGTATAGCACCGAGAAGAAACTGGTAATTGTAACGAATAGACTTTCGAAAATCACGTGAGAAAATAATCTTACACAATGTATGCGAACTTTATGTTTTCATCTAATTTTATTCATTGTGATGTATTCAAACACTGTCTACCGAAAATCGGCACGAACTTTCCGGACAACCTAATACATTGAGAGATAATTATATAAAGTATATATAAGCTGTTCGTATGCATTAATATACATGTAAGAAACGTATATATACGCTTCTCGCGGACAAAGAAGTAATGATTCGAATGATCGGTACGTACATTTGTTACTTTCATCGATACATCAATCGCGTGTACGTAACTACGTAACAATAAAGAGACGATACCGATACGCATTCTACCATTTCGACGATTCGAACCGAAGAAAGAAAAACTGGCATCGATGCGTCATCGTTTCCCCGAAAGATTCGCGTTTCGGAGCTCTCCGGTCGTCACCACTCTTTGGAACTGTCGTCGTCGTCTCCATCGAGTACGACTCGATCGATCGATGGCAAACTCAACGTGCCACGTACTTTTCGCGATAAGGTGCAGGATAGAGGAAGAGAAGGGAGAGACGAAGATAGGGGGAGGGAAAGAGCGAGTTTGCCCGGTGGCTTCAGCATTGATCGTTCCCAGAAGAAGAGAAGGAGCCGAGAGCGAAACGAAGAAGAGGCGTACACGAGAAATTCGAGACGCCCGGCGTCGCCCGGCGGCGAAACGTTATCCGGTATGCAAGAAAGGACGTCCTCATTAGCGGGACCCGACGTCGTTTCAGCTCAACAGGAGCGATCGTGGCGTGGCGTGGCTCGACGTGATATCGCGTCAACCCGTCTTGCTTCAACGCGCCACTGCTAGCCCACACCCCTTTCTCTCCACCGCCCCTCCTTTCCGCCGTTCTACCCTTCTCCATCCACCTTCGTACCACTACCTGTATTTACATTTTCTTTCGATCGTGTATTCGATCGTAACATTCGACGGCGTGTTCGATCGAGGAATATGTTACGACGAAAATGTGAACGAAGATTATACGCGCGGGAAAATTTCCTCGAGTTCCGGTTACATCAACGTATCACGAATCAACCAAACTCGACTACGTTATGTTTATTATTAACCCTTTGCACTCGAGAGGCGACCATCAGTCGCCATTTGTTTTGATACAGGCAACTTGAACGACAATTAAGAGGCGATAATAACTGTTTCCCTTATTTAAGTAGATGTTCTTCTTCTTCTTCACATTGTAACTGATTGTATATGCAATTCAAAGTATAGCATTGTATTTAATTGAACTCATTATTTTATACATCAGACTGTCTTTGATGGTTGTAAATGATGGAATTACTAGCGGCGAAGATAAGTTCGATTTTAGGTTATTTAGAAGTCAAATCAATAATATCATAAGTGTCAGATTTGAATTAAGTAATTGTAACAGTAAAAAATGAAACTGATTCTAATAGCACACATGAGAGAGACAGAATTCGGATAGAAGCTACAGATTCTAAGAAACCATCAGGAAGAATAAAATTCAAAAATTACGAAAAAAGCTGCAGAATTATATCTTTCGAATTTTCATCGACAAAACCACAGGTGAAACACAAGTAATTATGCTAAAAAGAAACTTTTATGTAGAATTCAACTTCTGCACAAAAGCTTCGAGTGCAAAGGGTTAACACTTTCGGCGACGGCCGATAATCTGCAGAACGTTACATATAATTTCGAAAAGTCTGTAGCTGAGTTCTGGTATTTGTAGGGAAGCGATTATCTACAAGCATTACTTCTCAGTATGATGTTCAAAATTCTAAAAAATTAACCCTTTGTAGACGGAACGGTTTGAAGCTGGGCACGCTGTAGAGCTTCAATACTTACTTTTTACAAAGTGTTATTCATCCTACGTATATGTGCGTGTTTCGAGCCTGTCAGTTGTTTTCGCGGACAACATATTAAGTTGTCCTAAAAGTTCTTTTCCTTATATTCATGCACTGTTTTGCCTGATAGCGTTTCGAGTAAGCATGTAGTTCAATCTGTTTACAATTGAACTTATGGTCATTGGTTGTCTTCTAGCTTTCTAACAGTATCTTTTTTTTTTTGATAAAGTGTCTGTTGGATTTTTCTGTGCCATCTTGAAAGATGGAAAATCAAGAAATGCATTTGCAACATGTGACGTTCTGTTACTTTATAAAAGACAATAGTGCTCGGAATACTGCAAATTAGATTTACGCCGTCTATTGGGATCGTACTGTAACTGTTCACACGGTTCGTAATTGATACAAGAAGTTTAGAGTCGGAAATTTTAAACAAGATGAAAAACCACCTTGAACAATATTTTGCTAGAAAAACCTACAGCAATTTTGGAAAGAACACATCACAAGTCTTCCGAAGTGAAGGAGAAGAATGAAAAACTGAAATTTTATAGAATTATACAAAAAATAAACGATTCTACAATAAAACGAAAGGAACTTTCGGTACAACTTAATATTTATGTCTCTTGATTCTGATAAGGTTTTTCTAAATGCCCATAGGCGTTCATCGTCTACATTCATGGTTTACGTTGAACGCATATATGCGTCGATCGTCCGCAAAGAGTTGAGTGTTGCAAATATATGTTAAAAAAATATTTGTTTTTAGAAAATATACAATGAGTTTAAGTTGAAACGACGTAGGACTACGTCTCCGGTCGCAAAAGTGTTAGAACAATTTACATTGTTCGAATAGGTATTCAACATTGCAAAATGTATCGAAATTTTGATTACGAATCTCAAAAAGAAAAAAGACAGCAATTAGAGTAAGTTTGAAAGAAGAAAGAGTTATCGTCGAACGTGTAGACATTAGATTGATGCTGTATAATAAGCTGATTGCGACAGCGTTACTTTCTTTTACATTGGAACATCAACGTGAAATTCAACGATTTCGTTAGAAAAGAAAAAAAGAAGAAAAAACATTATTTACTTCTATCGCGGTTTCTTATTCCCTTTTCCCTTGATATTTTCGCGATCGTTCAGCCATACGTCCTAGTGGAACACGTCTCTCTGACGGAAGGCTGATCCCTCGAGCTGCGATGGCCAACTACTAAACTGCGACCTCGGTTCGAGTTCGCCGTTAATCCGTTTATCGCGTTACCGCCACCACCGGGCTCTAGCTACCACCCCTCAGACCGATTCACCTACCACCCTCTATTCCACGATCCAACCCGTATCAACCATGTCGGAGACGCATACCACCGTTAGCTAGACGCATACAGCGTCGGTAACGGTGTGTAAGCTTTTTCATCAAGCTTTTTATCGTACTTCATCTACAAAAATAATCATATATACGTAAAGTACTGTGAAAAACCTGACGGCGATTATATTCTAAAGATATAATATTTATCGCGACGGAGATCCTTGTTACACGCGGATTTCGTATTACAAGACGCGAACTGCGCGAAGCGAGGAAAAGTGTGGTATGAATGTTTCGACTGATTGCTCGTTGACTAGACAGGGTTCCCGTTTAGAATACTTTCATAAGGAATTTCGTAGGTGCATTTATAAGGATTGGATTTGGAGGGAGAAGGTGAACTATTCATATATATATATACGATTATATATATATGAATAGGTCCATGATGCGAGGACTCGCGCGAGAGTGTCGTACGTCCATCCCTCTAGTGGTGGAGCGCAGAAGGGCCGCCACAGATGTGTCGTAAACCGCGTAGAAACTTTGGACACCGGGCCCGAAGACCCTTTGGGCCTAGTTCTTCCGGTGACCAACACTCTCATTTTCTTTGTCCCCGCTAATCAAGCGGGCGAGATGTTAAGGAAGTTAGAAGGACAACCTAGAGGAAAGGGAAGTAGGTGATTGGCGAGCAGCGTTCACTCGTATCGAGACATTAGGAGGTAAAACATAACAATTGAAGACATGAGGACTTACTTTTGTACCTCTTCATCACCATTAGCCGCAAAATTTATACTAGCATTATACAAAATGTATCTTCGATTGGTCTCAACATAAGGATCGCATATCTGGTGGACAGCCTCAACCTTGTATATCAGGAAGGAAGTCCAGAGGATACAAAATAAAATACTGAAGCAATGACAAGTGAAGATTCAAGGCATCCCATTCTTACTTTGCACTCTAGCACAAAAGTTCCATTAATTAAAAACTGCATAGAAAAATTAAGTAATAACTTCGACGTAGCAAGTTATAACAACCACTTGATTCAACTTGCAGGTATATACGACCTAAATCGCATCCTATACCGAATCAAAATCAAGTTCCCTTCTGTATGACAGAGTAAAGATTGACTCCACTCGTTTAAATGGCAACCTGACCGCACTCATACCTCATTTCTAGCTGATAATATTAATATTTACGTCTAGAATTAGTGTTACTTTGTTTTTACTGCTCAGATAGGATTCGTTCGCTACACTAGAGATTTTTTGAAAATTTTTCGTTATGATTACATATGCAATTATCGAATATTAACCCTTGACTGATATAATACTTTTCGCAAATGTAACTGGTATATTGGGGGCACAACAGACCCCAAATAAAAAGTGGAGAAGAATGTGTTAATTTGATTCTATATAAAACCTCTATAAATACTTTGTTCTTAGATAGTGTATAAAAAAATAAAGCCATGGAAAATTAAACTTTTATTATAAAATAAAGTAGAAGTACAATTTTTAAAATTAGGCAACGAACGTTTTGTAAAAGACAGCGTTCTTGGGATCACTCGTGTCCACTGACGAATAAGTTGGTAAATTGGCCCTAAGCTTATAGACACAACTGTCACTAAGGCAAAAATATAAAAACCAACCAAAAAAAAAAAAAATACACCGGGACTGACTTTGAAATTATCGAAATAGTTTGCTGATAATGATTGGCGCGCGAGTGTCGATTGTAAGGTATAAAATACATAGTTTCACAAGCTTGATGAACTTGCGTGGGTCTTCGATACGAGCGCAATAAGCAGGATCTCTCACGATTCATCGGGAGTCAAAACAGTGGCCTAAACACTATCCAAGCACCAAGCATTACTTGTCATTTCATCCGCGGTCAAGACACCGGTCCACCGTTCGTTAGAAATACCGTAAAATTTTGATCGAAACGATTAATTCTTGATCTAAATAAATAATTGGTAAATTTAACAAGAGCGGCCGTTTGTTTGGAATACACGCACACTGTGTTACGGTACAGTTGAACTGACACCGGCGAATAACGAGGAAGGAAGGGTTCGAACGCTCCACCGAGTTAGCTATACGTCCTAGAGTCTAGACCCGAGATGGAAGATAGCTGCTCCTAGGCTAGGCTAGCCGTAATCGCCATTCGCCACACCCCTAGACTGACTGTCTTCTTCGCCCCCAACAACCCCATACCACCCCCTCGCTATCTCTTTCTGTCTTTATCTGCCTCTTCCTTCCCTTTCGTTCTCAGTTTCTTCACCACCCTCGCTCGCTCCCTTTCACCGTTGCTCGTGACAGCGAGTACGTATGTATGTATATATGTATACACTCTCACACGTGCATACACGCAAGTATATAGAGACGTACACATACATAGACATGTCCAGAAAGAAGACGCAAGGCGAGAGAGAAAGGGGACACAGATGAACGAACGAGTAACCGTTCTTCTCTTCCGTCGGATCCCCTCGGGAATCCGCAATCCGGCGTCCACGATCTCGTCATCCACCCCCTTGCTTCGCTCCGGATCTACTCAAGCCACATCGACCCTCGCTTCTAGAGATCCTTCTGATTTTAACTTGGTCCCTTGGTCCCTTGCACGAACTACCAGCGAAAGAATCCTCCGGAGAATTGGACGTGGACGATGTTCTCGTTGCTTGACTCGCAACTCTCGAACCCGAAAGAACCTTTTTCCTTTTGTATTTGGGTCAAATTTTTCAAATATCTTCTACCGTCGCTTCTTTAGCATTCCTAGTCTTACTTTTACGATCGTTTACGTTCATCGTAGAATGATGGAGAATGTTCTAATTACTCGTCGATATGAACGAGAACTGGAGTGAGAGGGAAGTAAGTTTTGCCCAACTTTCTGCTTGTACGTGAACCCTTTGCACTTGAAGCTTTTGGGCTAAAGTTGCATTTTTCTTAGTTGTTTTTTAAGCATAATTACTTGTATTTCATTTATGGTTTCGTCGATTAAAATTCGAAAGATTCGATGAGTCTGTTGCAATTTGCAGGTATATACTTACGAGTCTGTATCTTTCCTCGATATTCCGCGATCTTTCCTTAGAAGCTACGGCATCTATTAGAACTCTGTCTTTCCTGTGTGCTGTTAGAATACAGTTTCATTTTTTAATGTTACTTTAATCTTCCGTTTTCTCGAACCAATTATTTCATTCGAAGCTCTCGTTTATGAGATCATTGATTTGATCTTTAATTTAAAATCGAAGTTAGCTTCGCTATTACTAATTCCGTCATTTGGTTCGATCGTTATATGCATTAATAATTTTAATTAAACACAATGCTGTATTATGAAGTGCATATACGCGAATCATTTACGATGTAAAGAGAGGACATCTGTTTAAAAAAAAAAAAAGGAAACAATTATCGTCGCTCCTTAATTGTCGTTCGAGTTGCTGCTATCGAACCAAGTGGTGACTGAGAGACACCTCTCGAGTGCAAAGGGTTAATAAAATGTAAATTGTTGCGGCACGAAATGTTACAATAATTCTCGCGTCGCGCTCTCTTGATAAATTAATGTTCAACTCTCGCTAAAGTTGACTGTGTTATAAGTGCTTTAAGTGTGCGAAAGATGATTGAGTTCTATGTGATGTATATATATATGTATGTGCTTCGAAGGCTGTACAACTTCTGTCTATGGTCTGTGCGCTTCGAAAGCTGTACAAGTTCCGCCTATGGTGTTCTATCTTGCCTTTACGTCTTATTTTATTTACTATTATTTTTCTATTTTCTATAAGTGAATGTGTGTTGTGCTATTGGTTGCAAGTTTGGTGGTAAGGGTGTAAGAAATCTTGCGGAGAAGTGTTGATGGGATGGGTTATGGCTGAGGAACTTGACAGAAGTGTCCATGAAGAGTCTAGCATATTAAAAATTGATTTCCTGTTGCACTTAAATTCGTTATATTTATTGCATCTTTGTAAATATTGTTTTTCTGTCCTTAGCACAATAAACGTTCGTTTATAAAAAGAGAAAAGAAACATACTTTAAAACTCAGATAAATCGAATGATAAATTTGCATAATCTCGGTAAGTTCGATCCATATTTCAAAAATGAAAAGCGATAGTAAATTTAGTGACGTCATTTCGATAAATACGGAAAGCAAACGACAAATCGAAAGTGACAGTTGAGAAAGTGATAAAAGAAAAAGAGCTTAACAAATCCTCAAAGAAGGTGTAAACTGTATGCAAAACACGAAAAACATAGTGAAACTACCTGTGTAATGCGAGCAAACGTCTTGTCGCATTACACATTCCAGATTGTTTTGAAATATATCACACTAGAAAATTATCAATAACTAATATTAGCATAATAAACATATTTGTATATAGGAAATTCTTCGCACGAGATTCTTCTGCTGAATCTTCCCATTTCAAACAACGTCTCCGATCAAATTACAGTTTAGTAGCGTTTGGGCACGCACATCTGTGAATTCTTTACCAGCGCAACTGTTTTAACCCTTTTAGTACACTTTAGCAAATGTAGTTAGCTACATTTGCTAAAAGTGCCAACGACGATCTATCGTTGTGTATGCGATGGCACCTTATTATTCGCATTGATGCTAAGTAAATTATTTATGTAGCCGGATAACTATAAATGTTTATAATAATACTAAGAATGTTATTTCACTGACGTTATACTAGCTACACGGGTCACTTTTAGTTTTATGTTTTGATAGTAATAATTTTGTTACAAATAATCGAAAATGCAGTATTTACGCTTTATACAACGGATACTGCATCAAACTATGGCCAAACGATGATTCTTCTTACTTGCAAATACTGTTTATGAAAGAAAACTGATCTTCCCATTTTTTCTAATCATTTTGAATAAATATTATTAGTACGATTTTCAACAAATATTGAAATACAATTCCCATTAATTCATTCTCTTCTTATTTCGTAATATATTCCTTTTTGAATTTTGTAAATATCATTCTTACCTATTTTTTTGTGATTTTTTTTCTCAAACTTTACTAAATTACATCAAATTGGTTCGGTATTCTTCGCTTAGGTACAATTCTTTCGATCGGCACTAAAAGGGTTGAAACTTGCAAGACTTTCGTATATAAAAGTTTAGTAGGATCAAATTATTATTTCTAAAATACTAATCATCGGAATCTAATATTAGGTGTTATCTCTTTTTTTCTTTTTTCAGAGCTGTGAAAAAGACGAGTAGGAAGGAAAGCGTGAGTAGGGATGCGTCAAACTAGAAGAACGTAGAGCATCGAGTTCGTGTTAGAAGGGGAAAAGTAGCTAGAGCATGTTGCGTATTCGTGTATCTCTAGCCGCTGCCGCTGCCGCGATACCAGTGGGAAGCCATTAGCCAAATTGCGAGGTGTCTGCTCGTTGCACCGCTCTATTACCTTCGAGCCGCTTGCTTTTCACCGCACTTCCTAACCCCCAGACTTGCCCATCGTCTTCCTATTCTTTCGACCACCCCCTTCTCCACCCTTTTATTATTTTTTACGCAACCCTTTTGCGCATTCCTCCGATCTTATTTCTGAAAAAAAAAAAGAAAGAAACAAAACGTTCTTCCTTCGATTAACTGATTCCAGTTAAGTTTATGCTACCATACAGTTTCTACGCTAATTCTTCACATGTTATGTCCATTTTGTGGCCTTTTTTTCTATTCAACTTTCCTCTGATACTGGATCATTCGATCAGGAGCGTTGATTAACCGATCGTTTAATCATCGATTGTTAGTTTGATTGTATATGCAAGATGTTTAACCGGAAATGATAAAATATAGGATACTACTCGTAACTGGTGGTACGAGCGTGCAGAGATCGATTCTACATGAAAAATTGAATAGAAAACGTAGAATAGAATTTCTCCGTTTGAAGCTTCGTTTTTGAAGAAAATCAGTTTGAAAATTGGTCAAATATACATGCACTAGATCACGTTTTGACTAAAATAAAACAGTTTTTTGAATGAAGATTATCAGCGCTAGATTGATGGCAGAATACCTCAGCCGCCATGATATCTGGTAGTATCATTACTAGATTTTCATTTGTAAAGTCACGTTGAATCTATCGTGTATAGTGGCGACATAACGAGCATTGAATAATTACAACAAACAATTGGTGTACTATTTGATCAATTCAATGACGTTGAAAGACATTAGGAGAAAAATAAGGAGAGCATAGTTGTGTGTGAATGCGAGAACATGGCATTAGTTTCAATAATTTATAAATCAAACGAATTTTCAAATAGATATTTCTCGAAAACAAAGCTCAAATGAAACAATGTTATTCTACACTTTCGATTCAGTTTTTCATCCAGAATCGATCTTTACTCGCTTGTACCATCAGTTACAGAACACTCTTATAGAACGAGTAGTTGATGTCATGACATTGTATAAAATAGATAATTTTTTTGTAAGTGTACTGGTGTGGGAGATATTAAAGTTAACCCTCTATTGCATGAATTTTTATGACGAGTTAAAAAATATATATATGGCTGTTAGTCTACTTAAAAATGAGTATAGTCATGAAATAAATAATAAAATTTTATTAAAAAATGTTATTTATTGCATTTTATTAATGTTCCTGTATGGGAACTTTATACATATGCAGGTACAAAATCAATCAAATAAAAAAAAATATATATATCTCCGTGTGAGTCTTTATCACATATAATAATCTTACTTTGCATGAAAATCACGAAAATAATTTTTTTTAACATGGAAACACAAATGTACGTGATATTTCTCGTACGTAACTCTTGATTTGCCCTTGCATCCTATTATCTTACACCTTTGCCTATTCTCAGACCACAGAGGCCAGTGTGTAATATGATCAATTTGTTGAATTACGTACACATTATACCAGTATAACAATTTACATTACATTATAAACAAACCATCTACCTCAATACAATATTTCAGCCAATAAATCGCTCTTCAGTATTATCTACTTAATTTACTATAGAACATTTGAAATTTAAGTCGCCAATTGGAAACGGAATGTAATAGAGGGTTAATTTTTTTATAAATAGAATTCTGCAATTTTTTTTCATGGTATGATAGAGTTTATCGAGATGAATACAGTGATCTATTACATGATATCATTGCATTGAAAAAGAGCCATAAATTAGATCTAGTCAGATGAACTGTACGTGACTATATCATTTTATAGCCTCGTTGATTGAAACCAAACAGGCTGCGCATCATAAACAAAGATCAGCCTTCTTATCTCCAGTTATATTTCTTAAACTTATATCTTTCTTAGTTTTTTATTTTATTATAATAGTCAGTTGCAGAGCCTTCAATGAGTGAAGAAGTTGAAAGATCTGTTTAACCTTTCGCGAACCAGCTGAGGTGTTAAATTAACTCCAGCGATTTTAAAAGTACTGTATTTTTTTCAAAATATCTACAATTGGTTTGGTTTCTTGAGTAGCTTGAATTGCGACGTTGTTGTTTCGTGCTACGATAACTTAGTCTTGATTAAGAAATTAGGACTATCGCTAGTGGAAAAATATAACGAACAGAAAAGATGATCAGAGACTACTCCGGGACTTATGTAAACGACTTCGTGAACATCTTGGAGAAACTCCTCAAAAAATATCTCCAAAATTGGCTAAAATAGCTCAGAGGTGCTCTGCGTGTCCAAGAAATAAGAATCGCAAAACTCAGAATACAAGTGTTTGTAATTTTAAGATTGCACTATTCTAGCATTAGCTTTACTCGCATAATTCCTCAAAGAAATGTTTATTTTGATATGATACAAAACGAAAGAAATTTTGCCTTTGTCAAATTATTTTGGAAAATTTAAGAATTAAACATTTTCAAATTTGTAAAAATGTAAAATTCGTTTCGTTAAATAAAAATGAAAGTGCACGAAGAATAAAATTCAGGCGAAAAGGCGTGCTAATAGAGTACGAGCCAAATTTTCAAAACGCCTATAGGCGCCAACAGTAAACAAAGGGTTAAAGTAGATGCAACCATACACGCTAGCGGCTTTGTATTTAATTTATGATTTTTTTTTTTTCAATGTAATCATATCGTACAATAAATTATTGTATTTATCTTATTACGAATCGAGATATAGCTGTCACGAAATTAATCGTTGTCCCTCTTCTTTAGACAAACCACTTAAGAAATTTACTCGGGATAGGGGACTTAGGTAGAGCACGGGAATTTTAAGAATTAATGCACAAACGAATTTGCTATTATAATACTGTGTATTTGAACAAAGTATAACTATGCGGTAATGTATCGTGTTCACTGCTGAGAAATTGCGGCGAATCTGTTCGTGTCGTTAGAAAAACTGTATTTCATTAATTTTTACTATTATTCTATTGGTGTAAGGGTGTATGTGAAGATAGATGTGTGTTTTCGTGATTGGTGTAAGTGGTTTGGCTATGGGTGTGGTTCATGAGGTGACGGAAAGAGGAGTTTTCTGAGGTTTTTAAGTTGCAAACTATTCTAAAATTCCTGGAAGTAAATTTGCAAGGTTGATGTTGCAAAATGATGTTCATAATTTCTCGCTCATGTGATGATCGGTTGAAAATATTGTTTTATTGGTGGTTACGCTTGGCTACGAAACTTTCGCGGATTTCCTTTATTGCGCTAGAAGGTTTGCCAGTAAGCGAGCGATATCCTGTTACGCATGCGACAATCTCAATAAACTTTACTATGTTCTGCAAAAGAAAGTGCAACGTTCCATTTAAAAAAATTAACTTGACTTTGATATCATTACGCTTATAGAAAAATTATTCATCTCGTGTAACATTCCCCGTGATTTCAAATAACTTTTGTGAACAATTTTTTTTGAAAATATCAGTCTCTCGCGAGATATTTCATCGTTTCCAATTAAAGGAAATATTGTTTATAATGTTTGTAAAAGTTATTGCCAAACTTTAAGAGCATATAATGCTCATCAAAGTAAGCAGAAAGGTCTTAGTAAAAATAGATTTAAAGTACCATTAGTTTCGAAGTTACGAGATATTTTTGTTATTAATTTTTGTTATAAATACTTTTATAGCATATGTTTAATACGTTCTCTGTTCATTTCGCCACACACTTCTACACGTCTCCTGAATATTCTTCTGATTAAAATTACTCAATATACTTAAATTTCTTTGGATTGATTTTTGATACCGATAGAATAGTCTGTTAGACCGTTATTACGGATTTAACCTTCTGCAACCTGATATTTCTGTGTTAATGAGAAGAAAAGTTATAGTTGAACACAATTGTACAACGTGAAAAATTTTGAAAAGGAAGAATTAATAATTCACATAGAGAAATGTAGTGGAAATAACAGTATAGCTGTTGAACAATGTTGAATTATTTCGTGAAATGAATGCGTATGTGTAGTCTGAGACTGCAAAAATGAGTCAGCATACTAAGAAAAATTATCATAAATATAAATACAAAAATGAACCTAGTAACAATCTGTTTACTATGACGGACGTTGATATTCGTTTTTTTGTTTATTTTCAATGTTGCATTGTTGAGATTATATATATATATATAAAGAAACATAGACACGTCTTCCTCAGATATATAATAATTTAAATAAAGATTTCTTTTCATAAAAACTAAAGTAACAAACTTGTATTATTGCGTATATATTCAATAATAGCAATAAACCTCAATGAACGTATAAAATTTAATAAATGGATATGAATAATATAACTTTTAAGTAACATGACGCTACAGAGGGTTAAAGTAGAAAAATTTAATATCTCCGAAACTAATGATTTTTAAACCCACGTTTATTAAGACTTTTTTTCACTGATTTTCACGAGTATTACACGCACGTCAAGTTCGATAACAATTTCTACAAACAGCCTGTACAGACATGAATGAACGCTTCATCAAACAAACGGTATTAGGCGTAACTCTTAAAGCAATTACAAACGTCGTTGTTTCTAACGAGACCTAGCACGTCCAGCTGACGTGTCAGTTCGAGCAACGAAGAGGAGAGTGAAGAAATCGGGTAGCTTAGTAAAGGTATTTCAAGTTCCAAGTTCCAAGCAGTACGATGGCATCGTTCCCTTCAACGAGGATTCTCGGTATAGGCGGGTGTGGAAACGTCGGACGTGCAAGCGTGCGGTCGTGCGAGCGTGCAAGCGTGCGCGGCCCGGTTTCAACGTGAGCCGTTAAATTATTCGTGGCGCTTTCGAGCGACAAATGGACCAGTGAGACGTTTTAAAGGGTCTCGGGAGTCGGACGTCTATAAATAGGCAGGTTAAGGAAACGTTTAAAATTAGCATACAACGGTATGTTGAAAGTGAGCACGCGCTTGATATCCGTTTGAAAGTAACGTGCAATGAGGATGATTAAGCGATCGAAAATCGCAAAATTTACCAATCGAATCACGTTACGTTGCATTTTGTTCGATCAAATTTCCACCTCTCTTCGATGTTTCGATACATAGAAAAAATGAGGGGGGAACTGTGCATTTTGCACAAAAAATCGTTTCTTTGTATCGACGAAAAGGTAGGCTACGGGTACAAAATAATTAGGGTGGGGTCTAAACCCGATCACCGAAAAACTGAAAAGACAATACAAATACCGAGAGCAGAAAAGCGTCCGTATCCTGCTTAGTGGCGTACCTGGCTGCTACACGGTCATGAAATATTGATATGTAAATATAGCGGCTCCGCTAGCGTCGACGGCGGTATCGGCCGCGCGACGCCGGTTACAGGGGCGCTAGCAGGTTAACGAGCGACTCGCAGAGTGCGCGACGGCGGGTTAAAGAGATAGATAGGAAAGGCAAGAGAGAGAGAATGCGTGGGAAAGAAAGAAAGAGAGAGCGAGAAGCAGCGAGACAGAGAGAAAATGTGCGTGAGAGAGTGAAAGAGAAGAGAAGAGAAGAGAATCGAGCGAGAGAGAGAAAGTGTGGATAGGTCTTCCAAAGTCCGTAGGTAGGTTGATGGGGGTCGAGGGTGAGACATATAGATGGATAGATGGATAGATAGGTGGTGAGAGCGAAAGAGAGGAAAAAAAAGGAAGAGAGAAAAGGATAGAAAGAAGAGAGAGAGAGAGAGAGAGAGAGAGAGAGAGAGAGAGAGAGCGTGTGAGCGCGAGAACAGTGGCAGGGGTAGAAGCGGTAGCAGCAGACCAAAGTAGGGTGAGGCAGTATCGGGATGGGCGAGCGAAGAGCTGTGGGGAAGGGGAGTTGGGTCGCTGCCGGCAGTATAACAGAGACGGTCGGGCGTGCCGCGGAGCGTGCCACCAAAGGGGATGAGAATTTTCCACGGACTGGGAAATTATTGTCGCGGTTGATTCCGATTAAAATATCCGGGAAAAATCGTACGATTTGGTTACGATAGAACGGATCTTATACTAACGTTGTACTCGTAATTTCGAAACGAACTAGAGAGAAATTCTTTTTTTTCACGCAACGTAGATAGGAAAGAATACGCATGCATAAACGACACGACGGACAATAACAAGTCGGTGGTGTATAGGGACATGCCCTGCGGGACACGGCACGGAACAGGGTGGTTGGAACGGGCCGCGGAAACACGGAGAGGGCGGGAACACGTCGGTCGAGCGAGGGTTGCCACGCTGTGAGCCGGAGAACGGGGGATGCAGGAGGGTGACTGTGCCTCCGTATGTATGCTACTCTACGAACAGACTTTTGTAACTGTCTGTGTGTATGTGAGCGCGCACATTCGCACGCGCGCGTGACTGAAACCGCCAGTGCTACTATCTACGAGGGCACGGAGAGTCGAAGGGTATCTTCTATAGACGACCACCTGGAAGGGTCGCCTCTCTCGCTTGCTTCAACCGCGACGTGTAAAATCTCTCTATCTTTCTCTTACACCTCCGCCGATCTTCTCTCCCGTCTGCATCTTTCCTTCTCGCGCCAACAATCTTGTTCGTTCACCGGCGTCCTTCTTTCTTTAGAAGCTTTAGCCGCCTCTGTTTCACCCTCTCACCTCGTTTCGTGTTCATTTGTCAAGTTTCTTCGGCGACTCTAACGTCATCCTCATCTTTGTCTCTACCTTCTTCCTTCTCCTCTCTCTCTCGCGCGCGTTTCCCTCGTAGCCTTGCATTCGTTAATGACAAAAATTGCGTTACATCCTTCCGGAAATGATCGTTTCGATAAACAACGATCGACGCGTGCAAGCCGAAAGGATCTATCAATGCGTATTTATAATCTCGCCCGCTGCGTGTCTAATCGTACGAGTTTTCCTCTATGCCTAGAGAACTATCGGCAGAAGCTAAGAGATCCCTACGTCAATACGTACTTTAAACCCAACAACCGCCAGAAACGCGTAATGTAGTTTTAATTAAAATGCGACGAGTTAATAGCGCGACAAACGTAATAGAGAACTCCATGAAACATGGACAAATCTAGCGATGCTGCAAGGAAACGCGTAACCATATTTCCACATGGGAGTGTCAGTGCAAAAGAAAGCAGCCACCTCAGCTGCTTAGCGATGGCGGTAGAGCTCGGTGGATCAGAAGAATCGGAACGAACGAACGAAACGATCGAGAGACGGAGAGAAAAGCGTAAGAAAAAGAAAAGAGAGAAAGAGAGAGAGAGAGAGAGAGCGAGAGAGAGAGAGAGAGAGAACAGCTAGGTGAGCATTAAATCGGAGAAAGATAGAGAGGAGTAAAGAGAAGAGGAGAGAGAAAGAGAGAGAGAGAGAGTGGCGGTGAGGCGAAGGATCGTAGCAGGGGCAAACGGAGGGCGGGAGGCGGGGGGTAGGAGTAGACTGGTGGAAAACGTTACGAGGGATAGGGAGAGAACGCAGCGGGTGTTGGCAGGAGGAGGGAGACGAGTACGATAGCGGCGCTGCGGCGTAACGACGCTATAACGCGAGCCGCCGGGTGATTACCTACCACCTCCGTACCCCGTTTACCCTCGTGCGTCGAGCAGTGCGCTTGTCGCGCCACGCCATGCCATGCCACACCACCACCACCACCACATCATGCCACGCCGCCGCTCGGCTACCCCCCTCCCTCTCCCTCTCCTTCCTCTACCATTCCACCCTTTCCACATCCTGCCACGCCGTGCTGCTGCTATCGCGTTGACCGTACCGCGCGCGTACCGTGCCGCTACCACCACGTCGGGTAGCTCTGGATGCCACGCCATCGACCCGACATTACGCCCTACGAATTCCTCCCCTTCCACTTCCTCTTCTACCGTCACCGCCACCGCTACCGTCACCGCTACCGCCTCCTCTCTTTGCCTCTTTCGCATCCTGTTCTTCTCAGCCAAGTCCGTGGTACACCGATCGCGGCGGTGGTGGCGGCGGCCTCGTGCTCGGTCTCGTGCGCGCCGCTATCTCGTCTGTGTTGGTCGCGACAGCCGCGTTCTCCCGTGTCGTAGTGGTAAGCTCGGCTAGCGGAGAACGTCGACACCGTAAACGCGACGCCCTCGTAACGATGCCACCACCGGAGAGCTAAGAGGAAGCGAGTTTCAGAGCGGAGTGGTCTTTAGGCACATACACCTTCTTCTCTTGGATATATAGGTAGCTGGTGTATAACGTATAGGGAGAACGGAACGTGCACCGGTGGATCTATTTCGTCATTGTGTTGCTTGCCTAACTAGTCGGTCAGTTCGTATCTCTCCTTCTCTCTCTTTTTTTCTCGGTTCTTCTTCGCGAAACTTTTGCCACCTTGAATCGTTCGATTCTCGTTGAAAAAAGAAAAAGGTGGAAAAGGAAAGGAACGACGGTTCCATCATCGCGTCTATCGAAATTCTTTCTTCTTTCTCTTTTATATTTCATACCGCGTTATAAATGAAAGAAACAACCGATGCAAGTGAGTTTGCCCTCTGATCCTGTTCTCTTCTCTACTTCCTTCGAGAGAGAACTATGAAGGAGAGAAAGAGAAGTGGGAGAATTAAAAAGAGGCAAAGTAACGAGAAGAAAGAAAGTATCTTTCGTTTTTTTTATCCAAAGACCATCATTCTTGTGGGGTTTAACCTCTGATTTATCGCGGCGTTATTAATAACCGCTACCCCTATCCTCGACTCAAAGCCCACATCCATGGACCTGACAGGCGAGAAAACCACTTTTTCTTTCACTCTTTCCTCCTATCCTTTCTATAACATCTCTTTTCCTTTCTCTTTCCTTCTTTCCTCGTCTTCTCCCTTTCTCTCTTTCCATCCGTACCAAAATTACTTTCGTTGCACTGTATCAATCCGTCACCTAACTCTAACTGAGAAACTTGTAATAAATTTTAGAAACTTGAAATAATAGTAATGATCCTTAAAATGATCACTCCTACACTTTAGGCATTCCAGTGTAGAATCGTCGGAAGCGCCAGCGATAATGTTAGCTTGGCACGTGTCAGTACAACCAAAAGCTCCACGTTGCCTCCTTTCGCTTGTCCTCCTCGTTATTTCGCTATCTATTCGTTTCACGGTTCGTAATAGCGAAAAACTACCTAGGCCTTCGTTCGTGTGACCAGCTAGGATTCATTCGTTACTCGTCATACGTATATCAGAGAGAAAGCACGAGTAAAGAGCGAACCGCTTCTAAACCCCTTTCCCCGATTCAGTTTCATTCCTCGTGCATCGCGCCATCGACTCCTTTTTTCGCTTGAGCCCCTTCGCAATTTCTTTCCCTTCGCGGTCTCAACTGATCGCGCGGTCTCCTTCCTCGCAACCACGCTGTATATAAACTTATACGCGGGCAAAGTGAGATTCGCGTGCAAGCACACCGTTGGTCGTTTCGCGTGGATATGTATGCGCACTCGCGTAATAGCCTCGTTCCTGCCGCATTCGATGCGGTAGATACGTGCGACGTCGCGCAGCTCCGTTCCAAGAGTTTGGGTCTGTGGCGATAAACGATAGCATGCCACGCCAGCCTAGGTCACGCTAGACATGGTCTGGCGTGGCCTCGTGCCGTGAATCGACATGGGGGGAATGGTCAGAACAGCAAAGCCACTGTGCCGCTGGCGGCACGATGCCGCGGCGACGCGGCGCGCTAACTTAACGGAGATAGCCCCGTAATAGCGTTACAACGATACACAAGTCTATGTGAAAGAAAGAGACACCAAGACCACCACGTCAACCAACTAAATAATGCGAACCTTCATGATTTCGATCCAAGGTGTACGAACTGTGCCCTCCGTGTCCTACCACCGAAAAAAAAAAAAAAAAAAAAAAAAAACGGCAACAAATTAAATTGTCAGTATTTAAATTCATTTTCGATCAGTATTTAAATCAACTTTCGGTTAGTATTTTATTATCAAAAAGGACAGTATAAAAATACTAAACGGTCAGTATGTAAATAAAAAATTGGTCAGTATATAAATAGCGAATAGTCAGTATAAATAAAAAACGGTCAGTGTGTAATTAATTACTGGTTAGTATTATTACGGTTAGTATAAAATTAATAAACGGACAATATAAAGCAGAAAAAACACAGTATGAAACCCTTTCCATTATAGACTCATTGTAAGTCGAAAAATAATTACATTTAAAAATGTCTTTATACGTAAAACAAATATATATAGTTTTATTTTTTATATATTAACTCAAATTAGACATTTACAAGTTTTTACTTAATGAATAAGAAAACATGCTTATTGTTTTATTTATAAAAATATACATTTTAACACTTTAACATTTTGACATATTAATATATTATAATCTTATAAATATTAATCTATTACGAGTGCCTTAGTTGCTAATTTCGGTCTTTCCCGTTTCCATTTTTCACCAATTGGTTTTTTTTTATTAATATAAATACTGATCAAACGGTACTGACCAAATTATTTAAATACTGACAAAAAGGAATTAAAATACTGACCAGTAAAATACATGCCAAAAAAAAAGATTATTGTAAACTATTCTCAATCGGTTAACTCGCAACTCTCTAGATTCAAAAACTCGTTTTTCTAATTGTATCGGCGATATTACCATCTCTATCATTTCAAACCTTCTCTCTCTCTCTCTCTCGCTCTTTCTGTTTTAACTCTTTCGTTACTGTTGACGCCTGTAAACGCTTTCGAGATTTGCTCGTACTCTTCTGTTACCACCGTTTCATCTTAATTTAGCCTTTTGCATTCTGAATTATTTTTCAATTTTGTTGCCAATATCTCTCTAGTATTTTAAGCGTTTTATTTGAAATTTACGTCAAAGGACAATTCCTTGACTGATACTTATTTTAAACAATTTGTTTTACTGAGTGTTTTGAGGCTTTAACGGTTCTGTACAATTAATATTGTTTGAGGCTTTCGGGTATAAGCCGTGTCCAGGAAAATAGGTCTCCCAATGTTTCGTCAGCTTTGCAGCTAGCTTCATCAGAGGTTTAAGAACGCTCTGATTCTGAAGTATATTATTTTCTTTTTACTAATTATATTAAATATAGCTCTCTATGACAGAATAGAGGAAGTGCGATAATTAACAAATAGGGTAATAAGTTAATAGAGTACGGAAGAGTGTGAATGGAAAAGAGAGAGAGAGAGTGAATGAATCGAATACGTGGCCAAGTCCAATTCCAAACTGTGAGGTTGAATAAATAAACATATTATTATCAAATATAGCTCTCAAACTTTGTTATAATTTGTATTTGCGAAACTTTTAAATTGTTTAACTAGAAAAATAATTTCAATAAATAAAGGAAAAACTAAATACAAATAAAAACCCGTTTTATTTACGTGTTTCTTATATTTTGCAATTTTGAAGGGTATGGTATCGTTTGAAACAATTGTCAGGATGCAAATCTAGTTTTCTTCCTCACATTTCACAAAAAAAGAAATTGGTTTCTCTTCTTCCTCTGCGTATTTTTCTGTTTGAGCAAACTGCACAGTCCTTGTGTTTTTCTTCTGGATGTAAGAAAATGAAACAAGCCTTTCCATCTAAACGATCGTTTTCGTCACTTATGTCAGGCCTTCCCAATTTCACATTTAGAACAAGAAAATCACCCATAAGTCCCAACAGAAAGCAAATTATAAAGTCATGAGCATTGTGACGAAATAGGTCTGATAAGCACGTGCAGCTTATCAGACCTCAGTCTGACGGCCAAATGTGACTAACGAATAATTTACGTTTTATAACTGCAATTTCCCATGCCGAGGCTTCTTTACATTACGAGGACTCAGAATTAAACATCCACCTTCCGCCACGCACGTTACGTATATACTAAAATCTACCGTAACGAAAGAGCGAAGCTCGTTTGCCATAGACAAAAATGAAAACACAGCTCCTAGAAGAGAGATGAAACAAGCGATCGGTACCAATACGTTAAAAAAAAGTATAAAAAATGCAAGGGTGACGTTGTTCGATCGAACGCAAAAGAAAAGAAAAGAGAAAGAAACGAAAGAAAGAAAGAAAAAGCGGAGATACGCCCCGTATAGATTCCGACTGGTACGAGTTTCCCGAGGAACGGTCTAGTTGGTTAGGTGGTTGGGTGGTTAAACGGTCGAATGATCTGGCGATTCTGGTAACGCAGAAGCACGCGCTAGAAAAGTGAGAAGAGAAAGCAGAGGGTAAAATGGGGGAATGGGGAAGAGCAAGAAGAGGAGGTAGAGGAGAGGTAAAAGGAAAGAGGAAAGAGGAAAGAGAAAAGGAAAAAGGAAAGAAATAGGAGGAGAGAGTGACGACGGTATTGGATGGCGCGTCGTTAACGGTAACGACGGCCACCGATTGTCCCAACGACGCCGGTCTGCACTCCGGCGTTTCCCGCACTACTGCCGTTTCCCCTCCGACCTCTGGCTTGACGACGACACTCGGCCTCGAGCCGCCTTATTGCCGCGATAAATATAGAGCCTACTCCTCGAAAGCGTCTACCCACTCTACTTGGACTTTCTTCTTCCTTCTTCGATCCCTCTTTGTACCTTTGCCTTTTCATTTTTCCTAATACTTTCTTCTTATTTTTTTTACCTCCGCGATTCCTGGTGGAAAATGTTTAATACGATAGAGGAGCGAAGCGATGCGCAAAGAGACGATAGAAACAATAAAGGGAGATATATGGAAATTGACAAATGATTCGAGAGCAATTGCTACACGCGCTACATATTTTTATCGTATCGATCGTTATAAAACAAAAAAGAAAAATATTCTTCCTCGTTATCGTATTAACCCCTTTGCCGAAAAACAATCGTATAGCACGGCTGCACGAGACGAGTGCGTCACGCGGTTTGCGGTGGTAATACTTTTGTCCATTCGTACAGGGTGTTTCACATATAATGGGCATTTAAATAATACGAAACTTTAACCCTTTTAGTGTCAATCGAAAGAATTGTACCTAAGCGAAGAATACCGAACCAATTTGATGTAATTTAGTAAAGTTTGAGAAAAAAAATCACAAAAAAATAGGTAAGAATGATATTTACAAAATTCAAAAAGGAACATATTACGAAATAAGAGGAGAATGAATTAATGGGAATTGTATTTCAATATTTGTTGAAAATCGTACTAATAATATTTATTCAAAATCATTAGAAAAAATGGAAAGATCAGTTTTTTATCATAAACAGTATTTGCAAGTGAGAAGAATCATCGTTTGGTCATAATTTGATGCAGTATCCGTAGTATAAAACATAAATACTGCATTTTCAATTATTTGTAACAAAATCATTACTATCGAAACATAAAACCAAATGATGATCCCATGATGCGCAGCAAGTATCAGGAGGATTACCTGTTTCAAAGCAAGTAATTCGTGTAGCTAGTATAACGTCAGTGGAATAATATTCTAGTATTATTATAAATATTTATAATTATCCAGCTATTGAAAATGCGTAATATTTACTTACTATTACTCACACAAATAATTTACTTAGCATTGATGCGAATAGTAAGGCGCCATCGCGTACGCAACGATATATCGTCGTTGCTACACTTTTCACAAGTGTTGCTAACGACGATATATCGTTGTTCGGCACAAAAAGGGTTAAAGAAAAATTTCTAACGGAAATATATGGGTGTACGATTTAAGGACGCGCATCTGCTGATAATAAAAAGTAGTACGAAGTGATTATTTCACGGCGGACGACCAAAAGTCGTCCGTAGTACACAATACGAGCGACTATACGCGCTCGTAGTAGCGAAAGGGTTAACCCTTTATATTCCAAGCTTTCTTCAGTAAACAAAAATAATTACACTTAATACAAAATATATAGGAAATATAAATACATCTTCGATGTTTACTTTTACTACACTTCTATGCGAATTCTAATTAGATCACTTTATCAAATGCAAATAATACGATGATTAATGGGAATCAGCGTTGAAGTTAATGCAAGGAATAGGATAGTGAGTGAGACTCATCGTTGAAATGCAAAGGGTTAAGGTTCACCTAGCTATCGAATTGAAGAAGCTCGTCTTCTTTCGTCGCCAAAACGTTCGTTGATTTATTAAGCTAGCAATTCGTACGGGGTTATGTCGATTAGAAGACGAAAGATACGAAAACAACAAGTCCCCTATAGTAATTCGTTAATGATGAATCGGCTCGTTTCTTTTCACGTTTCGCGATGTTCAACCAGTTTCCACTTGTGAGTATAAGTGCGCGCCAAGTCTTCTCTCTCTTTGCCGGCCCCGACAGAGCGTCGTAATTTCAGCAAGAATAGAACGAGGTCGTGAACCAGACGTCCGACGAACACACGTCAGAGAGAAAGAGAAATGGTGACGGGGATGAAGTGAGAAAAACAGAGATCGAGAGAAAGAAGGGAAACGGTCATACAGACGGATAGATAGACGAAGAGACAGAGAGAGACTGAAGAGAGAGAGAGAGAGAGAGAGAGAGAGAAAGAGAGAGAGAGATCTGTCGGGAGGAGAGCCTCGTTACGAAATCATTTCGTCGGCAGTGCGATGGATCGATCGCAGCCATTTTGCATCCAGACCTCCAAGCATCGTGTTCAATCATTAATCCCCGTGTAGCTCGCTCTTTCTTCCACCTTTCCAGTGTCATTTAATTGCGATCAATTTTACTCGAAATTTTTACTTTTCCACCGACCGATTTCGGCGATTCTCTTCCTAAACACGGTACACAACATACGGATCATCTCGTGTAATGATGATTGAACTAAATACTCGAAGATGTTGCATATTTTTCCCAAAATTACTCTGTCACAGATATATTTTCGAATGCTATTCTCTCTCTCTGATAAATGCGTCCTTTTTTCACGAAACTATCCGTAACAGTCGTGTAGCGCGCATTATACCGCGTGCGGTTTAAAGAGGAAAATACCTTAAAGGAGGCAATTCCGTTAAATATGGATGACTTTCGTTCGAATACGGGAAATTCGAGTTTCTCGATTTTTTTAACCTTTGGGTACCGATTCATTTGGAAAGATTTTTGCGTTTGGAACAGATTTAATTTGCTGATGGACGGAATAGTATGTATATACCTTCATCAAATGTATTACTTATTTCTGATATTATAGGGCAGCGTATCATAAGCAAGGTTCATTGAAGCACTGGAAGAAACACTCTGTTGCAACTAATACCATTTACTCCTGCACGAAGAAGAATGTACATGTTGAATATTGTCTAAATTTCAATAACGAATTAAACTCGTCATCCGTAACTTAGGCAAAACAAGTGCATGGCGAGTGTCAGCCGTCAAATGTACCCAATGGGTTAACCAACGAAAGGAAGGACGAAGAACAGAGGTAGAAACGTAAAAAAGTGAGATGGCTATTTGTTCGTTACTTTCTTGAAATAATATCGATTCCTGAAAAAAGAAAGAAATGAATAAATGAGCCGTTTATTTTGAAAGTGGCCTAAGTCCAATCCATTATTGATAATGTCAGAAACTGCGGAGTTTCAAATGTCCGAAGACAGTGATAATGGTAGTTATAATTAATTATTCATTAGATAGTATAATAATTAATTAGTATTTAAACAGTTAACCTCACTTTTTGGATAGTTGCTTTGGTTAAATACTCAGTATGTTTAATTAATGCAATGAAAAAAAATTCACGCAATACACTCTTGCAAATGAATTTAAACTTAGAATATTAAATTATAGAAATTATTAAACCCATGGGAAAGAACAAAACAACAAGACCGTTTAATTCAGAGAATGAAAACGAATTAGAAACTAATGATTATAACAAAAATCGAAAGCGAATTAGAATTATAGAACAACATTTGTCATCAGAGGATGAAGATACAGATGACAACAGAGAAAAGAATAGACACATATATCCAAAAAGTTTGAAAAATTAAACGGAAGTCAGGGAAAAGATATACTCAAATTGAAAACATTACACCAGCAAAAGTATCTTAAAACAAGGACTGCCATTGTCCAGAAGCTTGCACGAAAAATTACGAAGACAAAGAAAGAAAAAATATTTTTGAAAAGTTTTGGAATTTGGGAGATTTTAATAAAAAAAATATTTTACTATACGAAGCTACCGAGCGCTGTGTTGTATAAATATCAATGGATGAGAATATAGAGTTTAAAATATTGAATTTATTACCACGTCGGGGTAGACCAAGAAAATTTGAAAATATTGTATTGACACTATTTTATAAAAATATAAGACAAATTATAACAGCGAAATACAAGGACATAATGGACTTACTACGATATATACCACAGGAGCACCATGACTTCTTCAAATCCCTCCCGCATACACAAAATGTAAATGAGCAGTAAATTGTTATGTAATTTATATAGTTTGAAGATTTCCTGAATTGCATAAATGGTGTTTTTTCACGTGTTGTAATTGAATATTGTTTTTTTTCAATTTGAAGCATTTTAAATTATATCGAATGGACTTGGACTGTTTCAAATTATATGACAAATCTAGTTGTTAATTTTGAAAATGGCTCAAGTCTATTCTTGGTAAGAAGACACATATTATTCTCTTAATAATTACTTAATTATTCTAATAGGAATTGTAAATTTAACTCTCTTAGATACACTTAAGAAGTGTGATACATTGGTATCCTATACGTATATTTTTAATTTCATTGAAACGCAAACTCTTAAATGTCTCAATTTAAACATAAATGGACTTAGGTCACTTTCAAAATAAACGGCTCAAATATCGATGATTATCGTGGAATCGTTCCGAGCAAAAAGAACACGTGAAACGGAGGAGGGAAAAAAAACGGCGAAACCACGAAGATGTATATGTACTCTCAACTTGTTTCACAGCGCTGCTTTGCGGCCGTTTGTTCATATTCGTTGGGTGTGCGTGAGAGCCGTTCTTCTGATATCTCCTGGCAACTTTTCGCATCGTGCAATATCTACACCTGTGGCAGGCCGAAATTTAAACATCGGCTCACCACGAACCAATTGCAAGCTTTTCGCTCGCGAATGTCCCGTAAGCAATTTCCCGGCAAATTTCTCCGGTAGCACACAGCTATCTCTTTTGTTTTCTTCCTTCTTCTTTTTTTTCTTCCTCTTCCTCTGTTTTTTCCTCTTCATCTGTGTGCCCGAGTTCTCCCCCGCCCGTTTCCCTCCCCGCAACCAAACACATGCATCGATCGTCTGCAAATACTGGCGGATCCTCGTCCGCCGCATCCGCATAATTGTTGCGATATACCGAGGAACGTGAAAGGTAGTTTAACAGGAAGAGGAAAAGAGAAGAGAACTTTTCGAGAACCTATTGCAAAATAATAAAAATATACAGTTGTTGGTACATAGTAGAGCGGACCGTCGAAGTTCGAATGAAAATGTAAAGGAAAATTCGGCTTTCTAAGCTCGAACGAAAACTCGAAGTTCGAACAAAGAGACAAAGGTATACTTGTGTAAACGCTGAGTTTTGTAGAGAAGTGACATTCGAACATCGCGGTTTTGAATAGGAATATTAATCAATTTAAGAAATGTTTAATTGTTTTGTGAAAGTGCGAGTGTGTAATCTAAATAAATACAAATAGGAGAATGAACCTAGTAACCATCTGTTTGATGTACATAGGTGGACGCTAATATTTTTCTTTTTTTTTTTTTCATTCTCTATGCGCGTTGTTGACATTATGTATAAAGAAGCATAGGTAGGCTTTATTTAAATATACAATAAATTAAACAAAGATTTATTTTCATAAAAACTGAAGTAATAAACTTGCATTGTTGTCTATGTATCCAATAATGATGGGACATTGTAGAAAATATTATAAAATAGACAAGAACAAATAACATTTGACTGCCTATTTCTTCAAAGAAGCGTCAAGTGGTGAATCTTAGCCCTTAACGAGAGGCTTGCAAGAAAATGATTAATCAATTGATAATATGTAATATGTTTTATATGTATGGATCACTATAAATAAAAATATTTAATTATTAAACTTTTTTTTTTACTATTTACCAATATGGTTTTTCGAAAGAAACGCTTAACCCTTTCATTACTGTTGACGCGTATAAGCACTTTGGATATTTTCCCTAATTTTAAAAATCCCTAATTTTATCCTCTACGTGTTTCCGTTTTAATTCAACGAAATGAACTTGAAATTATCAAACTTTTGAAAACTGCTTGAAAAATTTCGCCGCAAAGAATTGAACCTCTACCTTTCGCCACGCACTACTATAACGGAAGGGTTAAAGTGTCTTAATTTTAATGTTCGGAATGGATTAATTCAAGTTACATCATTTCAAATGGGAGAATTGAATTCGAAGTTCGAGGAATTTGGAGATCGAGCTGTCTCCTGGAACGGATTATGTTCGAACTTCGGAATGGATATGCGTGTGTGTAACATGGAGAATGTATCATAGATCGAAGTAACTCGAAACAGTTGTACACGTGTCAGTGTGATTAGTCTACAAACATTTTACATGTATTTTTCTTTTTTTATCGGCAATCGTAATAATCAAGGGACAAAAATCAGCTTCGAGATCTCAAAAAAATATTGTACGCGTATTTTCGTATTCTTCATTTAAGTCAACAATCATCCTTAGTCAAGGAACAAAAATCAGCTTTAAGATCTCAAAAAAAATATTTTACGCATACTTTTTTTCTTTTTTTAACACTACGGGCTTTTCTTGAGAGAACTGGAAACCGAATTTTTCCTTCAAGAAATCGATTTATCAGAGACAATAGGAACAACTTAATTGTATATTGTTAACATACAAATTCAGATATATTTTCGTATCGTTCCATTAATAAAAGTGAAGAAAAGTTGCTGAAAAATAATAACAATTGCTTCTGTAACTTCGTTCGTGAAATTTCGAACTGACGCGTCCCGTAAACTTAATGTCAACAACAACTGTCCATAGTCAAGGGGCAAAAAGCAGTTTCAAAGTTCAAAATAGTAAGCATACTTGAGCTAATATCTCGAACACTGTTAGAGATAGAGGAACGGTATATATAGACGAACTTTATATTTTTCAACGTCAAATTTGTCTCTCGCGAAAAATACACACGATGGGCAATGCGTTAACGCAGTTCTTGAAATCCCATGATCATTACAGCTTTCTCGTAGAGTATCGAAATCGACCTCTTATATGTAGTTTTAAAGATTTCTTTATAAAACCAACAAGAACATAAAATAACCCGATCAATATCGAACAAACTAAAGAATTTAAGTGCAAAAGAATCAGAAGAGCATGTGATATGTTAAACTATATAACATAATAAAATTTCGCGCGCTAAAATGTGGTAGAATGTGACGTGGAACGATACACGTCTCGTCCTACGTCGCATCACGTGCATCATGTATGCACGCCACGCCACGCCTGTACTACTACGTTCTCTTCATTTAATTATCATTCTTTGTTAATTCCAACGATCGAACGAAACGCGAGTAAAATTGTACCATAAAAATACGCATCTCCTATTTACGTAACAACACCTGACAGTAACGTGAGTTGAGCTTCGAGTTCAGATTCGTTCTCGAATCGAACGTTCCGATTTGTACGCAATAGAAAAGCGCAACGAAAGGAAAAGCCAAAGAGAAGAAAAATCGAAGAAAGACAGAGAGATGGAGAGGACGGATTATACGAACCAGATACAATTAGCAAGATAAATCGAGAAAAGAATACATACAAAAAAAGAAAAGGGGATACCCCGTAAGAAGCAACGAGGGAGGAGAAAGAAAAAGATTAGGGCGACGAATGAGATTGGGAAACGAAAATGTAAAATGATAGAGGAGAATGAAAAAGTAAAAGAAAGGATATCGACAATGTCACACTTTCGACACTTGATGCTATCTCAAGGATTGCTCCCTCCCCTTTCTCTCTTTTCCCATGGTGTAATTGTGACTCGAATAGAACAGGTGTGTGTGTAAAAAATTCGCGAACGCGCAGAGAACTTGCGTTACAACTGTCATTAGTTTTACGATCTTAACCCTTTTGTCGCGTACGTGTCTGTCTGTTGCGTACAATAGCGCAATTCGTACTTCACAAGCCGTATTAACTTTGTGTTAATAGTTTTATTTTAAGTGGACTGTATAAATTTTGAATTATTCGATTTACTATCACGACTAATCTACTATTTATTTAATGTTCAATGCTCGTTATTCTACACGTATGTCCGCTCTTACTTATGTTCCTTTCTCCACTAATGGTTGCGACTAACTGATCTATGCTAAGTTTCCTATGTATCTATATTAAGTCTTGCGAATAACTGATTGTTTCTCTTTGCGAAAAAATCCCGCGATGCCTCCGAACAAAGACGTATCGCGGGAGTGAGGCACTCGGATAGGTGGAAATCCATTTTTCGATTGTGATGGGAAAGGGTGGTTGACACAACCTATTGGTCAAAATTAAAAGTGAGAGACTAAACAAAAATGCCACCCCCCAAACCATTCGTCACTCTCAGGTACTGAGCGTATCCTTGAGTGACGCACGCGGAAATTCCGAATGTCGCGAACAACGATCGTAGCAGACAATAACCATAAGAAGCGCTTACTGTGACCGTATGGGCACGAAATAAAGGACGAAGCTTCTACCTAGAAAACGAAACAAAGGCCAAAGTGAAAAACTAGGATTGCCGTGGTGTCATGAAGTTACTGTCGCTACAAAGCGGACTAACGGCTAAACGCAAGAATGTACAAATATTAATTAATTTCGAGGGTTTGACGGCAGATATACCTCGAGGACTAAAGAGCACTTCTTAATTCTATAGTGCATTTGTTGAGTAAAAACTGCTCGTCCTTGGACGCATAATACACGGCTACTTGAGGTTTGCTACGCGACACCTTTGACTGCTATGGACATACAACTTGAGTCCGCTTAACCCATTCCAGATGAAAAATTATTTTGGCTTTTAACTCTCACTAACCAAGTAAGCGGAGTGTTTAACGAAACCGGAAGGACGACCCAGGAGAAAAGGGAAATAGGATTGACGAACAGCGTCAATGCCTATCGAGACATTTTAGGATAAAACTAGGAAAACCTAGCATGTAAGGCCGAATTGGTTGAGATCGGTGGTAATTTGAAGACGGTGTTTCAGAAACGGTTTATTCGGGATCATTCGGTAAAGAACGGAGACAACAGGTTCCACTCGTACGCACAGTTAGTTGAAGTTGGAATTGTAAAATATATGTAGTATCGGGGCCCTCCATACCGAATCCCACGAATAATAACAATAACAACGAGGAAATAAGAGAACGCTTTGGCTACGGGCGTAGAGTCCCGGCCTGCCGTGCCGGAGGTCGCGGGTTCGATTCCCACTTGGTGCCCCCCCTCGTATTTTTCCTCTGTTACTACAAATTGGTGTCAGAAGTGGGATGGAGGCAACCCCCCCCCCCCCCCCCCGAATGCTACTACTACACGGAAGGCCGCAAGTGGAACGAAGAAGAAGACACACACCACAGTTGGTAGAAAACCTTGAAAAAAGGGTTGCACCACATCTCCCAGCACGTAGAGAAGAAACAGGAGAGTTTTCGACTGCTGAGTTGTGGCCACTGAGTGGGAGGGAGAAGTGTACCCCAAAAAAAAAGATGTTAAGGAGAGGAGAGTAGTAGTAGTGTAAGAAAAAGTAGTGTTGTGCTCGAAGGACATTCGAGGGCGAATGTCCAGTGCAGGATGATGATGGCCGAGTGTAGTATCGGGGCCCTCCTCCATACCGAATTCCACGAATAGTAACAATAACATAACAACGAGGAAATAAGAGGGCGAGCGCCTTGGCTATGGCCGTAGTAGAGTCCCCGGCCTGCCGTGCTGGAGGTCGGGGGGGGGTTCGATTTCCGCTTGGTCCCCTCGTAATTTTCCTCTATTACTACATACATAATCGCCTCACAAGCTTACTTAACACTAGATATATACCTACCAACCAGTCAAAAGGACCAGTTTAAACATCTGCTCATAACATTTCTATTTTAAATTAAATTTAAAATTTTTTTGTAAGCTTATGAAAATTCTTATTTATATCTATCCGACAATTATTAGAAATGATTTCATTTATTGATACCATTTTTTCTAATATATTATATGTATGTGGTATACCTACATATACCAACCGGTCAAAATGACTGGTTAGGTATTTTAAGGCTTTATCGACTGGCTTATTCTATTCAATACTGGTTCGGTTTTTGCTATCGAGCTTATTCTTATAGTTCTAAAAATTTGAAATCAAAATTCGCGAGAGGACTTCGCCATATCGTTTACTTTCCTTTATTATAGGATAATTAAAACATGGGTTAAAAGTGACCCGGCATTGGCTGGACGAGGGTTAATTAATTTATTGCATTGGCAGAAAAAAGTTTCCAGTTGGTAAAGTGTTAAGTGGTAATGTTTATCATTTTTCAGTTTACTTTGAATAGTTTCAAATAATATTACAGAGTACTAATACAGCTTTGCATATTTTTCAATGTCTTTCCGGGTAAGCCCCTATTCTTATAATTTTATGTCGTTTCGAGTGTTAGGATTTTACTTTGTATTTTTGGGTATTCCTCTGTTTTACGAGAAGTGAGGTGAAAACTCTTTTCTGCTTTCGTATCATCCTTTGCGTGCGTTTCGTACGTGCTGTCTGGCTAATGTTGCTGGCTTCTGTACTAAAAGTGTTACTGAAATTACATATTCACGGGTAATCAGCAATTTTATAGTTTTCATTATCGATCAATTTTATTATGAGTGATTGAGAGGAATAGCAGAAATTACGGACTGTGTTTTATATTGTGAAAAGTTAGATTTTTTATTATAAATTCACATTATTCTTGGATCCATTGTAAGTAAATTGTTAGTAAATATTTTGATAATACAGAATTTAATATTCTCGATATAGCTGGAACTAATGCTTGGATTCTATACAAAGAACTCACGAGAACAAATATTAACAGAAAGAATTTTTTACTTACTGACCCGACCATAATATCAGCTGCTGAGGATTGCCTGGAGAGATCAGGATCGGCACAAGGATCCAGTGTTAACAACCACTTCCGTCGAAGTAGGTTATTTTGTTGACGAATGGGTAAGTTTAATTTGCTTTTACTAACATTAGTTATTCAAATCGTTTTTCTTAAAACAATTTATCCACCTGAAAACGTGCTGTTAAAAAAACATTTTTTTCATAAGTAATAAAACACTTTATTCCTTTCGGATAACGAATAAAAGTATCGAACTCAGTTATTAAACGCCTTATTGGTTTATTTGTTATTCGTGAATAACGAATAGTTCTACATTATTTTTAATTTAAGACGATATAACTTTTACCGCGAAATCCACGCTGTCCCAATGCATTTGTTCACAACCAAACGCGGTGGTTAAGAGCCACTCTCTAGTGGTTGAACGCGCGCTCTGATTGGCCAGTGTTTTTCGTTAATAATTCAAAACCGAAGCTTCAACCAACATCTTGATAAAGGAAAAATTTGTTCAGAGTCACCCCCGCAACCCCCATTTCTGGGAGTTACACTAGTTACGGGACACCCTGTATATTCAACTGAGTATTATAAAGAAAACTGGGTGAGATATGATCGTGTGATTGTTGGTGTGTTCTGAATCTATTCTGTTCTTTCCAATGTCTATGTTCGCTGTTTTATTGCCTCTTTGATCACTATTGACGCCTTTAAGCGTTTTGAAAATGTTACTCGTACTCTTCTGGTACCGCGTTTTCGTCTGAATTTGATTTATTGCACATTTCCGTTTTAATTTAACGAAACGAATTTTACATTTTTACAAATTTGGGAATTATTAATATTTAAATTTTCGAAGACAGTTTGACAAAAAGGTTTAGCAGGCTAAGGGGGTCAAAAGTGCCCTCCAACCGATTTGGTGGTGCAATACACCATTCGGTAGCTTACCAAAAAAAAAAAAACATGTGACACCAAGTTTCAACCCTCTAGCTCGACCGTAGGGGTAGTTGCAGGGTAAATTCGATTTATCAGTTTTTGCACTATTTTCCCTATTTAGTGATACGCAAAACTTCTGAAAGAAATCTGACGTATTACACATACGAATGCACATCTTAAGGAATTTTTTCCGATTTTTTCGTTACAATTCCTAGTTGTAAAAAATGAAAAACGTAAAAAAATGTAGATATCTTTTGAAAAAAAAGATATCGTTATTTTTATATTTTTTTAGTAGCAGTATGTTAGCATAACTATCATCCTGAACTTTTTCATATTTTTTGGAAGGGTGCTCCATTGTCAAAAAAATTAAGAACCGACATTTTTAAGGTATTTCGCGTGAAAAAGTAACTTCTACTTCGAATTTTTACATTTTCTGTACACAGTGTGTATATCGTGCAATCTTAAACATTTTTACATTCGAAGAAACAATATACAAATTGAAGAAGTTGAATGCTAACACCTAACACGTGTCCTCGAGTGACCGTCGCAAACTTATGTTTGCCTCGAACCCCGACTGTTACAGACAATAAACTTATGACGCCCTCTGAAGTGAACAATACATGAAAGAAATAGTATAAAATTCTATGCTTTGGTCATCGGCAAGAAAACATGGTCTTGAATGAAAATAATGCGATAGAAGGTCAATGGCTTGATTTGTAGAAATATACAAAATTAGAAAGTTTGACCCGATTTATAAGGGGCTATTTCCCTTGTGAGGTAGTGCAGGTATCTTAACACTACCTTTCTACTGAAATCTGCCGTAGAAAAAGGGTTAACTTGTGTGTTAAGATTAGTAATTTGAATGTGTAGGAGCTGATGGAAATGTACGGTGACTGATTTAAGGTGTGCCTATCTGATAATGTAGAAGTGGCGAAATTATTGTCACATTTGTTACACATTTCTGTGTTAAAGGTACCGATGTCGAAAGTCTGTTTCTGATCCTAGCGCATGTCCGCGTATGAGGGTCTTCGAATCATTACCGGTAATAAAGCAATTTGTAGCTGTGTCAGCTAAGACCTTACTGTAGAAAATATTATTTTTATGAATGAGGATGTGATGTACTATTGGACTCGTCGGTACGACCGAATACACGATGCATTTGAATTTCGAGTATTCCGCACTCGAAGGGTTAACAAATGAAAGAGAGATCCTAAAAAAAAAATCGTTGAAACGCACATGGAACATTATGGAAGGAAAGAATCAATAAGGATATACACGTGGAGTGTTAACGATTGGTAACGGACACACCGTTCCTTCTAGAGAGCGGATGGATGGACGAGGTGTGAGTTATATCAGGGACAGGCAGGCGAACAGGTTCGCGGCTTTGCTCTGGTCCTCTATAGGGTCAGATATGTCGGGGTTAGAAGTGGAAAGGGAAAACGACGAGGGGAAACGGGGCTCGGGGGTTGGCGGAGGTCTAAAGCTGGTCCTATCCGTGAACAAATGGGGTTGGGGGTTGAAATTGGGATTGGGGTTGATCGATATGCTGTACCGCCACTAATGCCACAACCTCACACACACGCACACATACACACAAACACGTGAGCGAGCGCGCGCGAAACGCGTAGTGCTCGACGAGTGGCGCAAAAGCAATCGTTGTCGAAAAATGTCATTGCGGTTCAAACCAATTGTGTATCCATCGTGGATCCATGACTACACCGATCAACTGGAAATCTCTGACGACTTTTCAAATCGTCCTCGATTTTGTCGGGTACGCGCGAGAAAGAGAAAGAAACTGGAAATGAAAAGAGGAGAAAAAGAAAAAGAGACAAACGGGGAAAAACACGATCGTCGATTTGTAATAGACGTGGAACATTGTCGTTGATCATGCATTAAGCGTTTAAAGCTGTCGACGGTCGAAACGATATTAGTTTCGATACCATCGGCAGATTCGGTTGTTTCTTTTCTTTTTTTTTTTCTATTTCATGTACTAATCAAAGATGGTGAACACTAGTCGATGCTCAAAAGGGACAAAACGGCTTGTTGTTAATTTATAATTGGACATTTTATTCATTTTAAGGAGCAAAGGAAACTGTATATTACAACGTTAGGCAAATTATGAAAAATCGTCGATCGAAATGTATCTTCTCTCGGTTAAATTTGAATATATGCATCATGGCAAGCAGCAGACCTTTTTGCCTCGTAGCGCAGAAATTCGGTGATTATAAAGCAACACGCGTAGCAAGATACCAAGAAATAGAGGATAGGTTTGCTAATACGTATAGATATGGGATTTATTAAATATCGATCGATATCATCGCTGGTATTGTATCGTATGGTATCACCATATCAGGTAAGTAGGTACAATGTGGTTGTGCATTGCAGTTCCATAGAAAATATTATAATGCTGTTTAGTTCTGTGGTTTTGCGATAGACGCATGGTAGTTTCGTTATTAGCCCCATATCGCCGCGTCAGTCCAAGAAAGCGTTATCGCGTGTTACCGAATATATCGTTGTTGCTGAATCGCCTCGGCTAGAGCAGACGTTCAAAACTGTCACTGCCAGCTCTACTTATTCGGCACCTTCCTAAGAACTTGTCATACGAGTTCTCGATATGAAAATGTTCCAGGAAAATGTCGCCGTACGTTGCCGTACGCGCGTTTTAGCGGTGGCAGTGAATAGAGTAGTGAGCTCTCGTTTCCGAGTAACTAGGAATTATTACTTTTTTGCTCTCGCCTTCCCAGTCCCGCGTTCTTTTCCGTAATTTCCTTCCTTTCCTCCCATCTCCCTCTCTTTCTTCTTCTTCTTCTTCTTCTTCTCATTCGTCGTTTCGACTGAATGTCGACGTTTCGTTGCTTCTCATAGTTTCTTATACCAAAAAAGATAATGCTCTCCCTCGCAGATCTGTAGATCGTCGACCCCTGAAAAGTTCCTCCTCTTTAGATTAATACGATCTAATCCTAGCAAGTGAACTGGCTGACAAACGACACGATACAGGCAAACATGTAAGAGACGATAATGACTGATGGATGAATTTATGGATGGAGAAAAGGTACAGAGAGAAAGAGAGATGCTTTTACGTACCGCCGGGAGCAACCAGTTGATTACCAGGTGGCGAGGATGGATCTGGCGGAGATGTAAGCCGATACAGTAACCAATAATGATAGGACATCGGTTCCTCTTTGTAACCAGCTATCGTGTGAACGTAATGCCCGTTCGGCCATTCAGACGCGACGAACTGAAAATGCGGCGACATTTCTGCAGCGAGAAGCATCACTTCGTAAAATGTTTCATATTTCGGAGCAGTCACTATCAAACTGTACGTCTCGTTCACGTTGCTGCCGACCCATAATGTATAAGAAACGTTCACCATAACTGGTGCTGCTACGCTAACGGCCATCATCATGCTATCGGTACTGGTTGCGTTCACCATATTCCCTCCAGCATTGTTCCCAGCGATACTGTTATTTCCACTGTTCCCATTGCTGTTACTGATTCCGTTGTTACCCATGGAAGCCTTGCTCGTGTTGTTACTGCTCCCGGAAGCGACTGGTTGCGACGGTATACTTTCGTTACGATTGCCCGAAATTGTCGCTGCCTCTGCATCGTTGGAGATCGAGAAACACGTTTGTTACGTTAAGAAAAGTAACACGTGTAAAGTAATAGAACGTACCGTTACTACCGTTTGTGGTGAATCTCAGCGGTGATGTTTCCCCAACACCTTGCCCGCAGTCGAGAGTTCGAATGCTCGCTAAACCACGCGGCGCAACGCCGAGCAAAGCTTCGGCAGTTATACGAACATCACCGCCGAAAGAACCGTCAGCACGTTGCTGGCTGGTTAACCACGACAAAGCGGCCGATCTATTCCAATTGTCAGCCGGTTCGTTCTCAGCTTCTTCGAGGGCTTGCATTACCAACGCAGTCGTTTGAACATCTCCGAAGCTACCGTCCAATCTTTGCTGCTGGGCTAAACTGATCGACGGTTTTCGTACGAAATGATGGAGATTCCGGTGTTTGTGATCCTGAACGATGCACTTTAACGCTAGGATTGCCATTGCAACGGTATCTAAGAGAATACGCAAGTTTGAATTACATACGGCGGAAATTGTTCCTTCACGCGAAGGAAAATCCTTACATCGTGGTACAGATTTTCTGGTAAATTACCCACCGACATTGTGATCTTGAGCGGCGTTCGCAATGTCTAGCAATCGGCGTATCTGTCGCTTTCGTACATGAGCTTGTGCGTTACACGCAGCTAAAGTTGTCAGTGCGAACACGCAATCGGTTGGTGGCTCGTGATGTTGAAGCGTACCGATCAGATCGTGACCGTGGAACTGCCTCGGATCTGTGCACATCGCGTTTAAGGCAAGCGTGTAGCGGGCTAATCGAACCGGGGAGAAACCAATTTCTCTGTGCCTGCGAAAATACACGATGTACAGGGTCTTTCAAAAAGAGAGACGGAACTTTGAATTGAAATGATACTGTATTATGAAGCGCGTATACGTGAAACATTTAAAATATAAAGAAGGACATCTATGTAAAAAAAAAAAAGGAAAAAAGGAATTATTAATCGCCTCGAGTTCAAAAAGTTACTTCTCGAGTGCAAAGAGTTAATATAGTGTATTTCAATAAGAGCGATAGAACTTTGAATTGAAATGAGACGAAAAGTCCGAAACATAATCCAGTGCTCGTTGATCTATTTTAAAGTACATTCGATGGCATTATACGTGAAATGCAATATCACATAAACGACCACCACGATTGCTTTTGGTGGAGCGAATACGACGAACCCAATTTTGTAATGCAACATGGAAAACATCTTTCAGGGGCCGAATTTTTTTTTTTAATTTGACAACGACATTCAGTTAGTCAATTTTCCTCTCAAATTCACGTATACACCCATAAATTACCGGAAACTTGCACATTTTGAGCAAAATGATTGTTAGAATGTAAATAAAACTTCCTGTCACGAGTTTATTGTGCAAATTTGTTATATTTATCTATTTTACGGTTATATCTGAATTCTAAGTTAAAAATATACATAAATAACACGTATAAATGTTAAGAGAAAAAAGTGTAGGGTCTTCCACTAAGAGCGATAGAATTTTGAATTGAGGTGAAACGAAAAGTGCTGAAAATAATCCAATATTCACTACTTTATTTTAAAGTATATTTGATGGCATTATATATGAAATACGATATCATATAAATGACCACCATGATTGCTTTTGGTGGAGTGAATACGACAAACCAAATTTTCGATGACTCTGGTACATAAATCAAGTCGTATCTCACCGACAACACGAATAACGTTTGCTTTGAGATTATCGACAGTTTGTGGATTGTTGAAATAAACAAGAGATTTAACATGGCTTCACAAGAAAATGTCTAATGACGTCAAATCTCAAAATCTTAGTGGCCAGATGACAGCCGCATTTCTCGATATAATCCTATCGTTGAACTTTAATCTCGATAAAGCGAGAGGTGTAGCATAATTATGGCATTGTTGAAAACACATTTCAGACAAATCAAATTCATGGAATTCACGTGAAAGGAAAGATGAAATGATCGAACGGTAACGCTCGTCAGGAACAGTTACAGTTGCACTTTCTTCATTTTCAAAAAGATAAGGACGAATGACTCTAGCAGTAGAAAAACCACACCAAACAGTAATTCTCTTTGGGTACAATGATCGCTCGACTACTGATCAAGGATTAGAATCTCCCCAAATTCGGTATGTGTGTTTATCGACAAAGTCATGTATCCAAAAGTAAGCTTCATCGCTGAAGATGATTTTTGTGGCGAAAATTGAATTTGCCATATTCACTCCACCAAACTTAATCCTAATACTTCAGGTATAATGCCATCAAATGTACTTTAAAACAAAGCAGCGAGTACTAGATTATCATCCGTACTTTTTGTTTCACTTCAATTCAAAGTTCTATCGCTCTTAGTGGAAGACCCTATAATGTTCCCTCCTTTACATTTTCTCTTTTCTAACGACAAATTTTTATTTTACGTATAATACAGAAGAGCTACTGTGGCATGCATTAAAAATCCAGCGATATCCTTCCTTACCTCCACAATAACAAAACGATTTCTAGCTCCATTTGCTTGCTACTGAACTGCAATTCAAGAGGAGCCGCGGGGGCAACGTTATCCTCCCGTGATAGATTACACAGTCGAAGAACAAGGAGAACCCGATGAGTATCGTTTCCCCAGCCCCCATCTTTGTCACGTTGACTCCATAGCCATGCAGTTGCACGATCCAAAATACTTTCCGCGTCCGCGTCGTTCGAGCCAGTCTCCGTGATGCTTTCTACAACCATCTTTTGTGAAACTACTACTACTTCCTCTTTTTTCTACTTTTTATTCTATCATCTTTTCTCCCGCTTCAACGACGCTCGGAGACAATGATTCAAGAAAGAAAGAAAAATGATTCAGCAAATGGAAGAATAGAAAATACCTTCGGCGTATACTACGTTCAACGTGCAGAGGTACACTGCTAAAAGCAGGACCATTACAGCTGCCATACTTGCTCTTCCCCACATTTCACCAAAGATCGAATAATATACTCGATCGTTAATATCGCCTGCAAACAACACAGGTAATAATAAAGATATTCGACTGTTCTTTCTTTCGCACCTTTTCGTTTCTTAATAAGCGCGCATACACTTATCTTATCAATCTTATCCTATTTATCTTTATCAATATCGTTCATTAAGACTTATTAATAAATAATAATTATACTACCGAGCGGATACACAAACGTTGACGTTTGTTCGTTTTATTCGTAAAGTAATCGTTGTGCACAATGTGGCACCGGTAAAAAAAAAGAAAAAAAAGAATGGAAAAGGCACCAACTACCACGGCAACATTCAGCGTCGCTACGCCCGCGGAAACACTACTGGGAACAACGCGATGTTACGTGGGGATCGATAATCGCGACACCAGTTCGCCGCCGTTGCTGCTGCCGCCACCGACGCCGTCGCGACGTACTCCAAAACGATCTATACACACGCCAACTCTACACTCTACAACTCTATTTTCTGCTCTCCAATTATACTCCCAAGTATAGTTAGATATCCACCGGATGCTCTCCTTTGCTATTGCTTAGCTGTTCACCTCTTTTCCTCTTTTTTTGTCCTGGTATCCCCGTGCCACTACTCGCCACCACCGTTGTTATATTCGTAGAACTACTGCCATCGGTTTCTATTCTACTCATACTCGAGAGACCCTCCCTTCCACGAGCCTACTTTGGCGTAACGCGACGGTCCGTCTGTGGCGTTTCTATACATCACTACCCTCTACCATCCTCTATCCCTTCTATTTGTCGATGTCATTTCCTTTTTCTGTCAAGCTCAACTATGGGGAGTAATTATAAGTCAACTAGAGAATCGATTACTAAAACTCTCTTTCTCTTACGTACTGCTCTCCTGATACCGATGTAACGTGAATCATTTCGAATTGAAGTATCGTGGAGACAGACAAACGATCGATGAAATACTCCTTTCGTTAAATAAAAATAAAAAAAATTAACGTCTTCTTTGTTTTGTAACTGTATCGTACACTTCTCTTTCACTTTCTTACACTTTCGCTATTTACATGAAAATTGTGGAGGAGAAAAGACTGCTTCGCGTTTATGATCATTCTCTATTTCGAGATAAACGTTTTCACGCGATGCACTTCGAACTTCTAATTGTATCACGGAGAAGGAACGGTGTAAAGGGTGAGATAAATGATTGAGGATAAGTATAAGGGATAAAAGAAGATATCGAGGAATGAGGAGAATGTTGAAAAATATAATTATCCTTCGATGCGCCTGGCCTCCGATGAATACGCAATGCAGATTAAACGTCAAGTAGTAAAATCGACGTTTCTCGCGCTTATCGAAACTATACGGTACTATGCATGTACATTATATGTGTGTGTGTGTGTGTGTGTGTGTATATATGCATATCGTTTATTTACTTACCTCGTTACGAACTATTACTATTTCCAACCCAACAATTACCGTTTGTTTTTCTATTTTAATTCACATTCACCCGAATATTTACACCTAAGTGCTGGAAGATTTTTCGACGTGCTGGAAGATTAGAGGCAAGCACGTCGAGTCCAACTCATCGTTAACGCGACTAACGGCGGAGGATGGAAACAACGCAACTTCAAGAAGACCAATGCAACGAGAGCGCGCAAGGGGTACAACGAGCTTTGATATCGCCCTCTTTCCCCTGTTGTTGCCGCGTCCAATTGGCGTGTCGCGCTTAACATCATACCAGAAATATGGCCGTATTCGCATTTCCGGTGAAATAATGATTAGTCGCGAGTGCTCGCGCGCGTCTAGGTGTCGCGTGCAAATAAATGAGTGGAACTAATGGGATATCGTAACTAACAATTCTTTCTACGCGACGTTGTTAAATAACGCGTTGTGTTTTGCCGCATTGCTAGCTTCTAGGGAATTTCCCTAGATGTCTAGGTAGTTAATGTCTGTCTTATACAGTGTAGGAACCACTTTTTTTCTCCATCAGAGTCATTCTCTGTGAATTAAACTGATCTCTATTCTTTCCGTCAAATTTCATATTATGTTTTTAAGGATCAAGTGTCGATCATGAAAATCAGCCTTCTGCTCGTTTAAACAGCGCGCGCTTGAAAGGAATAGCACCAGAGAGACGTTCTATGTGAAGCTGCTAACCCTTCTAGATCAGCGGAATAATCTTCCTTCTTCAACCCTTCTTTGGAATCTGTCAATTTTCCAATAATTTAGGAACAAGGTATATTGTAAAACAACCATTCTTAAACTCGTTCGTCAAATGTTAGAGAAGAATAGTAATAAAGTATAAACTTTAATGATACTAAAGTATAAACGATCGATACGAATCACGCCTTTCTATTTTCTTTCTTGCTTTGCTAATCGAAGATTTAAAATTGCTAAACGGACGATAAAACATAATAGAAGTTATCAAGCACTACGAATAAGTCGAATTAAAAAAAAAAAGGAGAAAAGAGAAAGGTAATAAAATAACAACTGTATTACATATGTCATTAATAAATTATTATATATTATTAATAAATTACATATATTATTAACAAACATATATTATAAAATAAGGAACACTATTTTCAAATGTTCTTTGTAGAATTGTTCATTATTTATTGCTTATCAGTCTAATAAAGTAATTAGGAATTTTGTAAAGCATAGTAAAGCTTATACATAATGTTCTATGTTTCATGTTAATAAAAGTATTGCAGGCTTAACAGTGTAATAGGAAAGTGCTCTTACAGAAATATTACTCACATTGTATCTATTTTAATGTCTCTCCTGAAATACCTAAATGCAACTCTTTCCTTACCAAGAATTCACATCTTCTACACTTTGATATAAGTGAAGAGTAAAGCAAGTAGCTAAAGCTACAGCTTAGCTTTCATCCATAGATTAATCATAACTTATTAAACAAATGAAAGTTTCCATTTATAATATCACCCCTTAATCAATCTATAATTTTTTTACAATTGTTTCTAATCACTAACAACTATAGAATAAAATATAATCCCTTTGAAAATACATTACTGTAATCATTAAATAACTATTATTAACAATTTTGTTTTATGTGGTAAAATGTTTGAAGACAGACAGCAGTATGTAATTTCCTCAAATACTTTTACCACCCATATAACATTATTTCTGTGCTTTTAAAAACTATAGAGTTTTACTTTCTGATCACTGTCTAATTATTCGTTTCTAACATCTTAATTTATTAATAAATTTCCATTTTCATTCTAATTATAAAATTAATATCAAAATTAATATATAATATAAAAATTAATATAAATTTCCATTTCTCCATTCCTTGGGGCATATAGAAAATTATATGTGACAAAATCTAATGTTTTAATTTTATCTTGACAATAACAGTTTCACCTGTGGTAATTTTATTAATTAAATACTATATAAACTCTAACCTTGCTGCCTGTAATTATAATACATATATACATATCCTGCCTAATAATCCATTTAATTCCACCTTTCATCACCAACAAAAGAAAGGAAGAAAGAAATAGGGAAACAAACGAAGAAACAGGAATATAATACATCAAACGAATAACGTACAAGTTTGTCCGAAACGAATTGTCAAGTGAAAATGTTTAAGCTCTCACTCTGTTTCCCATCTCTCTTGCTACCACATGCGTTGTCATTATTGGCTACAGCCAGCGACAAAGAACGACAACGAGCATATCGAGATGAAGTGAAATAGAATGATGACTTTACAGCATTGATGTAGTCTCCCAGTTAAACTGTCAACTATTAGGAAATTGAAAGATTTCCTTACTTTTACATACTACCGCTGATTCGATGATTTTAATATATGACATATTAGATACCGGAAAAAGTTCATGTGAAACTTAAGTAAATGTTTAAACATTGAAAACTTTCTTCGAAAATTATTTTATTTATACGATAAATAGTCATTATTTATTTCTATAACTATTTTCTAGCGTTGTGTAAGTTTATATACTTCTTCTTTGAACAAATTTGGAGATTTACTTGCAAAACATGAATTCATTCCTAATTTCACGATTTAAAAAAAAAATCGTGAGAACTTTTTTCGGTACTGAATATATTACTGTTTAATCTCATTTTAATATTTTTGTATAGTTTAGTTTGTGGCGGTGATGTTAGAGGTAGAAGGTGGAAGAATGATAGAGAGGATCGGCGGAAAAGGAAAGGTTGCGTTTCGTCCTGGGTCTCCTCCTAGTGGACTCATCAGTAAGGTATCCTAGGAGACCCGTGCCTTAGAGGCGGGGGACTGAGGAAGTCAGGTTAGAAGGTATATACAGAGTGTCCCAGAACAAATGTAACATCCGGAAATGGGGGGTAGCTGAGGTGATTCTGAACAACCTTTTCATTTACCAAAATGTTGTTTGAAGCTTCGTTTTTGAGTTATTAACGAAAAACACTGGCCAATCACAGCGCCCAGAGATCGCGCGCTCAACCACGTATGCACGGCTTTTATACACGGGCGCTCGGTCGGGCTCCCGGCACACGTACTGGCACAGCATAGGTATCGCGAAAAATGTTATGTCATTTTAAATTAAAAATAATATGAAATTATTCGTTATTCATGAGTAACAAACAAATTAGGAAGTCGTTTAATAACTGCGTTCGATACTTTTATTCGTTATCCGAAAGAAATAAAACTGTGCCAGTGCGTTTGCCGGGACCCCGACCGAGCGCCCGTGTATAAGAACCATGCATACGCGGTTGAGCGCGCGGTCTCCGGGCTCTCTGATTGACCAGTGTGTTTCGTTAATAACTCAAAAACGAAGCTTCAAACAACATTTTGGTAAAGGAAAAGGTTGTTCAGAATCACTTCAGCTACCCCCCATTTCCGGATGTTACACTTTTTCTGGGACACCCTGTATATGTATTGACGCGCACGCGTGGTATAAGCCAGCATATATATCAAGCATATAGTTTATACGGTGAGTACGCCTAAAGCATATACGGGGCAGACGATCCAACGCCATCTTGACTAAACAACTGAAGAGTAACGGACGACCGAGCACTCAAAAATAGGAAAGATGTCAGTTACAAGAAGTGTTCTCCAACAATTTACACGATCTTTCAAAACCACCATTCCGAAAAAAAGTGGTCACGGACCAGAAGGTTTCCCCGGTGCTGTGAGTTCAAGATAATTCTTTATTGCGTAATACTCGTTGAAGTATTGTGTCTCGATATTCAACTTTGGTTTTTTAATAAAATAAAAGTAAACAGCTAGGATGATGAATGAAAATTGGACTTATTAAACGAATCAATATCAGAGACATTTAACGTTCACATTCTTTTTATTTTTTTGTGGAAAGACATTTGGAAACTTTAACATACCGATATATTATGGTTTAAACTGAATTACAAACTGAAATGTACTTGTTACAGAATGTTCCTTTCAGCATTAAGAATAGATATGTGCTTACGGCAACTTTCATTTGTTTCTTTGGAAGCGGATTGTCAATACCTTTCCTCATTCTTCGTCACCAATTGCTGAAGTAAAGTAAGTGTCATTGATTTATTTTGTATTATATAAAATCTTGAGTTATATATTTATGGCGATTATCTTTCAGGTGCCAAGGTATCAATATTAGCAAATTATTCTGTTTGTTGAAAAGAATATAACATGTAACATAGATATTTGTAATAAAAATATATTGAACTAAGTCTAATAAATATTATTTACTATTCCCATTAATGATGTAAGATTTATTTAAGTGTATGCATAGTCATTTGTATTGTACATTTAGAATTTTCTAATGCCGTACATTTTCATTCAAAGAATACCCGAAACATTTATAAAAGATTTTCTTTTTATAGATCATTTCGATTGCAAAAGCTACGAAAAATTTTTCTTTCAAAGTACTTGTATTTTCCAATTATTTTGTTGGCATATTTGTCAGCCTGTATCGAAAGAATACGTATAAGGTAATAATAGGACTGCCTCGGCTACTGTGTAATTTTCATTAAAGCACCAATTAGAAAAATTTTCTCTATTCATTGTACATTACAACTACATAATAAAAATAAAAATTTTGCGTTTATTAAATGCAAAAAAGAAGGGCAAATATGTATCATATATTCGACACTATTTTCTAACCTCTATTATTCGGCATGTTGAAGATAAATAATTCTGCTATAACTGTAAACAAGTGTAATTTTTCTACTGACAATCTCAATTATTCGCTCGTTATATAAACGGAACGTCAAAGAAACCGACCATTCTCGTTTATATAACCTGATTTTTTTCGAATTACATACAATTCTGAAGGGAAGACAGCGAAGCTCTGTCAGTTCTGATTAAGTTATTTCGATTATATCGTATACGATTCCACTCAATGAACGTTCAGTCATTGTATCGAACCACGTCCAGGCATAGTTCAACTTTGACCTACACAAATGCATTATCTTCGGCTATTATCTAACAAGATCTTATTATCTCTCAAGGACACACCTATAAGCGGGCCAATTTAAGAATAAATACGCTATCAATACGCCGTTTCATGGGCGTGATTTGTATTTCTATATCTTTTTAATTCTCTTTTGCGGTTACATTACGAATGTTCCCATTGACGTGAAAACCAGCCTTGAAAATCCACTCGCGTAGCCGTTTCACGGTGTCGTCGTTTACATAGTTGGTGTCATCATGAATTGACGCTCGATCGGACCACTCCACGAGGAGCACGTGCTGCTTGAAGTAAAACTAAGTACTTCATGTGCTCACTTCTAACCTAGACGCATACTTGTGCCACGAATAACGTATTCTCGATGAAGTGAAACAGCGTTGATCGATTTTGAAGCGGGATCGAAGCAGGTCCTCCTCCAGCGTAGCGGTTAGACGCATTTTTCGGCATCATGTATCAAAAGTTGAACCTTGAGGTGGAGTATCTCACCGAGCAACATCTTACCGGCTTCGAGAGCTATAAAGTGAGTTTTTCAATTGAATTCCTTTCTTCTTTCACTTAGAAAATCCCTCAATTAGATTTTATACCAACTAGATGAATCATCTTCTTCATGAACTATTCACTAAATTGACCTTCAGATTGTTCTTGATGTTTTTTCTTTTTTTAATTTTAAGTATTTATTGTTGGAGAACTTCTGGACAAATTAAGCATGAAGTCTTGTCTCTGAATAAGTTACTCAACCAGTAATTGCAATTGCTATCATTTTTTTCCTCCACTAGTTCTATTGAATTATGATAAATGCACATGCAAAAAAGTCTTAAAATTCACATTGATATAAAAGCAAAAGAAAAATTTTGAAGTTCTTTGAATATCAGATGTTGATAAATTTATTACGAATCTATATTTTCAGTATAGCTCTGTGGACACAAGCCCTCTCAGTGTGTATGTTATGCACCCATTTTGGAACAAAGTGGTTCAGGTATGTCTCTTATTGCCATTCTTAGAAAATTTTTCATTTTTTACATACCACTTAGAAAAATATGAAATTCTTGTTTCAGTACTGTCCAAAGTGGGTTGCTCCAAATGTATTAACTTTCTCTGGATTTCTTTTCACAGTCCTGAATTTTACGTTATTTGCATTCTATGATTATTACTTGTACGCATCCAGCGATGATAAACCACAGTATCCTCCAATACCACGATGGGTCTTTGCCTTGGGTGCATTCAATGTATTCATGGCATACACACTTGGTAATGTGACTTCAATTTTACACATTGCTTCGTAAAAAGCATTTGAGACAGTAATTATTTTTTTGCAGATGGTATAGATGGTAAACAGGCGCGACGTACACAAACGTCTGGTCCTTTAGGAGAGTTATTTGATCATGGATTAGATAGTTGGACGACAATGCTCATTAGTGTATGTATGTTTTCTGTCTTTGGTAGAACAGATCACAGTGTATCTCCACTGAGAATGTACTTCATTCTGTGGAATGTGTTTATCAATTTTTATTTGACCCATTGGGAAAAGTATAACACAGGAGTATTGTTTCTTCCTTGGGGATATGATGTATCTATGGTAGTAAGTAGTCTACTCTTTTTCACTGAATTACCAGTAACCATAACATCCTTATAATTTCTGTAATTATTTCCAATTTTTCAGGGTACTATTATTGTCTTTATTATATCGAGCATAGGTGGACACAGCGCTTGGAAATTTGTTCTACCTGGTGATATACCTATGGGAGTGATGTTTGAAATATTACTATATGTCAGTGCGATTGTATCCAGTTTACCTGTGGTTCTCTGGAACATATACAAGTCGGTACAATAAAATTGAATCATTTTATATACTCTCCGTTAATAGTGTTTGCTTAACAAAAGGAATGTTTCATTGAATTTTCAGATCATATAGAGACAAGACTGGAAAAATGCGAACATTCCTAGATGCTGTTAGACCTCTACTACCTTTAGCTATACTCTTTACTATTTCAACAATTTGGGTAGTACACTCACCTAGCAATATCATAGAGCAAGATCCCAGAATAATTTTCCTAACTGTTGGAACCATTTTTTCCAATATATGTGTAAGATATTCAAATAACCGAAGTGAAGTAATTTAAGCATGAAAGATTAACGATATCTTAAATTTACAGTGCCGTTTGATTGTTTCACAAATGAGCAATACTACATGTGAACTACTATCGTGGGTATTACTACCCGTAGCTGTTGCAGCTGTCTTTTCTTTCGTCTTACCTAGCACAGATCTGGTATTTACGTATATTGTTGCCATCATAGCTTTATTAGCGCATATTCATTATGGAACTTGTGTGGTAAGATTCATTCCTCTATATTTAACTTATAAGGTTCATATTTACCACTGTTCACGATAAATATTTGATTCTTAGGTTCGTCAGATGTGCCGTCATTTCCGTATTTACACGTTCCGTATCAAAGATCGTACCGATTGACTACTTGCCGACGATACATGTTAAAAACGAAGAAGTACGAAATAAGAAAATGTCGGAGAAAGCTGCGAACGAGTGAGTACAGAGCAGACAAACGGACGAAATTTTTAGGATACGATTGAAATGTGGAGGAAATTTTCGGCTATGATTATTAAGAATACTCAACAGTGAATAATAATAGAATTCGTTAAAGCATGCAATCATCGCTGGTCACATATCCAAAATGAAGAGAGTACCTGTTTAGTAACCTTATTTATTCGTTCTCAAAAACAAAATCATTTGAATCGCACTTATTGCTGTGATATAGTTACAGGAAATACCTGCAAGCTTATCTCGTACGTATGTGTTCTAACTAATACAAGTTAGCATTGTTGGCTCTCTACGTTGTTTTCTTTTTGTGTTCTGTTAGTAACTCTGACTGTGCATAGAGCATTTCTTTTTTGAACACTGGCTTGTAGCTGTTCATACATCGAACTCTTCGTTTTTAACATGTATTGTCTGAGAAGCAAGGTTAGGTATCATGCTTATTCGGGTTTCTCGTTCAACGAGGAGCTGTTTCCCTTTGTAGAAATTTTTAGGCTTGAATTTCTCATGTTGCTAAGAATTTTTTAAAGATTGCAGCAGTGATCTTTTTTTTTTTTTTTCTTTCGAACATGTGCGAAAGGAAAAAGTTTTCACTTGGTCGAGAAGTCTGAGTAAGCTGGAGCAATAAACTGAAATGGATAAAAAAAGAGAGATGGAACGTTGGTGTACACTTGTAGAAGGATATGTGCGAAAGATATTATTTATTTTACGTAAGAATGCATGTATATGTTATAATATTTGATTAGTCGGTTCCCTGAAATGAAGACTCTTTGAGGTTAGTGCACAAAACATGTCGTGTATCGATAGGGATAACAATTTCTAGTTGAACCGGCATATTTTTGTGGTTAAACTGATCGAAGTCACATTAATCAAGAGAAAGAAAAAGAAAGAACGGCAAAACTTCACGTTTTTGTCCGTGGAACAAATTATTTTGTTCAACAAAGGGATGAATGTTTCAATGATTTTTTCGTTGACTTCTCTTAATTTTATAATAAACTTCAATTTATTATGCTGCATGTTGAATTCCAACGTGGGAAAAATTAAAGATAGCATTGTATAGGTGTTTTATTAACACGTTAATGCAACGATTAATTTTCATTATATTAGTTAAATTGTTTGTGAGACAATAGCAAATGAAGTAGGACATACGAGTGGTAAGCGTTATTTTCAGATTCCTATATAGAGTATGTATGAATTAACATTAATAATCCAAACTGTAATTATGAAACACCCTATATGTCAAATACCAAATAACATTTGAAAATTTCTCACGTTGTAAAAAACAAAAGAAAAAAAAAATAAATTAAGAATCTTCTTTCAGAGTTCCGTAAATAACGCCGTTCAAGTTTAAATGTCACTGTAAAATAAACTAATTGATTGAAAATGTGCAATTCCGTAGATTCTCATTGATTCCGTAATGTTAAAAGCTTCATTGTAAAGTTCCAAATGAAAATTATTAATTAAATTTCTTATTCGTGCATTTAACGTACTACTAGTCTATTTTACATTAATGATGTATCTAATTTTAGAATACTAAATAACAAAAGGGGTAACATGTTACATTTTCTAATAAAATAAAAAAGAGAAGAAATGTTCATTTTAAATCCTAGATAGAATGTTCATAGCTGGTGACAAGTTTTTTGTAAAATTTATTATATATACTTACATACAACATAGTCTCGAGATGAGCATAGTTGAACGCATGGCAAACCAAAATGCTAATTTTTTTAATAATCGAAATATTTATGACATACTTGTGCAGATAATAATCAACAAGAGCTATGTAACCTTACTCCAATTACAGCAGCCTTATATAACTTTATTTATTAGGTATATAACATTTCCTTTCGTTTGTAAGTTTATATTGTTTATAACTTTCATTTATGATATATGTAATCGTACGTTATCACCGAAACGTTTCTTTTTGCCAAAGATATTAAACAAAAACTGAAAATTGTATATAAACTGTATTCTGTTCATCCCAAAAAACTGTACATTTTATTTACTTATTTTTAATGTAAAGTTGATACAATTGAAAAACGCACAAAAGATATTAATGAAGTCTACATTATTCCTATCAACCTTTCCACTATTAAAAAGGGAGTAACTTACCTAGTTAATCATTTCTCTTATATATTTCGAAAATTTCAACGAATTTATTTGAACTTACTATAAGACAAAATAAGTATACAAGCAGTACAATATACGTATGTATGGCAAAGCATAACCTTATGGATATTTATGAGAACGCAAATATTCTGCTTTCACTCTTTCTCTGTCTTCAGGTAATGGTACGAACGGTGTTATATTGTCATATCTTCGCAAAGCTATCACTTTTCCCTAAAATATAAACGAAACTTTAAGTTATCTTTCACTATACAACAATTGCGTATTATATATTGAATATTTAAAATCACCCAAAACTTTTTACAAATTCTGTAGTTTTCAAAATATGGTTCGCATGTACTATAATTATACTCATTTTTTTCCAAACATTTGTGACTTAGGTTATACTCCTAAAATAAAAATTTATTAAAAATGTTGACAATAAAATATGTTCCATAATTTTTCAGGTTAAATTTTCTAAGTTAGGTTAGAAAAGGAAACATTGCATAATCTCAAAAAGTTAATTATTAAATTATAATACCTTAAAGCAAGGGTTATATAGTTCTTGATTACGTTTAACAGCTTTTCTAGATTTAGGTTTATCTTTAGTATCATTGTTGAAAGTAGCCATTCCTTTTTTCCGATTTTAGAATCCAATTTTACGGTTCCTAAATGTCGAGAGTGAAAACTCTCGTTTGTATAATCATATATAAATCGAACAAATTCAATTATTAAATATAACCAAACACAAAGACAGAGAGAGAGAGAGAGCGGAGCTTGCTTATCATTTATATATTTACATATTATTACAAAAACATTCTTGTAATGTGTACAATCTTACAAACGAATCTTTGCAATGATATTGAATCCTGGTTAGCTTCTGGTTTAATACTACAAATGTATCTAACTGTGATTTTTAATCAAAGATTTATTTAAATAAATTAATTGTATATCAGTAAACAAGTAGCCTGCGCTTTTCATGGTTTTAAAAATAGGCGATCGTTTCTATGTCTGTTATATATTTAATGCTTTCAAGAGATAACTACCTGTTAAAAATGTGATACTTAAATATTTACATTCTTCTTTAATTCCATTCATTCTTAATTACGACGAGGATTACTTAATTCGACTTAATTACGTCGAATTGGATGTCGTGATCTTATTTAATATTTCGTTTATTTTAACTGCTTATAAATCGCAATAACGTTTTCATCTTAACAGGTGACGAGGATTAAAAATGATCTTTGTACATGAGAATAATAAAAGAACTGTGTCTACGAAAATAATCTCTAAAAATTTACAAGATCCTTAAAATCGACTGAATACCATGTGATGAGTTCGTCAGTTTTTTTGTTTTAAACAGAAAAGGGGAGCGTAGAGTAATAATGTTAATCGCAGGTACGGGAACACTATACTGGCGAAAGTACAGTGCGTTATTCGTGTTTGACGATTTAAATATCGCGAAGTTGCACCTGGAAAAAAATATATTCATCGATATCGATGAAATTCATAACCTTGAAACACTTATAACTCGAATGTTTAATTACCTGTTCCACACGGAACGAGATTTTCCTTATCTTTTTTTTTTAATACATAATTTACGTGTTCTCGAAATTCTGTTGCACCTTTTGCCACTTTGCTACCATACTAGACACCTCCTTATGCTTTTTACTAATACCGATTCTCGCCTGAAATCACAACATAAGAAAGTCTCAATTTTTTCCATCTAACCTCAAAGCGAATTAACTTTGGTTCTTTTTCTTGTAATATTTTACCCTTTTCCTTTTCTTTTCCCTCATAGTAGCTTCAACAGGAAGCGGTTCTTGTTCCGTTTCCACTTTTATTTCCTCTGTCATCAAAGTAGACGGTTCCGTCGTTACGGTCTCTTGTTGCCTCTGAGGTACTTTCTCCGTTCCAACATTTTCTATACGCGCTATGTCGTTGTAAAATGAGTCTAGAGCTGATACCAGAGACTCTTTCGCTGTTTTAACTGGAGGTTTCTCAATAACCTTATGATTCGTATATATCGGAGTATAATCAGGTATCAGCTGAATCGCAGGCTGAACACTATGCTTATGTGGAAGTACTAAAGCCGCTGGCTGTTTGACAAAAAACAAAATTAATTATTAGAACAAATGAATGAAGATATCTTGCTTCGTTGAAGAACCTACAGCATGTAAGTGCTGATGATATGCTGGATATTGAAGATAATGTTCTTGTACTATAGCTGCTGGATGACTTAAAATAGGAACTGTCGGATCCCTTGCAGATGCATCGTAGAGCGCACTACTCTGTGGCTGTACAGCACCGTAAATGATCCTTTTCAGGGCAGTAGCTGGTATTTCGTACGGTGCCTCTGTTAAATCTACACCTGGAGGTAGAGGTTCTGCACTGGTTACAGTTGCAATATTGGAAGGTTGTGGTGACAATAGAGCAGCGGAATGAGAAGGCGCAACAACATTTTCTAGTTGCTTTACTTCTATAATTGCTGCCGTCCCTTCTGTGAAAGAAAAATTCATGGAATGGTATCTAGAATCCTATCCTGCTGAGACATAACTTCTATTTAGTACATAAAGATCCACCTTCTCCAAGTCGTTGCTTTTTGCCGTCCAATTTATCGTTGCACTTGTCCTGTTTTCTCTTGTCCCTCTTCAAGTCCTCCGCATATATTCTTGGTGGTGGAGGTGGGCTTGGGTTAGAGATTTGTGGAGGAGGCGGGGCTTCTATGTCACTGCTTCTTGGAACCGCCAAATCTTCACTTGTCTCACCACTATCTTGCTGTTTCTTTGGTTTCAATTTCAGTTCTTCTTCTGCTGTCAAGTAGAGACACAGCAACGGATTATGTTAGATTGCACATGGAATAATTAATATCAAACGGAAAATAGATTCAAGTTGTACCAGGTAAAATTATTTCTTCCTGTTCCATTGGAGGTGGGGTGGAACAAATTTCCATTTCTTCAGCACCACCAGCGATGCCAGTATCCGGATAGGTCCATTGTGTAATTCCAGTGGTAGTGTTCTGGTAATAATATCGCTTATGCGACCTGGAAAAAAGCCCACCCGTGGATGTAGCATACAGACGCGTGAGAATGGCTTACTTGCATTGGTTTTTTTTTCTTTTTTCTTTCTTTTTTTTTCTTTACATTGACAAACTTCCGAGGGACGTTACTCCGTGGAATGAACGTCCTCCCGAGTTCTGAAGCGACTTATTAGCTAGAAAAACAATCAGTTAATACTCCTACCTGCAACTCGGTGTGCCATTAAGTCAGCGAGAGGCCCTTTTATTACAAAAGGATTAAGTGTTACTTAGCAGTTACATAGAAGGCGTTGTTCTCTTCCGGAACACGAAGAACATTCGAGCATTTAATCTCGACAACGTCTGCGTTACGCTAGCAGGATATTAAGCGATTTTGATTATGCTATGGTATGACTAAGGGTATAAGAACCGATACATTATGACGATTACAACAGTGCACTCGTCGGGGAACGCCTTGAATCGTCGCATTTGAATACATCGTTGAACAAAGGTGGAACAGCAATTTTTTTTTTTTCAGGAGATGTATTCGAACAACAAAAACAAATGGCGTTTATATGTATGTAAATATAAATGGTATTAAAAGTATTTACATTGAGTGTAACGTATGAGAAGATTTGGAACATTCACATAAAAAAAAAATAAAAAAAAAATAAATAAAAACAAAGGGTATTTGCGCACGTGCGCGCGCGCGTGTGTGTATATATATATGTTATGATTGTCTACGATTATTATGTTACTTTGATGCTCATCTAACAGCTTCAGGTTAAGCTTGTTCCAAGGATTCATTGAATCTTTGATGAGTGCAGCTTCTGTCAGAGCTCCATGTTCCTTTCTGAGGGTTTTCGCACTTGTGTTAATAAGCTTCTTTTGACACTTAATGTTCTCTTCTAATAATCTTCAGTTTCACGTATCCCTCTGAGATACCATACTGCTTTTGTTTTTTTTTTTTAAATACACTCTTCACATTAAAGGTCTAAGTTTGAATTCTTAATTAAGAGTCTTTGTCAATTGTCCTATTTAATAAATTTCTTCAGCCTTTAATCTTGGTCACTTTGGTTTTCTTTCTTGAGGTAATCAGACGTGTTTTATTTTAATATTTTATATCACTGAATGGTGTCTCTAATGTCTTTCAAATCTTCCGTATGTTCTTCATTCATAGCTTTAAATATTTAATACACATATGATCTCTGAGGCTCCACTCTGATCACAAACCTATCTTTTTATTATCATTTTGAGGCAAACGCGACATTTCTCACACGTTTATGTACAAACAGAACCTGTATACTTCAATGGAATTGAAATTTAACTTGTAATACCCTGACATATAAGGGATGCAAGTACAATTAATGATCCTAAAGAATTTTACAAAGAATATTACTCTGAAATCGATAAAATCAAATTGATTAAGTCTTTGGTTTCTATATTTATGAAAATTTGGAACGTTACGCTAGGAATCATGAGAATTGAAAAAAAAAAAAAAAAAAAAAAAAAAAAAAAAAAAAAAAATGTTAACAGAAATTTATAAAGAATACTGTTTTTAAGTGTTAAGATATGGCTTTCAGAAAGAAAGAAAAAAAATACTAGTTGGAAACAGAAAGTTATAGATTATCACTTATCAGCACCTTTAAGTGTCTTGCTATAATGATACGTGCAAAAAATTACACGATTTGAAGATATCTTTTAAAATAATGACGTGTATAGTATACACGATGTCTTGTATGGAACGATTCATGTTTATTTATACGAGATAATACACAAATTTTAGATGGTATACTATACCTATCCCACTGACAAAGCCATCCCGGCGGCGCTGCATCTTGTTCCAAGCGTTCCAGTTCGTGACTGGTGTCAGTCAACCATCTACGCAAGTAATTCTTTTCTAAGCAATCTGCTTCCCACGCGACAAACAACGTCTGCAACATAGCAAGCAATATTATATACCATATCTAATTTAATCTAAATTATTGACCAAAAATAAAAAATAAAAAAAAAAGGAAATATATCATTTACTTGTAACTGTATCGACATCATTTGAACTGGAGACACGTTTGGCTTTCCTTCTGACAGAAACTTCAATTTTTCAAGTATGATCTGTGATAGAAGATTAACCTCTCCTTCGTCTTCCTTCGACTCGCTGCTTGCTTCCGGTGTATCAGCTTCTTCTTCGGCATTACTCGATTCGTCCTTAAAATTCGAAGGATTTTCTTTCACGTTCTCATTCACAGGATTACTTTCTTCTTGTTGGTCGACCTGAGGTTCACTAAGACGTTCATCGCAAGAGTTTGTTTCCTCCCGTTGCACCTCCACTTCCGGTTTATTCGGTTCGCTATCCTCAGTTGTTTTTGTTTTCGTAGATGGAACTGAAGAAATTTAATATATTTAAATATAATTAAAATAAGATAATTAAAATGAGATATTCTTACCGTCAAATGCAATTCGTTTTTTCCTTTGGAAAAATTTATTTCGTCCGTGCAAATTATCGAGAAACTTGTTTCCCTTCTGAGTTTCCTCCTCTGACTTAGCACCTGACTCATCTCTGCATTCTAACCTCTCTGAAACATCTTCATTGTCCTGCTCCTGTATATTTCTTCTTTCACCATTGACGTCACTGTCATTACTGTCCATTGTTCGATTGTCATCAAATACAGCTTTATATGTAGAAGCACTTTCTGTAGTTTCAGGGATCTGAGGAATTGGAAACAAAGCTTTCCTCTCTTGTTTAACTTCCGATTCTTCTTCGACGTCGGAGTCTTCATCGTAACCAGGTACCAAAGAAATACGGAAATCAACGTCAGGCTCAACATTGTGTTTACTTTTGGTCTTCTTTGTTGTTCGATTGTCATTGCTAATTTTTTCACCACACTCCTCAATCTCTTGAACTATGCTTTGGTGCTTGACTTGATTCTTTAAGTATTTTGCCTCTGAATCTTCCGTTGAGTTCGAATTTAACAATTCCGTTGTTACATCTTCCATTATGCTTTTATTTTTGTATTCTTGAATTGGATTCTGAGAAACTGGTGGTAATTGTGGTTGTATTACTGGAGTTGGTGGGAGGAATTTCTCATTGTTTCTTGATTTCAACGACGAACTTGTATTTTTTAATGTTGAAATTAAAACATTCTTTGAGGTTGATTTAACTTCAATTTTTGATTGATTCTCGTTAGCTGTGTCTGAATCACTTTCGTCACTTCCAAAAGATGTGATCATCTCTATTTTTCTGAAAAATTAAATTAAGAATGTCATTAAATTCAGCTCTATAATCATCTTTTTTGTTCTTTTTTTAACATACCCATCGTCAGAATCATTATCCATGGTATCAGACGTATTCGCGACATCTTGATCAGTTTGAGGTTCTTGTTTCTGAACAGTTTCATTACAAATGTATCTGTTACGATTTCGAGCCACTACTTCTCTAGGTATCATACCTTCTGGGATGTTCTCATGAGATTGCTGATCTAAATGGATTATGTACAGTTTGTTACAAAATTATTTACTCAAGAAAGATTTTGTGAAGATGTAGTTACAAGTAACAGATGAGAAATCGACCCAATGGGATTCTTGCATGGAAAGTGGCTTTACAGCAGTGCCTGCTTTAACATTGTTCTTCAAATATCGTAATTCGTCAGGCATCTCCCATGTTACTTCGTTAGTTTCAATGTGCCAGTAATAAGGGTAGCCAGATGATTCATCTAAACATTCTCTCCACACTAAAAGATCACATGTTAGCGATATGAAGGCATTTTTAGAATTCTAAGCAATAATAAAATTTTACTTAGTGCTTGTTGGTTTACATGTTGGTGTGTTAAGAGGGTATTTGAGTTTCCAGTTAAAGTAGTTTTGCAGGATTCGTTCGAAACTGGTTGCTTAGGAGCAATAAGTTGAATTTCCTACACAATTGGAAATACTATTAAGTATTGTAAAATGAACAAAAAATTATTTCATGAAATTGCTATTTAAAAATAATTGACTTACCTTAAGAAAATTGTTAACTTGATCATCTAATTTACAATCCTTCTTAGACTCTTCAGTATCACTATCTGAATTATAGTGACAAAGCAAATTTGCCAGAGGATTTGCAGGTACATTTTGTCCAGGGTAATCGCTACCTATATGTTTACGTTTATCTATAAAACAACAAGGAAATATAAATAGTAAAATATGTACAATTATTTATGCGAAATACAAAGAAATGGTTATAGTTTTTGTTTAACTAAATAAAATATATTTAAATACTCCATTACTATTGCATGCATCTATATAACATTACAACAGTACCTAATGTACCTATAGTATAACCAAAATTTTCATAATAATGCATGTCTTTACTTTGTAAATGTTCCCCGTGAGAACCAGATTGTGACTGATTAAGCTCTAACACAGGTCTTCTTTGACGTCGCTTCATAATAATACATAAGTTAAGTTGTGTAATAATAATATCTGCAAAATGGAAAATCCAGTAAATGTACTTGCTCAATGCTGCACACTTCGAGGAAAATTTGTGCTTCAATTTTACATACACTTAAAAGAAGAACGTATTTTCTTATAAACGATGTATAAAATTCGTTCATAACCTCAAAATGCTGACTTATTTGGGTACACACGTTTAAAGCTTAAAAAAGACTCGAATATAGAATATTATTCGGTTACGACTGACACGTACGAAAAAACTATACTGTACACTTCACACATTTGGCGAAAAGCTTTTCAAAATCTAAGACATTAAAAGAACAAGGTTAGGTTCAATTACAACGAGAAGTCATGTTCCTCTCTATTGGTACGCATCGATCACTGAGTCTCACTTCGCTAGTCAGACAAACTGCATAATTCTTTTAGCTCCTATAAGCGCCACTTAACGAAGCGTTTCATAACTTAGATTTTTCTTTCGCTGAGAAATATAAAATTGTTTACTTTCTTAGATAATATTGTAAATCATATCTCAAGTTAGAAAATGTAAATCTGTACTTTTTATTTAATGAAATGTTAAAAATATAAATATACCAATCTCGAAAGATAAAATTGTTATGGTTCAAGGAATTCAATAATCAGGCAATTACTTATAACATATTTATTTATAATGTTTTAGTAATATACTCCTTATTGTAGACATATATTTATATCATATGGCAGCATAGTATTATGACATTGTATAATATATGTGAGGTGACTGACAAAACGATTCATATTTTTAATTCTCTTTGTTTCTCCGGTCGAAGATCAACACAATCGTATTTTCTCCATTCATATACGCTCGATCCGCATTCATAATACATTCATACGCTCATTCATGTTATTCCAGCCTCGTTTCTGCACGCATCTAGGAATTTTTCTCTCTTTCCCGCGAATCAGCCGACACTGAAACTCACAACAAGATACGCCTAGACTCGCATAAATCCTGCTTCGTAACCTCCTATTCTTCTTTTCGCTTACATTCCATTGTCAAGTTTAAATCAGTATATCAGGCTAAATGGCGCATCGCAATGCGCGCGCGCTCGTGCACCGACCCCAAGTGCGAACCGGCACGATTTAGTCGATAGTTGAAGAACGCAACAAAGATTATCTACAGTATGTATATATATATATATATATATATATATATGTATAATAATACATTATATGCCGCTCGTTTACTATGCTCGTTAACATTATCTCATACTTACTCGGCTAGTTAAAATATCAGTGTACATTATAACATACTCTAATAACGATAATGCAACATCGTTAATTTATTATGTTTTGCAACTTAGAAAAATAGTCGTAGCTAGGCGTGGCCGCGTCCCGTGGGACCTCGCAATCATTTTTCTTTCAAATCGACTTCGATGATCCATATCGATCTATCTAGGGAATTTACTCTTTCAGATTACCGGATCTGATTTAACGGTTATACCACTCTGAGGTATCATGTCCCTATTTCGCATATTTAACTGGATCTTCGTTCTCCTTAGTAGAATAACTTCCACGCATAAGAAAGTTCGTTTGCGTATATTTAATTAATAATTAAAGATTTGATTTTCACTGTATTTTTTTTCTTTTGGGTCAATTCTGTAGATTGTCGGGACTTCAATTTTGATTAAATGTTAAATATAGAAATTAACCATCGACTCGATTCAATCCAGGTAAAATTAAACGACTACTACTCATTCACTCGAAGAAAATACTCGATAGGATCGTCTAATTGACTGGATTTATGATTGCTTTTTGTTCTTCGTCATTTAGAATCACGAATTCCGTATTACGAATCGCAAAAATTCCTACATTTGCTACTGTAAGTTCTATCAACCCCTTCTTCCGCCCAAATTACTTTCCACGGGCAACAGATGGTGCATTCTCAAATTAAAGATAGTGGTATTCTTGTGATAACAATATGACGGGTACACTCACGGTTCTGATACATTTATTAATAAATCAATGATTTATTGTTACCTTTAGTCAGCAATCGAACGAAGGATTCTGTTAGCAAGAACACGCGATGCGGTCACGGCACAATAAAATCTATGAAAACAATCAACGAAACAACGTTTATCTACTACCTCTCTGAAATTGTCACGCTCTACTATATTTCTACTTGTTGACTTATAATCGATTGACGGTCGTGTACAACTTCTGTCGACACTTCATCTTGAATTAGCGTGGACTTAACATTGACTAAATTATCGCCGGAATCGCCGGCGTTAGAACCCTACCTTTACGTTCTCTCATTTTCTTTCTCTCTCTTTCTCTCTTTATTTCTACTCGCACGAAATTTATCGATTCGTTATCAAGCATCACCTTCGACACATCAACTACCAACCTATGATCGATAAAGCAGATAGCATAATGGAAAATGTTGCACGATTAAAACATTCCCTTAGATCTAAAATTCCATTTTTTAACAACTATCTTTTGTTGCTAAAACTATATTTATATATATGTATATATGTATATTCGAAATAATTCGTTGATTCTAAATTGTTTCAAATTATTGATCACCGTTGGTAGTTTACGTGTCACGAAATTAACGAAAAATAAACGCGTATTTTACAGCTTAACCCATTCCCCGCTAATTAGTCAAACTAATCGACCGTTTCTTATTCGAACCGTTTCTCACCTACGTCGTTAATAATGATTCGTGTTTCATCACACGCACGTAGCAGAATATTAGCTTGGCGCAGATATTCGTACAGTTTACTCTTCTCTCTCCCCCCCCCCCCCCCCCAAACGTTGTGAACGGACACTAATCGCGTTGTACTTGTAAAACGAAAAGACAAGCGGAATGATCGTTATAACCCACATATTCAGAGTGGAAAGGATTTGTCGCTTCGAATATTTTCTCTACTACATAATCGACAAGAACTCAAATCGTCTAACATAATCGATTGTCGTTGAGATCGACACATTGCGACGCGATAAATCCTTCTTTTACGTTCGCGAACGATTGGAAAACAAGACACGATGCAAGTCAGACATAATGGGTGAAAACACGCCTTAAAGTATACAGTATTATAATTATTCATTTATTTATTTTACTATTAGCAATTCGAACGCACATCGTTATTTATTTATTTTTTTCTTCTTTATATTATCGATATTAATATTATTGTTAATATTATTATTGTTACCATTACTGTTATCCTTACAATTATTATTTAGAACGACATAAAAAGGTCAGTCCTTGAAAGCGGATATCCTCAATTTTACCCATCATGCCTGGCGCGTAATCAATAAATAAGACAGAAAACAGATTTTTAACTATCATTCATAGTGACCTTCTTTTCCTGCCCTCGCCTCCATCCACATTTTACCAAGAGAACATTTGTTACGATACGAACATTCAAAAGCAAACTCGGGCAAACGAATACGCGTGCACCGCGAGACAACAAAGAATACGAATATCGTTTAACGATTCTAGCTACAAAGAATCCCCATAATTAATTCAAGCTGTATTTTTGTATTGCAGGAAATTCCATATTCAGTTTTTGTTGTTAAGATTTTCCCTTTCTTTTTTTTTCTCTATTTACGTACTATGCTTCTTCTACACTTTCTTAGATTGCATTCGGCTCTAGAAACTGTACGAATAAAAAAGAAAAGAAAATTTCGATTTAACCTGGAAACTTGTTTTAAGAAAGAAAAGATTGTCTACAAGAGTTTCTTTTTACCTTACGGTTTAACAGACTGCAAGAAATCTAGTGAATAATCAAGTACGAAGAGACTGTAAAAATATCCCTAGATAACGGAAAGTTACCGAGAAAAGCCGAACGCGTTTACAATTGACTTTGTCACGCACAAAACACTCACTTTCGTTTACTTTCCATTCTCTTTCTTCTGCTTTCCTATTCTTATTGATGCTCGCTTTCTTTCCTTTTTTTTTTCTTTGTTCATAGTTAATTTCTATGGTTCGCATAAGCGGTCAATGGGTGTCTCTAGTGAGAGCGCGCTGCGACGCGCGCTTACAAATCGTATTTAATTATACTGACACGCTAATATATATATATATATATATATGCTTATATATATATATATATATTGGCTTGATATAGTGATCAACCATAGTTGCTTTCTCTTCTCCTCCTTTTTTTATATGTATAATTTTTATATTTATATATATATATATATATATATATATATATATTTCTTTTGTCGTATGTATATATATATATATAATAATAATATCTGTTTTTCTCCCACACGTTCATTCACTCATACTTTTTATCGTATTTACGAACGCGCGCGCGCACACACACACACGTCCTTCGGATCGTTCAGCAGCTTCGATTGAAGAAGGATCAGCATCGATCCTCGAAATCCTCTAGGTTGAATCTAGATTATTCATTTTATTACACACTTCTAAAGTCGCGAATTTTTCCTGTTATATTTTTGTTGCACGAATACTGATAGAACACTTATCCACTGTTTTTGCTCTTATCCTATCCTGTTTTTTTAACCCTTTCTCTCTCTCTCTCTCTCTCTCTCTCCCCTCTCTCTCTCCCTGTTATCATCTTCTCTCTGCTATTCTCTAATATTAATATGTATACCTTTTTGTTTTTCGTTAACTCTACTATTTATATTTCTTAATGTCCTGTTAACTGGCTTCCCTTCATTTACACAATTCTATCAAACATCGTTTTCTCTTTCTTCCAATCTCTGCTTGCTAATTTCATTCTTCCATTCGTTAACTCTTTTCACGCAAGGTTACATGCACACGATTTTGTAAACATATTTATAGACTTAGAATTTTCAATTCTCTTGGCGATTAAATCGCCTGGCTTCTCTTCATATCGTCTTTATCACTTGCTCTTCATCATTCATACACATTCGCTCATATCTCATTCGCATCTGATGCAATCTGTTTCATAATCATACTTCATAGATGTTAAAAGTGTTCTTGGGGAAATTGGTTGCACATCAGGTAACATTTATTAACAACAACTTAAAAATGAACAACCAAAGATCTTTCATTAAATTCTTTATTGTTCCTCTGAATTAAGTCAAATTTGAAACTGCAATTTTCATAGAGATCACATTAAAGCATCTACCTTCGCTATTCATCTTCCTCTAATAATAACATTGAATATAGTTAAAGGTTTAATGGTTAGTATCCAATGTGCAAGGGATTCCCCCAACTATGGTGTATGATACAACAAGTGAATTGCAATCAACTCATCCACGCTATTTTCATTAACAGAGAGATTCACAGGCTCCTCTCTAAGTAATGGTAAACTTATTCTCCCTTCCTTGTTCTTTTTACTTAACAGTGATTAACAGTGATATCATGTGTGGAGATCCAATGATCTAAGAACTGATTGTATGTACAGGTTTATAGAAATTCTTATGAGATATCAATATCGTATAAATCATAATTATAAATGTTACAAAACGATCTGGTTAATTTGGAATGAAGTGAAACTTATCGAAATACAAATCACCTTGGTGTAATTTACCCCTTCACACGTGATTCAATTGTGATTAGCATGTACATTAATAATTAATACTCTGCTTTTATCGTTACTCCTATTCTTTTATCTTTCCCCTTGTGAAATTCTTGTATTCTAAGTATTCATCAGTCATGATTTATTGTCAAACAATTCAAAAGCAATGGAAATGATATTCAGAAGAAAGAAAACCCTCATGTGAAAGGGCTGACAATTGTCACTCATTCGCACACAGTAAAAAATTTATTTGTGCAAAAGTGTCCTTTGCTGAAAATGTAAAAAAAAGAAAGAAAAATAAAACAAAATGAATAGGAAACGCCAACCATTCGTAATACTGTGTATGTCTGTGTTGTGAGATAGTAATAACATCGAATAAGAACAGTACGAGATCGATGTAGAACAGTCTGACTATGAAAATAATTTATCGATGATGCCTTATAGATGAGGATGTGCATGTCGTATATCTCAATTTATGAAAATTACGAGGTCAGAAGATGGATATGTCAAAAAATGGAATGATTCAACGAGCTGCATTAGATCCTTTCTCTCTCATTGTCATCGTAAATCCTCTTATAACCTCAATTCAACATCTCATCGATACAAATTTAAACATGTTATCATTATGTAAGAATTCTGCATTTATCGCATAATTAAGGGAAAAAGAAAGTCATTAAGATAAAAGTTTTAATAAATCAGGTAATCTTCATGTATCAGTTGTTAAAAGATCAGAAATTTGTTCAAATATGTTTTGAGGTTAAAAAATAGAATTCATGGTAACGATAAAAGAGGAAAGAACTTCAGGGTGCATATTGCACAGTGCATTCTAGTTACATTCTTCGGGGGGGGGGGGGGGGGGGCTAGATCAAAGCTGCGACTAATTCTAAGAAGCGTGTTTCTCGTTTATCTCGAAACGCGGCTCGTTTCTTCTCTATTAAATACTAGAGGCCCTCTTATTTTTCATTCTCTTTTGTTTCGAGTCTCTACTGCGCACAATCTGCTGCCTTTTCTTTCTTCTTTTTTTTTCTCATTAAACGTTTCATTGAACCTTAAGAATTTTCTTTATAGGCCCATCTTTTTTCCACCACAGAAACAAAAGGATCTCTTCTTCTCTATGATATGTAGGACGATGAAAGCTTTAGGGTAAAACCTACAACCTAATTATGCCCCTGCTCAATGAACAATGGAAACAATCAAGCACAGACCTTGATCAATGGATCCTTTCGATCGCTTCTCAAATTCTGTGGGCCCTTTTTATGCATCATCTTCAAAGTAATCACCTAAAGAGTACTAGAATTAAGTTTTTCCTACTTTTCTGGTAACAACATGAGAGTAGTTTCAGTAAAGTCAATGCAATGATCAGTTGTTTTGTTATGAAATAACAGGAACTAGAAAAGTCATATCCCACAACCAAGAGCCTAAATTACCTTTCGATCCAAGTAAAGCCAAGAAAGAAGAGAACTACCAAACTATCATACTTGATGCTAATCATTTTATTCCACAATGGAGGGCCTATGCTCATTGACATTGCTCCGATCAATTTGTCCCAATCCATTCTTCCTTTGATTCTAGATAGAATGAATTCTGATTGAGATATGTGTTCATAGTGATTCCAGGAATTTCTCTACATAACAATTCACATAATTACACAAGAAGCTATACTCTTCTGGAAACTACATTATGCATGTACCTTTAAATAGTTCTGGGGCACTAGCATTTTCAACACCCATGAAAACTGTACACCATGGATCAGAGTATATAACCTGGCCCCAGGACAGACTGTTCGCTTCTGCACTTCTATTGGATAATAATCGTGTTACGTTTTTAATCGGTGATTATTGTCCAAAAAAGTACATGATGAAACGAGATGTGTTCTCTACTTTATTTACAGACTTTACTAACCTCTCCTCATCTAACCTTCTTCCTTTCTGTCGTCGTATTTTCCTCTAATTTCTCGAAGAAAGTGTATTTCGTACTTCGATTCCTCCAAGTTGTGGAGTTCAGAAAACGACAGATGAACAAACGTTCTTCATCATCTTTTTCTTTTTCTTCTTTTTCTTCTTTTTCTTCTTCTTCTTCTTCTTCTTCTTCTTCTCCTTCTTCTCCTTCTTCTTCTTCTTCTACATTTCTCTATAGTTCATCTTCCTGCACATTATTGGCTCGTTGCTCGAACTATTATTTCGTAATGTCTGTTTCCCACGTCTTTTTCTTCATTTTCTGTTTTGTTCTCTGGTTAGATCAATTAGATACACTGCCAGCTAGTTATCTATCCGTTTTGCTATCTCTTTGAAATCACTGAGCACCGAAATATGAGAATATTGAAGTTCGTCGTTTCTACGTCTACGTCATCGTGGCGAATGATGGTTCGTAAAATTCGATATCTTTGCTCTTTTTGTTTCCTTCTGCTTTCTCCTTCTCTTTCTCCCTTTTTATCTAAAGTTCACGTGAGACAGTGCTGCTTACCATCTACCCTGGATCCTCTTCGTCTGAAGATCATCAATTATCGGAAGGATGAAGGAAGAACGTAAATCGTAGCTAAGCTGGTTGAGAATCGTCCTGAGGTTCATCAAGCTACTTCTCGTCTTTTCTTCTTCGTTTATTTCCATTCTTTCTCAGGGTCTTGAGAAGATAAAAGGGTTGTTCAGAATCAAATCTTTGACTTTGAACCTTCGTTGTAGCATTTTCTTCGAACTGACTTAAAGTTAGAATTGAACACTTTTGTTTTTTAGGTTAGTTTCCAGCGGATTAGGGAAAGGGCACTGAAGACTTCGAACATCTAATTTCCTCTTAAAAGGAATCTAATTCACTCAGGTTCAACAGAAATCGAAGTGAAGTATACTAGAAAAATGTTCAAGATGAACCCCGTGACGATTCGAGGAATTCTGAGGAACAGCTAGAAACTACATGACACGAACTACTGAAGTTTGAATCGTAGAAAGGCGATAGTTATACTTGTTTGATATATTCTTTTTTTTTTTTTTTTTTTCAATTTTCACCTTTAAGAAACATGTCTTTCATCCGGGATGCGGAAGAAACAATTGCCTCTCGGAATGTTCTTCTCTAAATCATAGAAAAATCATGGAAAAAACTCACGATCAATCTCTCCCCTCATTTTCTCCCTCTCACGCATTACATTTTTTTTTCTTTTTTTTTTAGAAATATTTCAGTATGACAAACATGGTCCATCGTATATACGTAGTTCAATATACGTTAGCGCTAGGATTCGACGATTAAAAAGATCTGTATACGGGGAAATTAGAAACATAGCCGGTACGAGACGAATCATTGAAGAAATTTACAGTTTCCGACCTCACAATTACAAGATGAGGTTATGTCAATGATTTGTTTCTTCGTTTCATGAAACTAATGTTCAGAACCGTCGAATTAGGTTATGTCAGATGCATTTCTTCAAAATTTTTTTGGAACATGAGAGGTTTTATCAATCATTGAGTCCCGGAGAATCGAATGAGACATTATATCTTCTTCTTTTCTGAAGAAAACGAATAGAATATTTAAGAAAACAGAAATTCTGTTCAATTTTTCTTTCTCTTCTTTCGTCACCAATTGTACATTCGACGGTTCTACTTCAACGAATCGCGTACCAGCAGGACAAATATGCCCTTCACTTTCGGGAAAAAGATGCACTCCAGCTTATAAAATAATCGGCCTATAAAATATCGCGGGGTCGTCGTAAAGAAGAATAAAATATACTTCAAGATGTGCCACGGTAGAAAATACAAGCCGCTGGGTTATTTTCTCTTTTTTTCATAGTGTTTTTTTTTCTGTTCACGCAGAAGTTCGTTTGAAGAAATGTTTGCGTGTTTTCAGTATGTTTGTATGTGTTTAAGAGTGTGTGTATGTGTGTGTAATAATTATGTCGATGGTTGTTCGATGAAACGTGATTGCGTAAGAGAATCAGGTAATGCGAGCACAATAAAAAAGTAGATTCTTATATCAATTATTAACGCCCCTTGTTTCGTTTCTTTTTGTTTCTCCTCTCCTGTCTATTCTATTCCATTTTTTGGGCTCCTCTTCTCTTCTTTGTCTCTTCCTTTCACATTTGATTCACACGAATCCCTGTAGAGTTGTGTGCCTCTCGACCCTCTTTCTCTTGAAGCATTGTTGCGAAGTGCGAAGTCGAAAGAAGACAATGTCCAAGGAAGTTCTTGAATCCTTTTACAGTGGTATTTCTTCAGTTTACTAAAGAAGTTGTTACTTGTCAGCTGTTGTCAAAGGGAAAGAGGTATAAGGTACAAAAGGAAAATAATCAATGGAAAGGAATCAGAGAAGTCGGGAGCACGAGCTGTGAAGCATCAGTTCCTTTGTTCAGCTCTTTCAATCAAGGGGTTCCTTAAGAGTGATACAACATCCTTCGAAGGATCTCCAGGCTGCAGGATACTGCATAAAAGTCATTCTTTGTGGTCATTTACTTGTAATAAAGCATCTTAGAATTGCTTAAAAAAAAAAGTTTCGTGAAAAACTGGAATACAAAGTGTTAGAGTTGTTCTGCAACTGAGAAGATGAACTAAATTATGAAGTAAAATGATTACAGAAGCTCATTAACTGATTGTCATATCTTATTTTCAGCTAGTTAATCTGTTACTTCAGTGTTTAATAATTTTCCTTTAATAATCTTCCTCTTTTTTTTCAACAGAGAATTTTTATTATTTTCAATTTAAGGCTCAATATAGAAGAGCATCCTCTTTTAACCATTTTCAAATTCCTTCAATAAAAATCCACCTTCTATTGAGATCAGTTGTTCAATATTTACTTAGTCAATAGTACACATTTTATGCTATATCTTCCCAAAAATTACACTCTCAACATTCCCATGTAATTTTAAGTATGTCTCTCTTCCTACACTGAATGGATGAAAAATGCTCGAAAAAGGACAGAGAGATATTGAATTCATTTCTGTAGCTGGAAATCCTTTGATAAGACATCCATCAGTCGATTCGAGTCTTCATTAATAATTATGTATACATAGCATAATATGCGGGTATAGGTATATATAACAACAGTCAATTATACAAAATTGCGGCAGTGTGCTTTCACGTACAATATAATTAATGATACGCGTTTTCTGGGCGCGTGATCTCATTGTTATTACTAAAATTAGGTATGTCCAGAAACGCCAGATACCAGATAAAATTTTATCTTTTAAAAGGAATACATAAAAAAATGGCAAGATCATAGCATGATTCATTCAAGAATGAAGAGTTTCCTTTTTTGTATTTGCCTGATTGAACAGTCTCCTCCTTTAAAGCTTGTACTATGTCAATCTTTTTTTTTTGCAATGATTCTCATGGCACAATTTGTGTTCATTATTGCAATATTTTTTGCAATATTTCCTATTGCGTTCATTTTTCTTTGCAATGAAGTGTGCTTTCCTTTTTTTTTGTTTTTTTTTTTGTTTGGTATACTTTATTACAGTTGCTTTGCACTGTAGTTTGACGACGAGAATCAGTCGTTCGTCATCTCCCTTTCAATATCGAAGTAATATATCACAAATACGGAATGTAACGATAGAATTTCATAGTGTAGAGGATAAGAAAAGAAATGCAGTAGAGAAAATGGTGTCTGGCGTTCCATCACGCTTCCACATCGAACGATAGTCAAACAGTCGGGGGTTCGATACGATTAGGGTGTGACTACGCGAATTATGGTACACTGAGCTATACAATGATCTTCGATTCTCAGCTACTCGAAACAAACACCGCCTCTCTGTGTGACATTCTCTATCGAGACGTCGCCGTTTATACTAACACTGTGCGGAAAACATGAGAGCGCACTGATTGTATGCATAGGCATACATGTGTAAATACATCATGCACATAGATATATTTGCACACTGTAACAGCATTGTCCAACAAGTACTTAAATTTTAATCCTGAGCTCCTTAGAAACAAATATTTCCTTCACTTTCTTCATTTTCTTCAAATATAATAAAGCAATAATATGGTACATTTAGTCAATAGAATCTTACAGATATTAATTTAACTGGACATCTTGTTGAATAATGTTGGTACAATGACACATATCGTATGCCATTTATACAGATTGCATTCACACATGAGGGCACGAGTTGAGAAAGCAATGGTAATAACAGTCAACCCCTTGAAGGTCTCAATATTCTCAACAACATACTTTCATTAACATTGTCCTTGTTACACAATTGTTCTTACTTGTAGGAAATGAAATTTCTTGCCCTTTACAGAAGAGCATATACATTAATACACTGTTAAAATAAAGCTTAGACACCTCTCCAAAGGGTTAACAAATATCCAGCAATTCTAGTATTACAGTTATTTGTATATAAAGTGTTATTTATACATTATTTATACAGAGTTGAATAACTTTGTCTAACCAAAAATATTTGCAGTCTTCAACAGTATGAAAAAGTGGGTTATAATGGAAACAGTCTTTCTAACTTTGAATAATTGATAATGAAATTATGTTAAAAAAATTTGAAAAGTAACAAATGCCATTTATTCATACTATCTTAACCAATAGCGTCATTTAAGTCAGAGAAAGTTACCAATTCTTACTCTGTGAATTATTGGAGATTGTCGGTAGATCGAGTAACTCTGTTTGTTAGTTTCAGGAACAAATATTTCTAAATAAACACCTCTGATTTAGTAAAATCTACTTAGCCTTGTCAAGTTTCTTATTAATATGAGAAGGAAATGATTTGAAAATCAGATTAAAATTAACATTTATCATCCACGAAGCGCAACGTGTCTTAGAAATATTCTCTTCCTAAACTCATGTACCAAAAAGTTGACTCTTATGACAATATCCGATGACTCACACTTCTCATGTATATATATATTTATATATATTATACCAACTAACTATAATAATAGTGATAATAATAGTCAATAGTTGTCACTCGTACCCTCGTCGACGAAATCGTAGAACAAACGAACCTCGGATTACGCCCTAACCTCTTTTATGGCGCTCTCTCCCGGCTCGTCCTCTTCAAATGCTTGCTTCTCCACGTACGCAATATAATACTGGCTATCTTTAGTCGTTTACAAGTTACAATTAACTGTTTACTCTTAATTATTATCGTTTGAGATTCGACTCCTCCTTTCCGGCTCAAGCGTTCCCCATCTTCTTCTTTTATCTACTTCTTGGTTCTCTCACGTTCGTCAGTTTTTTTTTCTTTTTTTTTTCTTTTTTTTACTATTGTCAACATGTACAAGAAATCCCGCCCGAGATGATAACTCGACCCCCGTTGCGATGAACATTATGTATATTATGTATAACCTTAACTTATAACGTGCCTCTTTTTTCTCCCTCTTCCCACCATCCTTCCCATATCTTTTGCCTCGTTTTTTTTTTCATTTTTCTTTTTAGGTTATGCACGCGCATACATGTGGATGCAGTACGTTGTGTACATCAGCAGTTCCTCCTTGTATTTTTTTTGTTTTCTTTGTATACGAGGGCTAGCTAACCTCTACAAGTAATAGTTTTTTATCAAAAGCACATGTATATCGTGACTAGCCTATGTGTGTATATATAATATGTATATATGTAGTATATTGTATATAAACAGTTGTGTTGCTCTGTGTAACATTTTCTTTTTTCTTTTCATGCTTCCTCTCATGTGTTTCTGCGTGTTCAAGTCACATTTCTTTTTCTTTTTATCCCCTTTGTATGTCTATGTCTCTTCTTTTGCGTTCTGTCCCTTCTTTGTTCTCTTCTTTCAAGTCAGTGTGATCAGTTCTTGTCAACTTTCTTCTTCTGCAGCTAGCTCTGTTGGTAAAGTTTTATTCCGGAACTCTTTTTGAAGGAGAAATACCTTGAACTCCACTGAAGAGATTGTACAGACTTCTCGAGCTAGGGGTGTGCGCGGTGAATCGTAGAATCTTCTCTGAGACTCCTCTTCTTTTGTACCCCTGGCTTTTGCAGTTTCGGTAAATTGGTGATTGTGTTTTCAGTCGATGTGCAGATTTGTGCAGGTTAGGATACAGGGGACGATTGAAGTTGCTCGCTGTATTCGCAAGCTTCATGGTCGTCTAATTTTTCTTTCCTTTTTTTTTTTTTTTTATTTGGATTTAGAAAGAAGCTCCGGTGGACTTCAACGTAGAATAGAAAAGAAGTTCAAATGTTTGAAAATCCTCTTCTGTGATATTTGTGCTTGAAGGAAAGTTCAAAAGACTCTTCAGCTGCGTAAGAAGGAATTCTGTTCTCTAAATATGTCTAAGAGTGAAATTTTGTGCAAGGAGTTTCAAACTAGGAACCTGTTCGTCGATGCAGTCTTTGATGATTGCGAAATCAATATTATTCGCAGCTAAAGAATGAAAATTTCCCTTTGTACTCCAATTCTTTGGTGTGTCCCCTTTCAATAAAAGGAATTCGTATGAGATACTTTGCAGAGGGCTTCCAATCAGTCGCCAGATCATCTATTTCAGCGTTCAGATCTTGTTTCTTTGTGAAGATTTTGTTTTTTTAATGAATAATCGCAGTGGTCCCATTATGCAGCATGTCGTTTCGTCTGGGAAACAGTGATCGCTTATATCATACGTCTGGCGACAAAATTCAGCCTCGATGTGTGTAAAACTCATGTTCGCAATTAGAACGCGACATTCTCATGAGAATATACGTGATTCGACGCGCTGACTGCCACATGAAAACGTGTATATAAATATTTCAAAACACAACGTCAACGTAACAAAGCAAACACCCGTCCTAACATTGCCAAGGGCGTAATAATATTCTCGAAGAGGAAATCATTTGACTAGATAGTAAATGCTGCACTAATCAAGACTCAACTCTTTGGTGCATACTTCTCTTTGTTGCTGCTTCGCGAACACAGCATTACTTATTAATAAAAATTGAAAACCCGTTTAACGATGCAATTGCCACCGTATCACATTTCTAAATTGAAGCAGTCAACGCGTTAAATGTATTAGTGAAATCAGAAGAGGGATATATATATCTCTTTGTTTCTTTGGTTTTCGCCAACACACCATAAGAATCTTTGGTTAAAACGAGTAAAAATTCTCGACATGTTCCAGGACTTAACTCAACGTTTTCTTTCCTAATCAATTTAAAAACAATAATACACACTTGGACAACAAAAGTTATCTAACCAACTTATAGAGCACCTGTTCCAACAGGTTTTCAAACTCAACATCTTTTTTTTATGTCAGTCTCTTTAGAACATTTTTATGCTTTGCAGCACCAGTATTGGGCAAGAAAACAAACCAAACGTCTTTCTATCTTTTAAGAATAAATAAATTTAGATAAACTGCGAGCAGACTTTGAGCCTGTTCACATTTAACAATCAACAATTTACTAGTCTGTGGACAATTTGTTCAACCAATTGAACCAATTACAGTCACATATTTCAGTCAGACATATTCTACTTTTTTAACATATATTTCTCATCGTTCAATGCCCAACACTGTTCCTTTGCAATCTCCATCTTTCAATTTGATGATCATTTCTTAAGAAATGTGAGACTCTCCAAACTATCAATGCAACAGAGACTTTCAAGCCATTCAGGGCACGCACACCCTGTTTAATTATATGTTTAAGGAGACTTTAGTGTGTCTTGGGTACATGTTGATGTCTGTCGTCATCACTGGCTTCTGCATCACCTTCCACACCTCTCTCACCCTCCTCTGGATGGGGTGTGTTTCCCTCTTCGGTATCGACGCTGCTGGTAGGCGTGATTTGCTCTGTTCCAGGACCAGTTGAGTTCGTAGTGGCCCCTTCGCTGTTCTTGTTAAGTCCCAAGCCGCCCAGAAGGCTCTTGTTAATCGGTTCCGGCGAAGCTTCCGACTCCTCACTGCTAGGTGAACCGGGAGACGAGACTATCACCTGTATGAACAGAGACGCCGTATTACCAGCGTCATTCTCCATTACTTGTGCATCCTATGAATTCTTTTCAAATGTCTGTGTGAGTGGATATTTAACCTTTCACATTCTGATTCTAAGTACCGAATTTAGACAGAATGGGAATGTGTTGTGTAAAAGACTAGGAAAATGTGTTGTGTAGCTGTGTACAATGTAAATGTACTGTTTTTGTAGCAGAAGTCTGATTGGAACATAAGTCACTTTTCCAAACTGATTCAATGGAAAAATTCGTATATACTACATTGTATTAGAGTTTAGTTATGTAAAAGTGGACAAAGACATTCAAGGATTCAGAGGAAATTGTGATCTTGATTTTAGTTTGAATGTTTCTAGTTGAAGAAATGTTAAATTTGTTAAATGAGATGGGTTGATATCAAACTAAATTCAAGATGTAATACTTGTGGTGCAATTACAGCATGCTAGGAACACTAATGAACCCTCAGACTATCAGCAATTAGAGTATGTCTAAGGGTTCAGTTGTAGGTTAATTAAAACAAGATTACTCCTGAGACGAATTCACTTTTCCTATACCCTTCCTCTTCTTGGTTATTTAATTAAGAATCTATATGTCACGAGAGACAGTACTACATTGGAGAAGTACTCGAAAGACTTTGTGAATTAATGCTTTTTACATTGACCAATGGAAAAACAGTGGCATTATCGAAGTCCTGTAACAAATCACTTAATGTTTTTATTTTTCAACTGTAATATTTTTCATGAATGTTTGTATGAAATAGCGTTTGCTACGTGTTTCCATGTATATATGTACAAAGTCTTCAACTTATCAATGTACACTGTTGAACATTATTTGTTCGAAGACACTCTGTGCAATGATGTAATGAACGGACAATTACGAATAAATGAGTGTTTATGGTTAGTTTTGGTTACATCTTTTGAATATAATTCATGATATTCGGGCCATGCATGTGATATAATAATGAATAACTAAAGGCTGAATATAACACGCGAATGAAAACGATAATAACGATAATACCTGTGCAAGAAGCGGCGTCTCTGTGCTGTCAGCGATTTGGTAGAGCCGGCAATTTGCGCTTGCTCTGAAGAATACGTGCCCAAACGAAAAAAGATAAAGAAGACAACGTAAATCGTCACTATATAATGGAAAGATGTTAAGAGAGAAAAAGATGTAGAGACAAAGGAAAAAAAAAATCATAAGCGAGTCGATTGATCGATAAACACCCATATAATGTACAGAAAACTGACATCGAGACATGCACGAAGGCATTTTTGGCGTTTCGAGGTTATATTTACACGGACACATCGCGATGGTGAGTTCTTTGCAAATTGTCTGCCACTTAATGAAAAAATACGATTATACAGGAAGTTTCGTTTTGAATCGAACCTGGAACACTGTAAATGGCGAACAATTTGCAACGGTTGACTAAGAAATGAATGAACAAACGCATATGAATGAATATAAGAGTAAATGACTGGAATGGACGGTCTCATTGATTGGCAGACAATGATTCGAGTTCGTGAAAGCGCGAATCAGAGCTTGTTCTGCAAAGCGAAAACAAAGGAAATAGAGTCTTTGCCTACCATGCTGCTCACAACACACTTTAGATATAATGCACATATGTGGGACACGGACGAAAAAAGCGGAGAAGACAGACACGACAATTGTCCAATTGCTTTTTTCTTTCATCGAAGTGTTTCGTTCAACTTTCCTGGTCATTTTGTACATTTTTAATCACCTTGAAGTACTTTTAACCTTTACAATAAGAGACCAGAAAAGTTTAGAATTCTCGTTTCTTTAGTCTCCTTTCTACCTATCCTCTGTACAATGATAGAATGCGTTAAAATATTCATACGGTATTTTCCTGTGATGTGTGAACTTATGTTGCTTAATAAAGGATCCTAGTGTTTAAAATTGTAAGAAAGGTGCACAGAGGAATGGTAATATCAGAAAGACAAGTGACTGGAACGAATATTCGTGAAAAAAGAAAAACGCGAATTTTACAGGAACACTAACCTGTCGAGGCTTGACCGGCGGTGGAGGACGAATGGAGGGCACGAGGGCTACGGGTTGTACCGTAGCTGAGGGGGGCTGTTGATGAAGTGAGTGTGGAGGCTGCCAAGGCAGCCCTGTGCGTCCCAATGTTCCCTGCAGCTGTTGCTGCGCTTGCAACTGCTGCTGCTGCAGTTGCTGCTGACTGTTGTTGTGCTCGACTGCTTGCGTAACTCGAGGAAGCGCTGAAGCGACTGAAGAAATCTTCCGAACTGTCTGTGAAATGAGCGACTGATTATTGGGCTCTTATTCTTCCGATTATATTGTTTCGTCAGGCCAACTTTTTACCATAATTTTTTTTTTTTACTTTATAGATTAGAAAGTTGTAAAAAAAGCCTGACAATTGGTATACAAAGTATTAGGAATGACGACATTACCTGACTTTACTGGCCAGATCTCTAAAAGGTACTTGAGTACCGCTATTGGTTGTTGGAAGTCCAGATGTGGTCCATTCTCTTCTGAATGCAGCATCAATACTGGTCCAAAACAAACTGCCAAACTGGCTGGTGACATCTTGTTACATTGTGACACTACCATTGCCAAATGGTCGAGGAGATAGATTAATGTACACTATTAAAAAGAAGAATTATTGGTTAAATGTGTTTTGGATGAATTTTGTGGGAATTTTAGGTTAGGTACCAACCCTGTTCACTTTGGGTAGACAATCTAGTATACTGAACATGAGTTTCGCGTTGCCTTGTGGGTCATCTGGCAGACAAACGGCCAGTGCGTCGACCATCATCTGGTACAGACACTTCGTGAACAGTGGTTCTGGAAGTTCTCTTAAATAGTCCTTCAGTACACCTGGAAGATGATTTCAAATCACCATAACTGATCCAGCATGCATACTTTAATTTACAAGGGAAGTTCGGTAAGTCCAAAATTTAAAAAAATTTTAAATTTTGCAGAAATGTAGTTTAAGTAACGCTAATCGCAAAACAATCTTTTGTTTCGATAATGGAATGGTCCTAGGAGTGAAATCACTCCCTGAAAGAAATTATGTTTTCATATTATCGTGGATACTCACAAAACCGTAGAAGACATGGAAAAAGAATTAAATTCAAAGTAATGTGATTTTTAATATCTTACATTGTGGTCGTACAGAATTTTCGGAAAAGAGTGGTGAGGGCAAATTGTAAGAAAAAAGTTTTTTTCTTTTCAATTGCTTACCCGTGATAACGTTGATGTCTGGTACATTATCAGGAGATAGATTCACTGAACGAGCATTCCTTTCAAAGGCTTCTCTGAGTATCCTCTTCTTCGTTGCTGATCCACAAAGCCTATAAAGACCTGAAACAACAAAATTCTTATTCATAGAATCTTCCAAATTAACAGTACAAACGACTTGAAGTTGAAAACTGAAAAATGGCTCACCAATGATGTCAAGACCCCTTCTTTCAACTTCCTCTACGCAACGCCACACTATTATGGGTACATTTGGAACACCCATAGCCAGAGCTGTGGATACTCCACCAGGAACTCCGCCAGTTTTGCTCTCTCGACTCACCTAAACTCAGCACACCATAATTAACATTAAACTTAAGACCCAAAAGCCTTAAACACGAGACTTACCACTGTGTCAAGATCCACACCGAAAAGAGGCGCTACCCTGGTGGCTAAAGATATGACTGGAAGTCCTCTTCTCCTAAATGTTTGCTGAGCATCGGTGTATCTCAGTCTTAAGTAGATTGTACCACGTGGCTCTACCTTAACAGCCAGCTGGTGAACCGGAGACTCCTTCAAAATGGTCGCAAGATGTACAGATCCCTTGTAACAAAGCTTGTGCCTGTATTGTGGATCCCAAGAGTAGACCAGCAAGTCTAACTGCCGGTTACCAACGAGATCCAGCTCGAAGGTTTCGTCCCAGTCAAACATCAGGTCACCAGTTCGTACTACAGTCCTCGCCTTGTGCACCCTATCGCACTCCAGCACGCAGTACAGGTCTCTCAAGCCGCAACTGGCTGTTTTCATAGCCGAACAATAAAGATTACATCATTCAACTTTAAATCTCAAGCTCTGAACCAATTTTGAACACCCTTCTGAAGTGTTCAGGTTCAAAACTTTCAAGTTTAAAGATTGTGCGTTGCGTCAGTGGGATGTGTTCCCGTAACATTCGAGAGTTTGAGGTGAAAGGATGTACTAGAGGCTCATAAAAGTATCCAGTTATGTCAGTGTGTGGTGAGGGGTGTGCAGGGAGAAGCAGTCTATGGGATGTGCAGACTCCCGAACGTACCTAAATTAGGCTGACCTGATGGAGTGGAGGGTGTGGTAGCCGCTGACGAGGACGTCGTCGAGCGAAGCCCTCTACCTGCTAACAGGTGGACCCAAAGCAGTCCACTAACCCCACTTGCCAGGTCTCCACTGCTGGTTTCCCCTAGAGAACTCAACAGAGAACTGGTCGAGCTCGGGGTACCCACTGTTGGAGGTTTCTCTATTTTATACTTGAGGAACTCTGAAAGAACAGAGATCAATTCAAGAGAGAACCTCCAGATTTACATTGGGAGATTAAATAAAAAATGTACCTGCAGGATTAATATCTAGCAGTCTTTGATCCTGAGTTCTGGTAGGTGTGGGGGTGGGTATGCTCCTGGTGGATTCTAGGTCCAAGAGGTTTCTAATCCTCCTAACTGACGTCGCCCTCTGGGTGGTGGAGCTACCCAGCGTTGGTTTTTGACTCGTCAAGGAAGTACGAGCGCTGGATGCAACAGAGGCCGGTCTTGGATTTGTCGTTCCACGATGACATGTTGAACTGATTGCTGTCGACGCCCTCAGATTGGCTAGGTTAACTTGTTGAGCGGAAGCTGACCTCGTTGACAGACGGTCCAGAGTACTGGAGAGCGGTCTGTACGCACCATAGCTGCCATATTCACCCTGGAAGGAGTATATACCCAGAAAATTATAATAAACATATACTGAAAACTAGAATTTAACCTCAAAATTTTAGAGCAAAATGTTTTTGTTGTACTGAGACTACTATTTACTTGATTCACAGCTGCATGGATGTTCTCTGCACTATAAGTATAACGAGGTGGTCTGGTGGTGGTGGCCCTAATTTGTTCGTACAATGCACTGGTACTTGGAGTTCGACTCAACCATGCTCTATACTCGTCTGACGTGAACACACTGGGTGATGACGGTATTCTTCCTGCCATTTCAATTATTTTTCTTCAGTATATTAAAAATACCATATCGGGAGTGTTGTTTGAAGGTAAAACTAACCTCTATCGCGTCTAATGGAAGGTAATTCAGGCGCAGATAGTGCGCCATCGCTGTCCTCTTGATCTATCAGTCCAGAAGCTACTGTGCTAAGTCCAGACCTGAGACCAGGCTGCTGTGGCAATGTTCTACCGCTACGAGGTAGCGAATTTGATCTCAAACCTGAAACAACATAACCTTTCAATCTCTTTGTCTCTTCGAAGACAAATGAAGATATTTTTGATTTTTCTTTTCTTTTTTTTTCTATTCACCTGAGGAACTCGGACCAATCTGTGACCTAGACAGTGTGGCAAGGTGAGAGACAGCGCTACTCTGTGACGGATTGTTCATATTGTGCCTGTAGTAATAGTATGCAGACTTAGGCGAGTTGGAGCATGTCGCCTCTGTGTCTGAAGCATAATCCAAAGATGGTCGATGCCTCCTGGTCAATGTACCAAACTGACTTTGCCTCTGTGTGGATGCTGTGCTGTCTCCCTGAGTGCCATACCTAGTGTTGTATCTTAATGCTGACGTTCCTGTTAATTGATACGTATCAAACAACGTGTCCACTGCTTAAGGAGAATTTCATGAGCAATTTGAGGAAAAACAGCGGACCTGTCTTCAAACTGGATCTGAGAAGAGTATGTCGAGCAGGGGTAGTCATGCTTGTGTAGTCTACACGTGGCAAATGCTGATCTGAACCGCTTCTGGGCATGATTCTTCCGCTTCCTGTGTGTTGACCATAACCATAGTGACTGGCTTGGGTCTGACTGGATAATCTGCTACCCACCGACTGCATCCCAGCTCCCGTGGACATCCGACGACCGCCATTAGAGGGCATTACTGGCCCTGCGTAGAAGGAGTGTACCTAAATTGAATAAAATTTGTTAATTCACTTTTCCCCATTTGAATTTGTATTGTATTTTCCCTTCAGCTCACAGTAGACCACTTTTAATTATTATAACTTAGCAACAAATATAGTTTATTGGGATTATTTTTAACTTTAATTTAAATAGTTTAGGTTGGTAAAAAAAAAAATATCGGGTCCACTGTGACGAAGGGAAATTCTAATTCAAATACTTTATGTCACCATGATTGATGGATGTCTATTAGTGAGAGATCTATGAATCATTATGGTGTATCATGACAGAAGAAAGAAATAGAAAAAACGAACATACAGCGAAGCTTACAAGGCAACAAAAAGTGGAATCACACCATAAGTAGCGACAGATGATCACTTCCATCTGGACACTGACAGATATTTATCATTCTCGGAGTCTATTTCTATTCCCATGGTGTCTTTATAGATTTTCTTACTCATTTTCTTTAAAGCTGATAATATTTGTCAATTGTCCAAATGGTGTATGGTGCAGGGAATGGCTGCATACACAAGTCTATATATCAAGAAAGAGTTGGTGGTTTCTTTACCTGTGTGAAATCCTGGTTAATATCAACGTAGCATTCATTCATAGAACCGATTAGTCATGTGAAACACGTGGTCGAAACACGAGCGAGCTGTGAACCGTCTATCCTCCAAGTCGATTTTTAACAATCATTTGAAATAGGAATTTATGCTTTTTCTTTCTATATAAATTAAAAGACTTGGAAATTAAGACGATGCACAGCATACTGATCACTATCAGGAGTGTCTCGAGACATTGCCACGAATTCACCACTTTCTTATTCGAATCGCTATCGCAATTGAAGACAGAGAAGGGCAAACAAGTGTCAACTTGGTGCAGACAGGTATATGAAAGGGTGCTCGATCCACATCGTCTAGAACATCTATGTGATCTATGTCCAACTGCAGGTGGAGATTTCTTCATGATTGTTCTCATTAATCATATTTTTCTTGCACTCTATTTCCTGGATCACTTCATTTTGTTGTATTAATCCCTGTTGAACTTCATTTGGATTAAAACTTCTCTAATGTAACAACAAAAATGTGGAGTGTTTTCACATTGTTCATGGTATTTAAACCTCGACCTGCGTCAGAGTTCCATCAAATAGCCAGAAGGTCCCATAGTGCTTACTTTTTCCGCCAAACTCTCCAGAGTTTTAGGATAGCCACGCTCATATGGTTGAAAGTGTTGGGTTGTAGAGGGTTTTGGCTGGTGTGTGATCACTGGTGGTGGTGGTGGCTGGTATGACCAGTGTCCCTCTGGTCTGGAGTTATAGTACAGGTCACCATTGCTGGGTCCTAGATCCTGACTAGAACCCAGACCTGTCAGACCTAACTTAGATCTAGAAGGCAGCATTTCACGACCATCTCCACCTCTACGATTGCCATCCCTGGAATTATGTAAACTAAGTTAACATAAATTTAATGAAAAGAGCAAAGAAGAATGAATTTCGGTAACTATGAGTTTTTTAAATAATTTCTACATTTGTCTGGGGCTAAATTAAACCAATTACAATTAACTTTAAAACATAACATAAATAAGATTAAAATATATCAGTTTAAAGAGTGCCATTAAGTCACTTATATGACGAACTTTCTTCAAAAATATGGTAAATAATAAAGTAAATACTGCAATCAAGCAAAAGTGATTCTCCTTTTTAAGAAATTTTTCAAAATTCTAATTATTTAAACACCTGACGTGATTGCTCGTTGCATGATCACTCTCATCTTCGTTCAGCTCTCTCTTGATCACCACAACAGGTGGCGCCTTGTGTTCTGTCTGTCGACTATGCGACACTGGCTGATGCTGGCCGTGCCTCGTTGCAAGAACGAGCCTCCTGGGTATCGACATGATGATTACTACGTCGTCCAGGCTCATGTGTGTCACGTCGACCAAATTCACCGCCAGGATTTCGTCCCCAACCTAATTAAAGAGAATAAAAGAAAAAAGAAAAAAAGAAATTAAAATCTCTTCCCATCCAAGCTTAGATAAAATCAAATTATTGTATCGTATTGTTTTCACAGATAAATTGAAAAATCAGGGGATTCTAATTGACTAAAATCTCTGGAGGATAAATGCAATAAATTGTGAGGTGAAATTGGCCAAGCTTAGTGGCACAGTGGCAATTAAACGGATCCAGGAAAGGCTGTGCTTCTCACTTTCAAGCAGCCACTGTTGTACACCGCGGTCTCCAGGGCTATCCTCGAAATAAAGACGCCGTCGTTCCTGTCGACGCCATTGCCCTCTCGTATGTAGAGCCCCAGCGTCTGACCCGGCCTCTTGATTATCTCAACAAAGTGGATAGGCTGCTTTGAATCCTGAAACACATAGTATCGCCGAGATAGTATTCCAAGAATATCAGAGAAACGAGGAAAATTGCTCCCTTGTCCTTTGTAGTAATTATACTACTGCTCATGAGTATCTGGTCCATGTACTTTCTCACTTCATTCAAAGATTTCGTTATTTCTTGAAAATATTTTTTTTAAATAAGAATTAGAGAATAAGTTGAATACTTCACTTCTTCTTTGAAGAGTGATTAATGGAAACTGTCTGCAGAAATAAAGAATACTGTGAACAAATGGACAAATACTTATGAATGGTAATTACAAGTTGGTAAAATGGTCGAACAGTACAACTATAATAAAATGTACACTTTTTGATTAATACATCTGTACTTCTAATTAGAATGCTCGTATCTCTTCAGTTATTTATTTACAATATTTTTTTTTCTTCAGACAAATTTAAATTACTCAGAGGGCACAAATTTAAATAAAATGTAACATTGTCTCAGAAATTTCTGCAAATGCTTTTACCATGAGAAAGAGGAATAATATACTAGCACAATCTTTCATAATTGTTCTTTTACCTATTTATTCCTATTGTTCTGTTCTACACAATTTACAATGGCCCAGTGACTTTTGTTACAAATTTTCTTTACTAATTAAACTAGCAATTATATCGCTAAATGTAACTTTATGATAGAAATTTTACTTTCATACTTGCTATAAGAATGTATCTATATATTTTTGAATAAAATGAAAGGAAATTAGAGGTTAAATGATTATGAGAGATAGTATACAACTTGAAATTGACACCTGCATGGTGATGAACTTCTTGGCCGCCTCGGACGCCTGCCTGCCCATTTGTCGTGGTTCAATGACCCGGACAACCATTTCACCCCTTCGTTCGACAGTTTCGAGGGCCGCTGCTGTCGAGGCGTCATGATCGTTCTCGACGGTCTCGATCTGCTTGAAGATTTCTGTGCTGATCCCGCTCACCTGCAACGACAAATCCTTCCACTTCACCCCAGCATGTCGTGTTCGAGGATCTCCATATTTAGAAAGAAAATCCCACGAAACCATTCTAATAATTAGAACGATGATTTTAATACTTTTCAAAAGACATTATGTTTAACATTTTGCACTATAAAGTCTCTTAACAGTTTATGTTTATCGCTCAAATACGCAAAAGATAATTATTATTAGATTTTATGGATCTCAGACATCATATGATCACTCATTTCGTGACCAAATGTATTATTAATAAAGAACATTATATTTCTGAATTACTATTTATTCATCAAAGATAACAAGCTATCAATTATAGTGCAAATGGTTAATTTTGTTTTTTTGATTCAAAGAGATACCCTGTAAAATAATGTCTACATCTATATTGACTGATAGATATAGTTCTGTTGCTGGAATGGTTTCATGGGGAAAGTGAATTAATCTGATAGTTCTTCCTAATCTGATTTCTATCTTCCACTGCTCCATCCCTTGTACTTTATTTTTTTTTTTTCAGTAATTAGGTTTATCAATTGCCTCCTTATACACCTAATCATCCCTCAGGATCAGGATGCAGTGGGATATTCAACCTTTTCCTATGGGATTTCTTTTTCTAAAAATAAGGAACATCGAGGGTGATTTCTTTCTTAGAGGAAAAGGATAGATTCTGGTGAATTGCTGAAGATAAAAATTGTCATTGGTGTCAACTACCTTCCTGAAGTCTCCCTGAATGACCATTGGGGGTGGTTCCTTGGGGCGCAACTGGTTGGCAGGTGCTTGCCTTCCAGGACTTGCGCTTATGTCTGTCACTTCCCCCCGGCCCTCCTGCAACCAAATCAACACCATAATTAGCACTACAGTATGATTAATGCCTCTTCCAATCTGACATCATATTAAATTCTAACCTAATCTGTAACTATCATATTGCAAGAGAGCTCAAACTTTGTTTTAAATATAAAGAGGTATAAAAATTATTATTAACAGTAGGGATTACATGTAATTAACTCTAAATGATTAAAAGCACACAAATGTGTTCTACATTAAAACAAGCACATTAGTTCAACATTAGTGAGGAAGGAAAGCTATATATGTGTCCCCTAACAGGTGTCCACAATACTGAAAAAATATTCATAACCCCTAAAAAATTTGGTAAAAATTATCAAATTATCTTTTCTCATAATTAACTTATAATCTTCTCATCAAAAGAATGTCGTAAGCATTTCAACTGCAAGAAAATCATCAAGTTGACACTAAGAAGTAACTAAGACCACGTGTGTTTCTGAACACGTGACCAAAGTACGAAAGAAAATTTTCTTTCCGACAAATTTTCAGATTATACTTTATCTTTTGATATTACAAGCGGATAACTGTTCGCTGGAGCACGAAGGGTTACAGTGGGATTCTTCCATCGGCTTAAAAGCCCCGACTAAATCAGGCTAAACGTGGCAGGGAATTTCTTCGCGTCGGTTGCACGCGAGATTCAATCAGCGGGCTGATTAGAGGCTCGTAAAAATTGCAAGCGTCCTCTCCCTCGTGGAAATTACGTGGGAACAATCAGAAATGCATGCGGCTCAGAGGAACACGTTGAAAATAAAAAATCTCTCCCGTTTTTTTTGTCGGTCACCGATGCAAAGCCACCAGATAGGGACGCATAGATAATAATCAGACCTTATACAAACAGCGATTGCAATTTTCCTCACTTTTTTTTCTGTCTTCAATGGACTTATCACTAGCTTTATATCTCGGATAGTGGATTTAATTGACCAATTAATGTTTCACGACTAATTTTAGCAGTCTCACTTGCAATTTGTCGTTTAGTTAGGTCTCTTCAATTTTGTCTTTTTTTGTTTTGTATTAAATGATAATAACCGAATTCTACTAATTTAAACTTTGCACAACAATTGATGATTTGGTACTTCTCACATACACTGTCTGTATAGATAATACATCAATTTATCCTCTGGTGATAATTCTTTTTCCTTAGATGACACTTCACAATGATGCAAATATTAAATTCCTTCAATTGTATGCATCTTGAAACCAATAAGCTTTCTTAAACTGATCAGGGTATGCAGAGGTACAGTTGCCACAAGTACCCACTGATAGAGCTCATTAAGAGTAGCAAACAATGCTTGGGAGGCAACCGCTTGTTAAGGAAGATGCTTCAATTAGAATCAGTCAGAGACAGTAATGTTTCCCTCCTGTTAGAGCAGAGAACTTAAATCTTCATGTAATTGTGATGTCACAGGTAGGTCACTGAAGTTAACCTAAACTTGAAAATTTAGGTGTAACTTTTTGAATGTTAATGTATATAAGTATGTTATGCTCCAATTTTTCAGCTATTTGACTTGCATTCTAAGATGCAAATTATTCTGATATTCCTAGGTTAGTATTGATAAGTGTTTACAGTACTATGGTGTTTCTTTTTTTATAACAATTAAAAATACAACTTGTATTAATAACAACCACTGATCTCCTAATCTTAATCTTTGAGAAATCAAGATCTTAAGAACTTAACATATGAATCCCCTTCAGATTCAATATTTTAGTTCCCTAAATACAGATATCTTATGATGAAGAAAAACTGATCTACTGATCTAGATTTTCTTTTAATTGCAATTTGTAAGTATATGAAATACAAATTTCTCAAAAATTTCACATTCTAATCTCCTTAACATTCAATGTTCCAGTACCTCACATATAAATATCTGGAAACATTTGGAAATTCCCCATACTGCCCTATAATCTTTATCCTCAAAATTAACAATACCATCATTCAACAACCATACTACAGTGTATCCACCAGTAGTGCACCACTCTGCACACCCATAAGCCAACCACATGACAATCACCACAAAGGGCTCTCTCTCTCTTTCTCTCCCTCTCTCTCATACAGCCCTTGGTAGATACACATCCGTGAGGAAACGCACCCCGTGGAGGCATGTGAAGAGGACGAGCCACGCGGCGGAGCCGCACATCCGGTCGCAGAGTGACAACAAAGACATCCACACTTGCGCGGCCGATTTGCAGCCTCTTTTGTTGGTAGAAGTATCCTCTTGATGATGATGATGACCACCAGTGATTAACAGCAGCTCCTCACCTTTACTAGTACACCCCTCCCCCCCGGCCTCAGCCGGTGTCCAGGCCCTGTGCTCCTCAAATCGTCGTCTGGAGGGTTCCAACTCCGTCGTTCTGGTCGCTGCGCTCCTATCCATGCGTGAGCATGCACACACGATGCTCCAGAAAGGAGTAGTCTAGTGTAGAACACGCAGAGACAGACAACTGGGCCACCACCTCCTCCTTCCTTTCTCCCTTCTTCTTTCACCGGTGTCCTCACCGTCACTGGGAATAAAATTGAATAGGTATTTTTTTTTTCTCAGGAAGTCTAACTAACGATGAGGAGGTTAGACTTGTGTTATCAGGCTACGCGACACAGGTACGACGAGGATCACCAGTTTCGCGACGGAGAAGAAGAAGAAGCACCAGCAGCAGCCACACATCCTCGCCTACCCCATGCTGGCTAATATGGCGGGAAGGAGCGCTCAGGAGCGTACGAGGGTGCGCCTGCGCCCCCACGGCTCAGAGAGACGACAACGCCGGGAGAGAACAAAGTGTGGGGTGAGTATCGACCCGACATGACGTCACATGACTCTCCCCCTTTTCCATCCTCCGTCGACCCCACTCCCTATCAACTTCTAGCCTACGAACAGGGCTGTGGATAGCTAGCTGGTGGCTGTAGCTCTGCGCTGCCTCGATCGCTTCTGCTCTGTCTATCACGCGCATTCTCGGTTACGCTGCACTACGCTCTCCCTCCGACCATGTTGGATACGTCCTTTGGATACGTTCTACGTTTCCTCGTGGATTATATGTTTATACTTCCCCCCTCTCTTCATCAATTTCTCACTCTCTGTCTCTCCTTCATTTTTCTTGATTTTTCAAGTGTGGTTTCTCTCTCCCTCTGTTTTTTAATATCTTTCTGCCTTACTTTCTCTTTCTGTGACGAAATGCTTGATTTCTTGATTGCTACGTTAGGTCCACTTCGTTGCAGCTTAAGCTTCTCTTTGGACTTGTTAGTTGTTCTCTGTCTTTTTTAATACTGCAACTATGGGGATTAAAATTGAATAGTTCGATCTATTGAACAGCTTTTCTTTGGATGTTGAATTAAATGTTCTTCCGATTTCGATTTTAGATCTTCGAGTATTAGGTTAGATTACTTTCTTCTTTCAACATTGACAATTAGAATTCGGTAATCTGACCTTGGACCTGTGATAATTAAAAAAATTTCTTAAAATATTAAATCATGTTCCCTTTCCATTAAAGTCTGCGGTACAAGCAGGAGAAGCTTTAAGGAAACGTTAGGTTACCAACATCAGACGGAAAATAATCTGTTCCAATAAGGTGCTAAACTGAAACTGGGATCTCCAAACCTGTTTTCTCTTCCAGTCCACTAGATACTGCCTTCACATCTCTATCCACTGCTTTTCATCATCTCCAACTATCAATACTCCTTTGTGCTCTTCCTTTCTTCATTTCTCACGATTTACGCCTTTCTTCTTCTCCTTCACCACGCCCCTCCACACTTCATATTTGTCACCCTTCACGGTCCAACTCCTCAGTCATCGATCTTCCCATTATTTTTACTTCGACCCATTTTTACCTCCCCCGAGCTTCGAGGATATTCATTTACCCGACTTTTATATTTTCCGACGCAACCGTGCAGTTCTTTTCTAATTGCATTGAACTCTCTTGACATCTTTTTATCTTCCCGTCCACGATTTACCTCACCCTTAACGTACGCACACGTAGTTCCCATTCAGTTGTCCCCGTGTACCAAAATGCCCTCCCCATCCCCTCTCCCGGATGCATTGTGGTATTCTTCTTTAACTTTTCATGCTGCAAATTCTGCATGACCACGCGACTCGCCTGTTCCTTCGGCTGAGTGATTGATTAGGTGGAAGGTTGTTTCACCACCGCAGGGAACGCGGAGAGAACTTAATAGCTATTAGTTACACGGTATATTTCGTGGAAGAGCTATAGCGAAGTTGTAAAATTAGGCAAGTGTGAAAGAACATAAAGTTTGATCGCTGAAACATCCGTTTGAGCGAGGTAAGGAACTCGAGGCTCGTTCCAGCCTGTACTGAGTCAACTCCACACTGGTTCTTCCATTATAGTATATTTACAAAAGTGATAAAAACAGTAGATGCGGGTGTATGCTGCTGTAATCGTGTCTGTCGCTTGGTCGTTGGAAGCGCTGGCTGTCCGAGGGTTTAAGTCTTTCCTTTGTCGCTTGTACTTTGAGCTCTGAGGAACTATTATCAGACACGTGCGGTTTCGCGTGCAGTTAGAGCAACTGATGTTTTAAGACCTTACTATAACTTTTCCATAAAGTATACCTATGTTAATGTCCCTTGTTTCGAGTCTACTGGTTTAATTAAATAAATTTATATAAATGGTTAAATTTTTAACTTTTCACAAAATTAATTTTGAGACTGTAGAAAGATAGAGGGTGGTTCGAAGAACATTTTTGTCGAATAAACATGTGTTCTGTCTCGCGTAATTTCTGATCTACTAAGCTCAGAATTTGGAGAACGTAGGCGCCTGGCGACGAGCAACCCGCCATGCAGAGCGGCTATCATTGAAGCTTCATTTCTCCGAAACCATGATAAGTAGAGCATACATTTATTGGACAAAAAAAGTTCCTTTGGACTTCTTCTACCATCTCTGCTAGTCAATTTTATTATTCTTCTTGACTTCCACTTCTACTTCTTTTCACTCAGTACAGCTTAACGGTCGTCTTCATTTTCAAACTAGTACTGGTGTTTTTTCTTTTCTATCTGATGCAGTTTTGCCCCATTCATACAGAAAACATCGAAAATTCTTCACTGAACACTATTAGCTAGGTATTTACAAATTAATTCGAGTAAAAGAACTGGAGGATTGAAGTTCAAGCACGTTTCAACGGGAGACACGAGTAAGCGATGCCGCCTGCTGAAGATACTTGAAATTTTCGGCACTTATCCGTCCCCCTTTTCTCGTCTTCTGCAACGAGGTTACTTCGCATTGTGGGACCAGAGTGCTTTCAGTCTCTCTCTCTCTCTCTCTCTCTCTCTCTCTCTCTCTCTCTCTCTCTCTCTGCCCTCACTTTTATTCGCTTCACTGTTTCTTACCCAGTTTTCACCAACTCTTTACCCTTTTACTTCCTCATGTTTATTCCACTGTGTATCTTTTATCAAAAAATGAAATGAAAGTATCACTTTTATGGTTCTTAATTCCTCCAACGTCGTAATTTTTCATTTCACAACTTAGAAGTTCTTCTAATATCCAATTTCTTCAGATTACCAAACTTTAACGTCTACTGCTTTATCCCTGTTTCTTCACTTATTTATCTCTACCCCCCACCTGCTCCATTCTCTCACTGATGACCCCCACAGGGTCCAGTGACCCTCTCCACGGTGAAACCCGATGTCTCAACCCTCTGGCGAGGGTGTGCAACGGCTCGTACACCCCAGTACGTAGTAATGTTCACCATGGCGATGGTGGTAACGGTGATGATACTAGTGGTTGTGCTCCCAGGCTGCGGGAAGAAGGCTTGTAATGGCCCACGCTGGTCTCAACGTTAATTTCTCGCCTCTCGAGTTGAGATTGAGCCTCTCTTAAAGAGGATACCGTCACTTCTAGGGTTCGGGTCAACGCGTGAAAATTATATGGGAATATAGTAACCTCAATTTTATTACTGGCCCCTACAGATATTTTCCTGGTACAATAATAATCTCAATTTTTCTTCCTTTACCTCGTAGATACATTTTGTTAAAGGAATTTTATTTAATAATAGTTTTAGGTTCTGTAATTTGTACTTAATTAAGTTTGGTTATGTTAATATCTTGTATAATACTTCTCCAATTACGCAAAAATTACATTCTAAAATCAAACGAGACGATTTGATATACCGTGTACATAAAAAAAAATTCACCGTAAGCCAATTGTTTTCACATTATACTCGTTTTTTCCTCGTGAAAATCAAATTCAATGAGTTTAAACTTCCCTTCGAGCGGCCATTAATTTTTTTTTTCTTCGGGCTGCGAGTACAAGCTCATTTTTCCAGAGGGCCTATAGAAAACCGAGCTTTCTCCTTTCCACGGGAGAATGCAGGTCATCAAGGCCTTTTATTTCTCCCTACTCCTTTCGTATTAGGCGAATTATTTCGCGAGGAATTAATTTGAATGAGGCCACTTTCTCTCTCTCTCTCTCTCTCTCTCTTCCTCCCTGGAAGCCACGATCGGTATTAGAGCATGGCGTTCCATTGAGTTTCGGAACGAAATTGTCGGCGCAAGCGTCACGACCTTTCTCCACCACGGAACGACCTCTGTGTATGTGTGAGCCTCCACCTCGTGGATCTCTCGTCTCGCGTTGTTTTACGCGTTTTAACGCGATTAAATCCCCTTTTCGCTGAGAATCATCCAGATCGTGATCGATTTTTTTACATTTTTTTTTCCTATATTCGCCGGCCATTTTGATTGCCGTGGATGATCAATGATGTTCCAATTAATTCTGTTGCCAATTCATAGTGTTTGTAGATTCACTTGCCTCGAGATTAATGTAATCGAGGGGTTAGATTATGTTGGGATAGTTGTAGATTGTGACTTCTGCTCATTTTTTCTTTCACACGTATAGATTAGGTCACTTTAAGATTTTATATCAGTCGTAGATTATAGGTTTATGTATGTTTGAATAGTTACAAATTGTAGGTTATCTTGAAACAATGTTTCAATTTTTTCCTTTTTTCAATTTTCCACTTCAAATTATTAGTTAAATAACCCCACAACGTAGATTATAGGTTAAATTATTCGGAATCAATTGTAGATTGAAGGATACGTTAGGGTTATACTTTACATAATGTGTTGTAAAGCATTCGTACATTGTAATCTCTTAAGACTCGTTGCATAAATTACATACTATATATAATTTTAGGCAACTACGTATCATAGAAGAGATATGAAAGTCAATTCGACACAACGATTTCCAAATGACGAATCTTTCTCTCGCGAACAATTTTCTTTCTCCTTAAAAATTTTTTAGCTCGCGTTAAAAACAAAAAACTGATTGCTGGTATACTGTGATAACATGTTTAAAACCAGTGTCACATTATACTAATGGAATTTGTATATCCTCGAGCGAACCTAACCTCAAAAACCAATACTAAAATCAATAAAATTTGTGCTTTTTTTGTAAACTGGTGTATGATTGAATATTTTGTGGTCGATGATAGGTTAGAATGAAAAGAATCATAGGGGGAGAGAGAGATTTATCGTTCTAGTTCCGGTAGCAGTGACGGTCGAGTTTAAATGCAGCGTGAAGCGTTAAATGAATTACTTTCAGCGCTTCAAGTGGCTATTTCGCGGTCGATGGAGGGCGAAGAAGTGGGCAGCAGACGAAACCAACGGAGAGAGGGGTCGAAAAATGAGGAAGGAGGGTAGAGAGTTACCCTAACGTCCCGTTGGGCTGGATTCAAGGCGGCCGATTTACCACGGCTCTGTTTCAATTTGGCAGCGCTCCATTGGTTCTCCCTCGTTCGAAACCACCCCGATGAGGAATAAAACGAGGCTGGGGATCTCGATAAACCAAAAGTGTCTCAAAAAAAACAAAAAAATAAAAAAGTACCTTCGAGATATACTCTAACAATTATCCTGAGATTAGAAAAAAATAACTTCCATCTTCAAAATAAAAATAAAATTTGTATCTGTTAAAGAACAGAAATCTTTGGATAAGATTGTATTCCATCCAGAAAATTCCAACAGTCACTGTAATCACAAATGTAGAAAAAAGAAAAAAATTGATTTCATCCCTCAAAAGAAATGTTCAAAAATTGTAAATGTAATTTTAAGCAAATGAATTGCATAGTAATAATGTTCCAGACGACTCTCGAATTCATATTTCAAAAACTGCCACAGAAAAAAAATAAAATAAAGAAATTCCAAATCTCACTGGGGAAAAAAAAAGAGAAATGAACCCATCGAAGGGTGAGACCGTTCCAGAATAATGTAGGGCATCGATAACGGGTTTCTAAAAGAGAAAAAAAAAACAGAGAAAACGAGGGAGGGAAACGCGGAAATCTCTTAAACCATCGAGGGGAGAAGAGAGAAGTGGCGCGATCAGGGAGAACGATAAAAAAAGAACGATACCACGGAGCAGGAGGAAGAGGAGAATACGGGGATGAAAGTTGGCTGATGGAAGGGAGGGAGAAGTGAGAGGAGGAGGTGGTGGGGGGCACGGGGGTGGAAGCGTAAAGCTACGCTACTGCGCGTAGTAGCTCGGAAGTATCAGTAGTAAAACGTAGTAGTAAGTAGTAACGGCGTGTACGCAGGCGTACGCACGTTCGGGGTCGAAAAAATGTGCCGCGGTGGGAGATTCGAGGACGAAAGGAAGCGAGAAGGAGGATCGTTTGCGGTCTCCCGGAAGGAGATGCGCCGAACGTGGAGGGGAGACGTCAGCTGTGGTGGGGGAAAGAAAGGGGAAGTAGGACGGGCAAGGACACCGTCGACGGAGGAGAAGATTGGGAGGTCTGGCTGATGAGAAAAGGTGTGCAAAAGGAGAAAAGAAGAAGGGTTCAGTATGGTGCAGGGGCAATCTGAGGAAGGATAAATGAAGTATACTTTACACAAGAAGAAAAAGAAGAAGCAAAAGAAGAAGTAGAAAAAGAAGGACAATGTTGGAAGCTTAAAGGATGGCAAACTTGGTGAATATAAATTGAGGGAGGGGGGAACATGTTCAGAAAAGAAGAATACCAATTGTTAGACGGACTAGCCAAGAACAATTGAAGTATACTTCAAAAGGGATGCAGGGTATATACATGCATGCACATGTGTGTGTATAAAGGAAGGAGGGGAGAGCAGAAATTACTGAAGTGTACTTCGAAGAAAGACAAAGGAGAAGAGAAGAGATGGGCAAACAGGCTCAAACGTAAACAAAAAGTGGAGGGAGAAGAAGAAGAAACGTGTGGGATGCACGAAGGAAGCCACAAGGAGACATCAGACGGTGGTTCGAACAAAGAGTAAGTGATCGAAGAGCTGGAATATCTTCTTGAACAAGGCAGATCTACGCATCCGGTGTAAAAAGAAGAAATGGGCCAACGGCTCAAAGGGAGATATCATACTGTGCCTGGGAAAAAGAATAATTGAACCGACACTTGGACTACAATCTTCGACAGAAAAAAAACACGTACAGGCAAATATAAAAAGAAGAAAAAAATCATGATTTAGACATCTGCAGAAAGACTAAGCGAACTCCGAAGATGCGACGAAGAAACCTGCAAAAAACTTGCACCTCCCAACGTGAGCAGAAGAGACAGGCAAAGAAAACCGCACAACTGAAGAAAGAGACACGAAGTAAAAGAAGAGCTAGCCAAAATTTGAGAAAAAATCGTGAAACATGGGGAGGGGAAGAGGGGAGAGGGAGAGGGAGAGGGAGAGGGAGAGAGAGAGAGAGAGAGAGAGAGAAAGAGCCAGGTTTGTAGAGGAGGGTTGAGAATCCTGCAATACGATGCTTGTTTAATGCGCCTGCGTCTCACGATCCTGAAGTGGCTCGAACTGAACTGAATTCAGCCACTCTGTCGCGCGCGCGTGTGTGTACATGTGTATATGCGGTGTGCGCGTGCGCGCACATGTCTTTCCTCTTTCTCACTCAGCCTTCTTTGGCTGGGTGTTTGACCACATTTCCACACTGGTTCTCTGTATGTGTGTGTGTGTGTGCGCGCGCGCTTCCTCGGAGGTCGATGCACGCCAGTGTGCACTCTCTCTATGTGTCTACCGGCTTATGTACATACGGGAGTACGCCGAGAAGTATGTGACCCGTATGTACAGCGTAGCCAAGTACGTACAATACGTGACATATATTGCGCCGGTGTACATCGGCTTTTTACCAAGTTAATACAGCCCTTAAGCGAAGCGTTGATTGCAACAAAGCAGCATGTCCGATTCTTCTGTGATTCCTGCACCTTTTATCTGCGTCCTTGCCGTCTGATTTTAACCGTGGAGAAATATCAACCGGTTCGAATCAACGAAATTAACACATTGTACGCCGGCTAAATATCGGTAGTTGAGAAAACCTGGGTGCTGATAGTTACACTGCTTATTTATGGGGAATGGATACTCGAAAGAAAGTACATTAAAAATTTTATACATTTTCACAAAAGAATATGTAGTATATTTTTGTTGAATATTCGCCAGATATGTTTCAACAAAAATCGAACATCCATCAAAATCGATAAGTTGGAAATCCCCCAATAATATGGGACCGGTGTAGAATGTGTTAAAGAACTTGGAATCTTTTCCAACGTAAAATCGGCAATGTCAAGAGATTAATAAGCATGTTTTGTTAGTGAAGAAGCATCATGAGACCCTCTTTTTCTTGTTAAATTAAAGCTCGTTCCTTCTTTCTTGACGAAAAGTTTCTACCGTGATGAACTTTCCCACAGTCAGCATAGTTTAAGAGTTTTCTGATTGTGGTAATGAATGCAATAAAATTTTGGAAAACTCCTCTCTATTTTTATTACACTTTCATCAAGCGCGTTCCACAGAAACTGGGTCAATTTTTATTGAATTCAGCAAATGCGTTTAGGGAATTTAATGTTCATCACGGTCACATGTGTGCCAAGATTAATTCATTGTACAGAATTATTATCATCGTTATATTTGTTATTCTGAATAAACGTAGCAACCTTCAGGAATTAAATGGAACATCTACGATTATTTGGGATTGTATCGATTCAAATAAATTCTCGAATACTTGATGCATCAGCGGTATTTCGCCTAGAAACTCGTGGAAAAGTATGAGGCACGCGTACCAGAGTGCGTAGAGTGGGTGACATTAATGGCCAGCCACAAACACAGGGCCGTTAAAGTTTCGCAATTAGCAAAGTAAATTGCCGGTAACCTTTCGAACTCGCGAAAGAGCCACGTTTCCATAAATTAATAACGTGGATTGTAAATCTCAAGATTCTGCTTGCTAAGCACTAGTCCAACTTTTTAGGATTTGTCCACGGCAGGGAGAGAGTGTAACTCTTTCGGTAAACTAACGAACTTTCAGAACAAGTAACTAATTACCACTTTTAATAAACTGGGAATTTCAAAAAATGGAAGGATGGACGGATTTACTGCTGACTAGAGGAAACTGAAGATTCCTCTGAAAGGGGTCATCAATTATTAGTTCGATAAATTGAAAACTTTCGAGCATAATCTTGTTAATATTCTTTTTGGCCCTTTCAACTTGCAAAGGCTGTTAGAGAATTTCTAGGATATTCTTTTCTCTTGTCACCAACTACAGGAACTAGAGGGATTTTTTTTTTAACGGATTATACCATGTATAGTCTTATAAATGAATATTTAAGCGAAGACACTCTTTAGTTTCTTAAATTACAACCACTTTGCAATACTCTCTTTTCATACAAATCATATTATAATCATTTCAAAGTACTCTCGGTTTGGCTTGATCGTCGCAGGAATATCTTATAAGTATTCCTTTGATCTATTTAATTGATGAACAGTGTTACGAGGTTTCTAGAATATTCTTCTTTACTGTAGCCTGCAGGAAATTGGAAGTATCTTAAAAAGAATCATTAATTATCAATTCCATAAATACACAACTTCAGACTATAGTCTCATAAATAAATCTTCAAGTGGAGGCACTTAGCAGGTCGTTTCAAAGGCAAACAACCGAAGACCTACTATCATAGTTCCCAGAGAACGTTCTGCTTTCAAATTACAAGTCAAAGGCAATGTAATCGTTTAAGGATATTTTTTAACCTAGAAATATACCAAACAAAATATCTTTTCTACGGTATAAATAAAAGACATAAGTAAATATAATAAATTATAATAGTCAAACAGAAGAAGTTCATTGAATTTTATCGATTAACCGATTGAACGATTTTATTGATCTTGTCCAATTTTAATTCACCAACAAATTAAATGGTCAGTATTTAAATCAATTTTCGATCAGTTACCAAAAAGCTCAGTATAAAAGTACTAAACGGTCAGTATGTAAATAAAAAAAATGGTCAGTACATAAATAACGAATGGTCAGTATAAATAAAAAACGTTCAGTGTGAAATTAATTACTGGTTAATATCATTACGATCAGTATAAAATTAACAAACGGACAATATAAAGCAGAAAAAAACACAGTATTAAACCTATTTCCAATTAAACCATTATCGACTCATTGTAAGTCGAAAAATAATTACATTTAAAAATGTCTTTATACGTAAAACAAATGTATATAGTTTTATTTTTTATATATTAAATCAAATTAGACATTTACAAGTTTTTACTTAATGAATAAGAAAACATGCTTATTGGTTTATTTATAAAAACATACATTTTAACATTTTGACATATTAATATATTATAATCTTATAAATATTAATCTATTACGAGTGCCCTAATTGCAAATTTCGGTCATCCCCGTTTCCGTTTTTGACTAATTGGTATTTGTTTAGCTGCCAGTGAGGGCTTCTTATTGCTATGATGTGCTTACAAATAACTTAAATATATTATTTAAATACTGACCCTTCATATTTAAATACTGATATTTAATATTTAAATACTGACAAAAAGGGATTAAAATAGTGATCAGTAAAATACAAGCCTTTTAACCCTTTAACTGCCTGTGTGGTTTATAAACCACATACTAAAATTATAACCAACTTGTATATTTACGCTTTATTATATGATACTTTCTTACTTTATATACTTTTTGTAATTTATAAAATAATTAGAATTATATTGTCTAGTATTATGATTTGATTTTAGTAAAAAAATTTTTTTCGTTTTCTTTTTTTTTTGCGTTTAGAGCGTCCGGTTGTGCTAAAAGTACCCGCAGTTAAAGGGTTAATTCTAACCTCTACGAGATCTCTAAACGCTAGTGCCGAGCATTCTTTCGTGGCTCTACATGACCGGCGTATTTGTTCGAGTACCATAGAAAGACACACTCGTAGTACAATTAATTTCCAAAGTGTCTTTTACTAAAGTTCGACAATTTGCAACGAACGAGTGCACTCGTAGGTTCGCGAAGCAGCACTCGCGGCGCGGTAACAACGTCGAAACGACCGTCAGAACTTCCAACCGTGTCCACGTAAATCAAATTTCCCCTAATCTCCACGAATAACTACAAACAATTTCGTGAACACACTCGTCGAACTATCCACCAATGACAATTACACGCACCTGTTTCTTCTTTACTTCTTCTTTCTTTTTTTCCAATTTAGAAGTCTCGAAGTACTTACAAAACACTGTGGTTTTGTGTGTTCAACTATTAGGTTAACACGTTGATCGCTACGTCACCCAAATCTGGATGACAATTATATTTCCGTAGAGACCCCGTCACCCATAAGTGGACGACACTTTGCTTCGTCGAATTAAGCAGAATTTTATGAGAAATTTGCAATAGTTTTCATCGGTAACACGATTATTTATATACTTTCAATAAATATAAATATTTTCGTCCGTTGAATCCCTTTGCATATTACTAGGACTGATACTTTGAGTACATGCAACCTTATTCCTCGATCAAAAGTTCTATAAATTTTGATATTTCAATTTTTTATAATGTGTGCATTTACGAGAAAAATCTCAACAAGTAAATGCAACGTTAATTTCCAGGATCTAATTTAACGTCTTTTTCATTTGATACTTTTATGGACAAAGTACAGCCTTCAGTTGAACGTAACTTTGGCAACTTTATTATTTCATACCTGTGTACTTTATTTTGAATATATTGTTTAAATACCAATCTACCTTTCCAAGGAATCGTTGTTTCATTAAGAAGAAACAAAGATGCAAAGATGTGTAAAATTGAAAATCAGAAAAGAAGTATTTAAAACGATTCCAATTGTACTGGAAGTGAATTGGTAAAACAAGAATTTGGGCCTCCCAGGAAACGTACTTGATTAACGGTGGGTGATCAACGTGTTAATGGGCAAGTTCCGTCCATCTAGCGGCAAGTAGCTCTAGTTAAAACTGTCCTTAACCCTAATGTCTAAACTAAGGTTAATTTTTTAGTTTCGACATTTGTAAATAAAATTCAATACATAGAAACATACGTTTGCATCAATAACATAGTTTTTTACTGCATCAAGGATGTCGAACTCTGAACCAAATAAGAATGATTTGCGCGAAGTGTTGATCTTTTGCTTCAATTGGAAGAAAACTGCAGCTGAAGCTCATCGAATGCTAACAGAAGTTTATGGTGATAGTGTTCCTTTCGATAAAACACGTAGAGAATGGTTTCGGCGCTTTAAAAATGACGATTTTAGTGTGAAGGACAAAAAGCGTCCTGGACGGCCAAGAGTATTTGAAGACGAAGAATTGCAGGCATTGGTGGATGAAGATCCATGTCAAACGCAAAAACAACTTGCAGAAACATTAAATTGTGTTCAATCTGTCATTTCTGATTGTTTAAAAATCTTGGGAAGGTTTACAAAGAAGGAAAATGGGTCCCATATGAACTGAAGCCAAGATACATTGAAAGGTGAAAAACCATTTGCGAAATTCTGCTTGTTAGGCAACAAAGAAAGGGGTTTTTGCATCGTATCATCACTGGGGACGAAAAATGGATCTATTTCGACAACCCCAAACGTCGAAAAACCATTTGTGACCCCGGCCAACCCTCAACATCGACGCCAAAGAAGAATATTCATGGAAAAAAGCCTTTGCTCTGCATTTGGTGGGACCAAAAAGGTGTAATGTACCATGAGCTGTTAAAATCTGGTCAAATGGTCACAGAGAATCTTTATCGAGAACAAATTATCCGTTTGAACCGAACATTGCACGCAAAAGATCAGAATATGAAACTACATAGACAGCGTAAAGTGATCTTGCTTCATGATAACGCTCGGCTTCGTGTCACAAAACTTGTCAAAGAAACGTTAGAAGCACTTCGCTGGGGAGTGCTACCCTATGGGGCTTATTCATCAGACTATTCTTCATTACTTGTTTCGGTGGATGGCATATGCACTTTCTGAGGAACGCTTTAATTCTTATGAAGATGTCGAAAAATGGATCTCTGACTGGATAACCTCCAAAGATGAGTCATTCTTTCGCCGTGGAATTCGCTAGCTGCTCAAAAGATGGGAAAAAGTCATCGCTAATGATGGACAATATTTTGAATAATGTACTCTTCCATTTCGTTACTTAAATAAAGCTTTACTTTTTGTAAAAAAACGGACGGAACTTTTCGATTAACCTTACATAGGGTGTCCCAAAATTCACGCAAGATTTGAATTCTGTGCCATTTGTGCGGTAAAGTGTTGTCAACGAAACAAAAAAGATAGCGTGACAGCTGACAGTTCAGGTTTATTAAAAATGGAGCGCTACACGAAAGAACAACGCGTTGAATGGATTATGGAACAAGTGGATGCTGATTTTTCGAATAAAATCATTTTCAGCGATGAGGCTCATTTTCATCTTAATGGATTCGTTAATCGTCAAAATTGTCGCATTTGGGGTACAGAAAATCAACGAGAGATTGTTGAGAAACAAATGCATTCACAACGTGTCACTGTTTGGTGCGGATTTTGGGCTGGAGGCATCATCGGACCATTCTTCTTCGAAAATTCAGCTGATCAGGCGATAACAGTTAATGGTGCTCACTATCACGACATGATAATACAGTCTTTTGTGCCTAAATTGCAAAATATGGATGTGGACGACACGTGGTTCCAACAAGACGATGCCACATGCCATACAGCCCGAAAAACAATACAATTACTGCACAAGTCATTTCCTGGTCGTGTAATTTCCCGTTTTGGTGATCAGAATTGGCCGCCCAGCTCGTGCAATTTAACACCGTTGGACTTTTTTCTTTGGGGTTTTTCCGAATCTGTTTATGTCAACAAGCCCACGACCATCCACGCCTTGAAGGAGGAAATTGAGTGCTGTATCAACGAAATTCAGCCACATTTATGCAAAACGGTCATGGAAAATTTCGACAAAAGAGTGCGTATGTGCCAGCAAAGCCGTGGAGGCCATTTACCCGATATGTTATTCCATATATAACCCTATACTGTATACTTTATAAATCAATAAAAAATTCACAATTTTTAATTAAAAACCTGTGTTTTCTATCAAAATTACTTCTTGCCTGAAATTTGGTACAGCTTATATATATATCGTGCAACCATGGAAGGAAAAGCGCGATGGTTTTCTCTGGAGCAAAGAAAAATCAAGTAGACGGAGATATTCCAACGTGTATTTTTCTTCGATAGGATTATAGGCGCAGCTTGTGCACGAACGAGCAGGATTACCCAATAAGCGGCTCTTTCTCTTCGCCTTGGCCGATAAAAGCCTCGGCAAACGTGGCCGATTCCGGGCAGGCGATATCTTCCGAGTGACCGACTCGTCTTCGGAGTCGAAAGTTCTCTTCAGGCCTGTTCAAAGCCTATTCAGAGTGTTCCTTTTATCGGAGTCGCATTCTGGAGACTCTTTTGAGAAGTAGACACAGACGTTGCCAAATACGTGTGTGTTTGTACGTATATGTGTATAGGTATAAGTTGGGCTAGATGTGCCTGTCTGTGGCATATGGAACAACGTTAATTCTTTCTGACGAAGGGAAAACGCATTTTCAGTAAATCTGAAATGTTTGCAGTGTTTCGGTTCACGAGAATACTCTGAAGTGGCTTTACAGTTATCTGGCTTGCGAGGAATATTATAAACTGTTACGTATCTGTACTATTATTTGATACAAGAGAGAATGATTTACAATGGCTGCGATTATTACGGTATTGTGGTGTGTAAGAGATGAATTATCGTAGAAAAAGAATATTACTCCCTCTGTCTCATAATAATAGCAGCAAGTGAATATTCAAATGGGAATTATTGGCGAATGCAGCTATAAGTTATGTTGTAGCACAAAACTGCGAAGCTTTCAATCAAAATCAATGTTTCATGACATTTACTGAACCCATTGTTCACCAAGTACATCTCAAGAATAAAGTCTTGTGCAAAACAAGCGTTCTGAATAGTAATTTTCATATGCTTGCTCGAGACACTACGTTGTTTTCTATGCCACATTCGGATAATGCAACTGAACTAGAGTTAGTTCTGAAGTAAAGAACTGTCGCTGCGAGCTTCGAGATTTCTCCGTAACGGAGATAGGTTGAGGTCTCATATTAGGCTATTTTACCCTACATAAATTGTACAACTCGAATGATGCAATTGTTAATTGCACATATGCTGTTGCATTTAAAAAATATCTAAGAGCCTACAGATATACTTGCTCTTCGAGTCATTTATCTTTCTCTTTTAGTATTTTTTCGTAAATGCATTAATAACGGAGTTATAACCTGAAACAATTGCGCGGACCACCTTGTATATTGTTATTAGCTATATATCGAACATCGCGAATTGTTTCGATTTTTATAGAAGTTCCCCACGCGGAAAAGAAAGGAGATGCTTTTCCGATTTTCAGAAATTGCTAGATTCGTTTTTCGTCAGAACGTACCGTTAAAGGATTAAGTGTAACCTTGTTTCAGTGTAAAATATTTACAGGGAAATAGTGATACAGAATGGCGTGAAAATATTCCAGTAAGTTCGTAGTGGTGGTAATGATATTTCCAGGCAGGTTTTCTCGTCTACAAAGGTGGCCGCCATGTTTCGCATAAAAATGCACGCGTTGTATGCCGCCAATAGAACCTTCGGTGGCTCTCGAACTTTTTCAATAACTTGCAGGAAAGGACTAGCCTGGCTTGGTATATAGGGGAGAACTCGTGTCGTCAAGACTCGATCAAGGATTAGGTTTGGAAATTTGCTGGTCCAATTAGCCGCCATATTGCCTCCGCGTACACCCATCTCGTATCGTGTTCGATTTATCGCTGCAAAACTCGATAGATATTCGAGCTACTAGATGTAATATCGAGAAGAATATAATCGAATCTAATTTCATGTATAAAATATTCTCACTTATTTTTTCTGCTGTTTTTTTTCTCAACGCTAGATTCACGGGACCCGTCAATTTCACGGGTTTTGAATTTCACGAGCAAAATTGCAAAAACTGTTACCATTATTTTTTAAGTAACTTTTCCCAACTTTTATTAACCCCTCATCCTTTAACAACGAGCCAGACTCGTGACACAGATTCTTGCTGAGATTCGGGAAAAGCAGTTATATTAGTAACAAACATTAATTTATAAAACTGAGAATTACCAATTGTAATTGATCTATGATACATTGGCGGTTTTTGTGTAAAATGGTACTGAAACAGTAAATAGCTGATGCTTAGATTTATAGTCAGTAAAATAAATCATAAGAGGTTAATGATACGACAGAATGTTGTATTCGGTGGCTCGCGTTTCCTAGCGTTCGACTTATTGTGTTTAATAATTACACGGTAGGAGAGCTGACGGAACTTAGATGAATGAGCTAGACAGCATCGTACAATCGATTATTTATTCAAAGTCCAGTGACATTCGTTACGTTAAGACTGCTCGAAAGATTTTTTTTCTTTTTTTTTTTTTTTTTTTTTTTTTTAAGGGAAAACGATTCGTAGGATATAGGTTCGACAGACAGGAGAGTAGGAGTTACTTTGGGCTGAGGGATCAGTAAAGAATGAGGCGATGATGTCTAGGTTCAGCGATGAGTAATGAACCAGAGAGAAATCTGTCGAGCCTTTCTCCTGGGAATGCAGGAAGAGCACCATGTAAAGATCCACCCGGAAGGTTGTCAGGTAATATGAAGCAACATTAACCTAGGTGTATTTCAGCGAATGGAAAAAAGAAATTTCCTACGAAAGCCTGCAGAATTTGTGCCACCCCTGGAAAAAGAAGCGAATCAAGATATATATGTAAATTTTGTATGGTTCCTCTTCAGAGAGAAAAATGTTTCACACAATATCACACTTTAAAAAAGTACTAGAAATTTTGGTAAAATTGATTTTTAAATAAAATTTCATAATTATTAAAAAACAATTTTTTCAATACAGTGGAACCTTGATATAACGGACCAATGCGGCCGATGGGGTGTCCAATATAGCCGAATGTCCGTTATATAAAAATAAATTTTCTGAATAAGCTATTTATTAACAATCAAATAGAAATACATATAAACGAAAGTTTACATTCTAATTATATTTTAAAATTGCACTTTATTCGTCTTCAGATGATATGTTACTACACGCCCGTTGAGGAGAGTCATCAATGTTTGTTCTCGAACTTCCTGATTTCAGTGACACTGGTTTGAAAAATGTATCAATTTTTGTTTGGATTTTTGAAGTTTGTTGTTTCTTAATTATTAACTCTCTAAAATTGTAAAAATGCGTGTAATATAATTGCATTTCGCTATCTGCTGAATCATCGATAAATGATATTACATCGTCAAGATACGATCTGACCATTGATTATTTTATTTCTGGGAATATTGATTCCTCCTCTCCGCTATCTTCACTTTAATTTTTACTTTCTTTGATCAACACTTCATCTGCTATTTCACTTTCGGTCATAATTATATATAATAAATATAATAATATAATAAAGTTATGATGATTTTAGTAACGTGCAAGTTTACCCAAGTGTATGTCTTACAGATTTCTTCGCGATCCTTAATGTGTTAAAATATGATGTGGATTGTTTGTTACTTAGGAAAGGAAAGACCGGATGACTTAAAACTAATAGGAGAAATAAGTGTATACAACAGCTCCAATACTTTTCATTTATAACGGCGTTCGTTCTAGAGACAGTTCCGTCCGCAAAGTGTTAATAGTGTGCACTTAACACTAGAACTACCAAACCAGTCAAAATGATTGGTTTTAAATTTTCATTGAAAATTTACTCAAATTCATAATTCTGCATTTCACAAATTTCTTCATGACTTTTATAACAACATCCAAAGAATTAAATTTATCAATTTGAGTTCTTCTCTCTCGCGTCCTTTTCAAACTTACATACATATGTACTATATCTGGATATACTGCAACCAGTCATTTTGACTAGTATAGTATACCTAAGTAAGACGTATTTTGCAGTATCATTGACGTCAATCGTTGCTCTAAATAAGCGCGCACAAATCTATTTATAACTGATAATCGTAATATTATTATACATTCCAATTTGTGTCGCCATTTGTTTCAACTAGCTGAAGAGTTTGCTAGAGAATTACAAGAAGAACGAACGTTAGATAGAATATCGATAAATACGACACAAAATTCGGATAAACGTAGATTCGGTGTCAAATTGGACATTGTAGAAATAATAAAACCTGCGATAAATGCAACATTTATTTTTACGCGAAATATACATCCAAAAAAATCTTTACCTCCATCTGCAAGAACTATCTTCACTAATAATAAATTTACCACTGTTAAGTATGAAAAAAGTGTACTTCTAAGTAGTACAAATATGTATAATATTATATAAAAATTAAAAAAATATTTATAAATGTTTTTTTCCATTGTATAACGGATACTAAAAATAATTTGACTGGTTTGGTAGGAATAGGTATACAGTAATCGTCGCTAGTTCTAGTGTTAAATTGTTTATGAATTAAATAAAACGATTTTTCTTTTAATATATATTTTCTTTTATCCGTCAATTTGACGAGAGTTCGTAGAAACAGGTATACAAGAAATATCCGTAAACCTGGTGCTAAAATGTTTCAATGGAATCAATATTTCGAAGCTTGAAATCCGTAGTTTATGTATTTTTAGATAATTACAGTTGGGGGAATTGTGTCTTGTTCCTAGTAGTAATTCGTAGAGCAATTTCCTTTAGGAACGAAAAGTGAGGAGGGAAGGTAGATAACTCGAGAGTGGACGAGTTAAGATCGTAATTACGATAAAATAACCGCTGTCCTAATTGCCATAAGCAGTGTTACGTGGAATCAATAAGTACGAATTAGCGCTCAAAGCGAAGCGTGCATGTATACCATGGGAGATTCTCGTTAGAATTTGGAATGCCTTGTAATATCCTTCACCGAAGAATTTTTTAATAAATCAAACATTTCCCGATAGAATTCGCCGTTGAAATTTCACCTCGTCCTAGTAGAATCGAACAATGTGCACTTCTCACCTTTTTTGAAATTTATCACCAAGACTGTGATCGACTAAACGATAAATTAGAATACAGATCTGAAATAATATACCTAACCCGTCTCTCAATTTACGCCGAGTATCAGTTCCACGTGGATTCGTTTTACATGAATGAAAATCGCGAAAATAAAGTCTGTCGATACCCCAAAATAGTAGAGATATACTCTCCTATAAAAATTTCATTTTCTTTATGTTTTTAAGCGAGACTAAAAATTTCTCGGAAACGAAAGTTTCATTATTCAAAGAAGTGTACATAGATGTATTTGTAGATATATTAAAATACACTCGTGTCTCAATTATACGAAAAAATACCCGGTGTAACAAAGTGTGATTAATTTAATTGAAAAATACCCAGAAATAATAAAGATATCCTCTTCTATAGAAATTTCATTTTTTGTTTGTTTTAAAACGAGACTAAATTTCTTGGAAATGAAACTCTCATTATTCAAAGAAGTGTGAATACATATATTTACAGATATTTATAAAATTTATCCTGGCCGCGTAAATTGTGTTATAATTTACCGCGTAAGTAAGAGACTCGCGCAAAGAAAGTGTCGCGTAAATTAAGGGAGGGGTGTATATAGAATGTTTGAATACGCCGCAGCTCTAACTTAAATTTGACTGAGTTCAAAGCATTGAAATTTAACCGAGCAGGATAGAGTTTTGTTTCCAGATATTGACTCTCGAACAACCCGACAAGGAAAGAGGAATGATTACAAAGAGAGTAAGGGAGTAAGTAACTACTTGAAAGGGATATCGTCTGCGTTGCAACGAATCGTTCAACTTTAAAGATTTCAATTTCGCGATTTTTCATTCTATCTCCGTGAAAATAGTACCGATGAATTGGTGAGATTTGCTTTGATAAGAATGAGTCCAAACACGATATAGATTGGACTAATTTCGGCAGTGATCAATTGAAATGTATCGAGTAGTAATTTTTACGAATCCTTTTAACACATTGATGATGGGAGACGCTAATTTGCGTTTACATGTTTTCTACGGTATCCTATAACAAATGTTAACTACTGTTAAATAAAACAGTAAAACAAGCAATGAATGCTACAAATAAGATGTAAATGGGTTTTTACATTACATGCTTGAATCATACGAAACCGTTGTCAATATGTTAAATATGATATGATATGATTATATGATAATTATGATTAGTATGATTGATATGATGATTGATTAAGATATATGATATGATTAAGATTTATATGATATATTATTATGATTGATATGATGATATGATTATGATTGATATTATATATGATGATGATTGATATTATATATGACATGATTGATATGATGATAATTATTGATACCACAGATATGATATGATTATGATGATATATTATATGCTTAAAGAGATGGGTTTCATATTTGGCTATTTTACCATATATATGTTCTTCAAATATGCTCATTGATTTTTAATAAAATATTACATTTGTTAATTGTTATACCCTTCCTTGAATCTGTTCAATCATTCAAAACAGATTTGTATTTTACTGGTCAGTATCTTAATCCATTTTTGTCAGTATTTAAATATTAAGTGTCAGTATTTAAATACGAAGGGTCAGTATTTAAATAATTTGGTCAGTATCCTTTGGTCAGTATTTATACTAAATTGTTAGTATTTAAATAAATTATGTACTGACCATTTTTTTATTTACATACTGACCGTTTAGTATTTTTATACTGACCTTTTTGGTAATAAAATACTGAGCGAAAGTTGATTTAAATACTGATCGAAAATAGATTTAAATACTGACCATTTAATTTGTTGCTTTCAAAAAATAGGTGGGAATTCAGGCTATATGCTTATCGGAACATATCGTCATCAATGTGTAAAAATTTATTACCGTTAAAACCCATCCGATTTACGTCATCTTTGGGCTTATTTTCATCGAGAGAACCTCGCCAAACTATCGGTACTATTTTTACGAAGGTAGGATGAAAATTATCGAAACCTTTTTTGTTATATCGCACGATTCATTGCAACGCTGGCAATATAATTTTCCTTGTTGATGTGTTTAGAAAAATGAGAACTGTACGTTGAAATTCAATCGAGCGTGAATGTAACAGTTGATTGTCTTTCCGAGTTGAAGTTATTGAAACGAAGAAATTCTTGTTGAATAACTGATAAATTTCGAAAGTGGCTGACATATAGGTTATGTCTGCATCGGGCAAAGGTACAAAGCGAAGTAGGAGAAATAATCTCGGCTGGTGGTGTGAATGGAAACACACACCCATATAGACACACATGTGTGCGCGGTGCCATGGATTTCTCTGCTTATTGTAAATGTGCCGTACATATTCGACTTTGAAGAGAACTCTGCTTCATTTGAGCCTCGTGGCTCTCTCAATCCATATATATGCGCACACACACACACGTGCACGCGGTTATACATATACATGTGGGCGTTGATTCCGCTGCGGAATAGTATGTCCGATATCTTTGATATGTATAGCAAAAAAAAAAGAAAAAAAAAGAAAAAAGAAATGGCGATGGGTCAATCGAGCGACGTGCATGCGAAATGAAGAAATAAGTGAAAGAGGAATCCGTAAAATCCGGAGGATTTTTAGCTTTGATACGTACACGTTATTCTGACAGACGTGAAATCATTTCTTGCGCAGAATTTTTTCCTCCTAAGCTTTTCTGTTATACTCTTTCCATTAGAAACTGGACCATATCGATACTTTCCACCAGATTACACGGGGGTACGAAAGTTAAACGTTGAATCGTTATTATGGAAAATTCAAAGTATCAACGTAGCGAGAGCAATTAGATTATATACGTTAGGTTAGGTTAACTCAGTTAAAGAAATATTGGATACTCGGCCATCTATGGCAAGGGTGGCCAACCTTCTGCATACCATGCGCCAATATTTTCACACACGAGTTTAGATGCGGCATATACTTCGAGCACTTTTTATACCTTCTTACGTTTATGGTTAAGGGTAGAAAAATAGAGATAAGGATAGAATAGATGTTGTCTCTCTCCTTATAACGTCATTCGGTTGCATCGTCCATAGACACGACGTCCAAAGAGTATAGATTCGACTCTATGATTAAAACCCATGATATAAAAATAGTCTTACAATTAAACAAGTTATAACAGAAGAAACTCGAAAAACAGTATAGATATAACGAAGAAACGAACCGCATTTATTCAAATGTCGCAAAAGTATTCTTACTTTTTCTTAAAATTGTGAATATTTTTAGAATGAATAAACAATTTCTCAAAGTACATGTATACACTTTCATTAAATAAGACCTATTATGTTGAAAAAAATAAAATTTATTAATTTGAACTTTTTGCTAAACAAAACTACAGTGTAAATATCACTGTGTTTAAGCAAGTGTACTATACATATAGGCGCAAAGATGTAATGCGCCACTTGTAATCATCCAATGCACCACGGTTTGGCCACCCCTGATCTATAAGTATATCGTACAACCAACGATCGACACCATGCTTGACATGTGTTCTATGTCAACCGAGTTACGCCCTTCGATAAGTTTTCGAAAATGAGTAGAAATGTAATTCGAATTAAATTTCACGTATATAGGTTTTTCCGTGACAAACCAAGCGGTTTGGGGGAATCTGTCATAGACCGTGTCTCGAATTATTGGACATTATCGTACCCGACCGCAACTCATATGGTCGGATTCGACGCTGTACATCCAGAGAGAGAGAGAGAGAGAGAGAGAGAGAGAGAGAGAGAGAGAGAGAGAGAGAGAGAGAGAGAGAGAGAGAGACAGAGAGAGAATTTCAACGTTCGCCGACATCTACCATAATTACATTATCTCCGGGAACGACATTGACGTGGTTTATTCCAGGGCAATTGTTATAATTGTCTCTCATTTGCATCTATGACATCCTACTTTTTATTCACCCAACATCGATTCCTCGAGGTTACCCTTTACTGTCGCAAGATTGAAGGTAAATTTAAAAAGGAAAACTTCTGAATGAATGCACGGGTAAAATTTTAAGTCAGCCTTCGTCGTCTTGCTTCTTACTTTTTGTTCCTTTCAGTTTCCTCAAAGTGTGTGCAGACAGAACCGGCGAAAATCTGAATGGAATTTTTTATCAATGAAAATGAAGCTTAAATCAGATCTCACTTTCCATCCTTCTTTCATATTTTTTTCTTTTTTTACAAAGCTAGCATTGTATCCTCCGTGTTTATTCTTTTGAAGTGCAATGAACGATGCAGAAATTATAATAATACCAATAATATGATAATATGAGTCGTTATTTTTGAAAGTGGTATAAGTCCTTTTTTTCATATATCGAGATAATTAAGAGTTTGCATTTAGATCAATTTAAAAATATTGGCAAACGTTAATCAATTCAGGTGATGTTTTTAACACTATAAACCTGTTAAATTTTATTATACAATAATAATTATTACTATTGTTAAAGAAAATAAACGATTTTTTACCTCCAAACGGACTTATATCACTTTCGATAATAATATATTATAAAAAATAAAAACAAAAGGAAATTTAAGTTCATATTTTATAGACATTGGCTTTACAGAAATAGATTTTTTTAATATAAAAAATAATAATAAAATCAAGACATGTAAGTACACGAATAATCAAGTTTATTAAGAATTAATTTCACTTATATTAAAAAAAATAATAAAAATAAAAATAAACAAGTGTAAAAATTAAATTACTTCGTTAAGATTGTTTTTAAGGCGCTAACAAATAACTGTTGTAGAACAGTGCACACTGATGTCGTTATAATCAATAATAATTGCAATTAGAAAGTTATTTTAATTATGATTATTATGATCCACCAAAAGGGGTTCCAGAAATAGCGAATAACTTCGCCATTTTGTACGATTTTACTTTCAAAAAATTGCAAAATAAAGCTGAAAGTTATATTTATATTCTCTGAGAAAGACTACATTATTCATTTAGTAATTACTTATAAAAAAATTCCCAAACTTTACTCATGTTTTGACGCCTCAGGATAGTGTCCCCCCTTAACACTAGGTTTACGGGCTTTTCTTGCGTGAACCAGAAACCGAATTTTTCCTTCCAGAAATCGATTTGTTAGAGACAACATAATTGTATATTACTATAATGTATTTGCAAATTCGGATATATTTTCGTATCATTCCATAAATAAAAGTGAGAAAAAGTTGCTAGGAAATAATAGCAATTGTTTTTGTAATTTCTCTCGTGAAATCTCAAATCCGTCAAATTGACGTATCCCGTAAACCTAGTGTTAAGACATTTGACGTATCTTTAAAAACAGCAAAGATATTTGAGATGCAAACGTTAGGTGACTCACCCTGTGTAGTAACAGTATGATAACGCAATATTATGTCCTAAATAGCAATATTAATAGTTTATAAGTGTCAATATTGCATATTATACAAGAACACTGTACTAATAGCGCATAAAATGCATCAATGTCAATAGTATATAGTATATAGTAATATTACTCTATTGAATGATCAATAAAAATGACGCTTTATTAAATGGCCCTGATATCATATCACAACACGGATATCCCTCTTTTAATCCCCTTTTTTCCCCCAAAAGATTTTACCACACGTTTCACATTTAACAGCGGCACGGCTGTGAACAGTCACTTGGTTATCTACTTCGGGAAGCGGCGATCGATCCCTCGACATCATTCTATAACCTTTGACCGAGATGCCCCCAACGCTGGATTGAATTTCTCGCGTTCGTTCGATTACTCCCAATTTCATGAACTTGCAATGTATCCCCTCCCCTATCTGATCAATCTAACAGACTACAGCAGAGCGAAACAGAGATTCCTTCGAACGTTTTCATTTCGCATCGGCCTCCGCCTCTGTTAAATATTTATCCTCCCCTATACTGGTGTGTCTCGATAATTACAACTCACAATTCTCAAGGTACAAGAAACTCGTGATTCATTTCTCGTGTATTTCATCGTTCAACCATTCTATTTAAATCGCTTAACTTAATCCTTTCGTGACATGTGCAACGTATACATTTCGGCTGAGTGCTCGAACAAAAATTAGATAAACGAGAATGTTTTAAAAGGTACAATTCGTGGACGAAAAAGGGCTAAATTCTGGGATTATAAATAAAATGATTCAGAAAGGATATCCATGCGGCATTAATCACACACACCGTATCCAGACTCTTTTCACAAGCACCGAACAGAATTTATTGACGAGAGTTTACACGGAATTGAGGGAGAAAAAGAGAGATTTTTTTTTCTCCCGTGGATTGTTTCGGCGATTGCTGTCACCGATATTTTTTCCCACCGTCGAGAGCAGGGAGAACGTTCTTCTCCTCCCTTTCCGCTCGATTTTGCGGACAAATTTTATTTGAAAACAATAATCCCCACGAGGCTCGGCTCGCGTATCGCGATGTCCTATCTGTCTATATATGAATGTACAGTGCGTCACAAAAATATTGGTACTCCTCTTAAAACAGAATAACTTTTTTAAAATTGGACCAAACGATCGGGTTTTTTTTTCTTCCTTCTTTTTTTGTTTTGTTTTGTTTGTTTTGGGAAGTTAAGAAGGTTAGTTTACTGGACGATCTGGAAAAAAAAACTTGTTGGGGATTTGCGATTGGTCGGAATTACGAAGAAAATAATAATAGTCACTTTTTATAACTCTTTTATTTAAGGCTAATGAAAATTTAAAAAATGTTTTGTACGATTGAAATTGGTCGATGCAGAAATAGGTGGCAAGTATCGAAAGATGTAAAAATCGTTAGATTGTAGTTGTAGCCCAGAAATTGCGGAAAAGCTGCAAAATTTGCCGTTTTTTTTACCATTTGTGGCTCGTAACAACGTTAACCGCGATTTTAATTGAATTTTTAATATGTACATAACCGGTATAAATCTATAAAACGTATTTTAAAAATTGTTATTACAGGTTCAAATAAAAAGTTGCAATAACGATTTTCACAAATTTTAATAGACTTAGATTTCAATAGAAGATTTTAGATAGAACTTTTAATAGACGCAAATCTTGTCAATTTACTAAATTTAGTGATGATTATATATAATAACCGACAATTATACATAATCACCGGATTAATCATATTTACCGTAACATACATACTATATGCATTACAAATTAATGTTCGAAATATTTTCCCTCAATCTGTACGACTGTCTGCCACTTATCTGTCAAGTTTCGGATTCCGTCGCGATAAAATAACATTGACTTGGAGGCAATGAAATTATCAAACCATTTCCTTATTTTTGCAAAGATTTGAAAGTGTTGTCCGACTAAACAGTACTGGCATCGATCTGGATAAGTGATAATCCGTCGCTGTTCAATCTGAAGACTACACCGTGTGCGGAAAAACTTCTCAGCTCAAGTTAACGCTTTGAGTATCGATTTATTTGAAGATTTTTGCGTTTGGAACAGATTTAATTTGCTGATGCACGGAATAGTATACAAAATCAGTAGATTTTGTGCGAGAATTCATTTATTTGAGCGATAATGATATCCATAGTAATTAGAATTGTAAAACAAATATATAAATTTATGAAAGAAACAAAATGAAAATAAATAAATTCAAGGAATCAGAAAAAGCAAAATACTAATATCTTTGAAGGGTGTGATATTTTTCAAAGCAAGTGGGTAAATGAAGTGCCGAATTTTTCGTCTGCAAACAAATTTTCACTATCGTTAAGACAGTCTTTATCACTTTCACTTTGAAATTCACCATTATCAGTTAACGGATCACTAAAAAATTCTTTATCAGATTGATCAAATTCACTACTTTCATTAAAACTGTCGCCATAATTTTGATAAAATATTACAGTTTTCCTTAAATATTATTGGATTAAAAAACAATATTTATAAGTTACGTTTTATCTTACTTTTCTGTTCTTTTCACATAATGAAATATTAATAATAAAGTTATGTTATTTTTCTTTTTATTTTATATAATTCTAAACTAAAAAATAATTCTAATTGTTAAATTTTGTGTTGTACATTTTTATTTATTTTCCTTGGTTTATAGCTCCGCTATATTTAAGGTAGGTTTTATTGTATATTTAAAGTAATAGTCTATTTATTTTTATACTTTATTAAAAAAAACCCGACTAAAAACCGGTTTTTCACTTTATGAAAAACCGAAAACCGGGTTTTGAAATTTTATCTGGTTTTTGCAAGCCCTAGTATACATATCACATCCTTCGAAAGGCTTCACTGGACTTTACAAAAATACCAGTTCGAAGCCCGCGTCATTCACATCCAGCGTCGAATACCCGTCGACGCTGTGACGCAACCAAACAATTCGAACGATGGAGTCTTGAAAAATGCTGAAGCGTTTGAGGATGCAAAAAGCAAACACTCTTCGAGGAATTTCCACGAAAATGAATCAGTTTCGTTTGAACACACGGAAGAGCGGTGAACGCAGAAGAGGCGATATCACCAAGCGGAAAAGACAAAGGAGATTGCGTGGAGCGGCTGATAAAAGGGATTTCGAGTGCCCCCTCCGGTGATTAACCATGGCCTTCCGAATCACCTTTGAAAAAGGTTCCGCGAGTGATTTTTAATGAGGTCGAACGGGCATGTCGGTGACGACAAACAAGGAACTCTATCCTTCTTTTTCCAACTTGTAATTCAACCGTGGTGGAAATGTCTCTAGCGATTGCGAGAACCGATTCGACCATCTTTTTTTTTTTCTCTTTCTCTCCGAACGTTTCGTCGTTCCTTCTCGCCCCCTTCAAATTCTGCTGCCCTCAGGCTAGTTGCATCCTTCTCTATTCCTCCCTCTCCCCATTTTCCTTTCCCTCCCTAACCTGGGAGTCTTTTCCGTGAATCTTTTCATGCGTTTTCGCGATGAGCCACAGCGATGGCTTGCTGGAGGTGGCGATGAAGAAAAGGAGGGAGGCAGAAAAGGAGAAAAGGCATCGTAACGATCCGCGACTGTTCCAGTTCCGGTATGTGGAACGTACGAGAGGTATAATTACGGTTCGCCCGAAAATCACAGGGACTTCCGTTTCGCCTGAGGTCTCTCTTCCTTCTGCCGCCGCTTTTCGCCCCATTTTTCTCCCACCGTACGCTCCAGCCATCCATCAACCGTGTTCTACGTGGCCGCATCTCGCCATTTCGTTCGACTCCGTGGTGGAAAATAAAAAGAATTTTTAAAACTTGTTGATCGACCTTCACGGTCACAGATGGATCTTCCTGACTCTTCTTGACTCTTCCGCGTTATTCTTAGCTGTTTCGTGTTTCTATTGCATTCGGAATAATGTGGTGAATCTTAACACGTTGATTGCCACACCGAAATCACATGTTTTAGGCGCCACGAAAGTATTTTTATTATTCTAAGCATATAATAGCAAAATAATGTTTGTATCTATGTTTAAAATGCTTTAATACAATACACTGATAGATAGAAGCTTTGATAAAACTCATTTTTCATTTTTGATCTTGTAATAATAATTTTTAATTGTTGAATAGTGCACATTTTATTTCAAAGTATTCTTTAATCAGCGATGATGTTCAAAATTCATTATCCCTTTGACTACGAAACGCGTATATATACGCCTTCATTGATTTATCAATATATACGCTTTCTAAATGTTTCTTACTATTTACTGTTTTCTTAACTGTTTTCTAACATAGAATTTATCGTTACGTGTAACATAGCAATTGCAAACAGCTAAATGTTAACTGTTTCAATGTCGCATGTTTTTATTAACCCTTTGACTGCGGAGTATTCGAAACTGAAACGCTTTGTGTGCACGGAATACTTATTTGTGTAGCCCCATACTGATCGACTATACAATGTACAACTAAATTACTACTTTAATTATTTCCCTCCACTAAATTGAAATGTAGCAGTTTCATTTTCTTTCTTTCTTTATATTGTTTATTTGAAAATATTAATCGTCCAACATCGTTGTTACAATCCTCGCTCAAATCTGATTCTCTTCATTCAGTTTACTATCGTCTCTTTGAGCGAGTTGTTAGGGCGACATTTTTAAGGTTTCACAGTAATAAAAAAAATAATAATACAAGAAATTGCACACACTGCAAGTGAAATATTATGATACGCTACTGCAACAATCTCAGCCATCTGTCGGAAGAAGGAACAAATAGCTCTCTGAGAAATAAGGAATAAGCGTTTAATATAAGCAGAATCTTTGTATTTTTATTGACGTGCAATACGAAGAGATGATCCTGTCTTAAAAATTCCTGACTTGCTTTTATCGGAGATGCAAGACAGAAGCGATCGCAGAACGCATATGTGCGCCCATAGTCCACATCGATGGCTCTAAGCAGACGCCACATATGCGTCCATAGCAGTCAAAGGATTAATACTGTCGAATCTCAATTTTGCTGGTCTCGTAAAATCGCATCGTGAATTAAATCGTATAAACTTATTCCTCTGCTATATATGTAAGTGTTTATTTACTTCAATTTGTGATTAGTTTTATAATTCTATTTATTCGTAATTTTTCTAAATAATATAGTGTACCCTAAAAATACTTGATCAGAATGAAAGAAACCAGAGTAAATATTTTAAGTAGTAGTGAATATCGCACTGTATATTATTGATGGGTTCTGACAAAAGTGCGCTACAGTCAAATGGTTAAATGTCAATGTTCATTCAACTTTAACAATTATAAACATTTGAAGCACTTCGATCACCGATGACCACCGTAACGCTACAGGAGAGAGAATCTGCGGTCACATATGACCACCGTGGCGGTCATCGTGTTAAGGATACGTACAAGACGTTGGAACTTGAGGATGAACACAGTCTTTAACACTAGATTTACAGGATCCGTCAATTTCACGGGTTTCGAATTTCACGAGTAAAACTGCAGAAATCGTCACTATTATTTTTTAACAATTTTTGCTGACTTTATAGTCTATCACTATTGAGTGACCAGAAGCAAGACCTAAGCTGTTCATCTGGTCAGTTAGAAGCGAAAACCTGGTGGCATAAAACGATTTCTAGACCCTGACTTTTGACTCGAACGGTTAAAAAATAAAAATTGCCTTAAAATAATGTTTCCTCAAAAATAGCTGTTCCCAGTGGTCCGTGTTATAAACTCGATTACCTTCTGGTCGAGGGATGTTAGTTCGCGAACACGCAACAAGGAATTCCCAGGATCTCAATGTCTCTCTTTGACTATCCCATGTTCTCCTTGGCCATTTTGCATATCTCTCGCGTCTAAAGTGATCTACTAGACGTAAGGGAACATAACACAAGCTTCCGGAACCTAATCATAGACCTAACCCACAGTGAGATCTCCCTAGAGCTTTTTCCCTGACTTTCCCTCATTCTTTCTAGAAACTTTACGTTTCTCTTACTTGTAGAGTGATATGCTGGACCTTAGGAAACGCATAAGCCACCAGAACTAGGTCATGTAGTCCTAACTCACAGTGAAATCCCTCTGTCTCCTCCTGCCTTTCCCCAACTCTACACCCTTTCCATCTCACCCTCCTTAATTTGACTCCTCTCTTTCTGTTCGATCCCCTGCAAGCCTGCGACGCGACAATTGGTCCTCAATTATAAAACCACCCTCATCAGGGTAACGGGTGACCCGGAAAGGAAGGGTGGCGGAAGGCCGGTTAAGGAAGTGTCGCACCCAACTACCGTTCACCCTGTTGCCTCTTCTCAAGTGTGTGTACGCGATCGAATGCTTCGTATGCATGTACTTTTCGTGTCGTTGCTAAACTGACGAAGGGTCGTCGCCATCGCCGATAGGAGGGACTAGCCGTTTTCTACTCAGTCGCTTCAAAGTACCTAACTCTTATCCATCAGATCTTTCCTACCCTACATGTTGCACAGGCTACTTTATTATTCGACCACTTCACATTTTTATTCAATTACGGGAAAATATGTATATATTTTTATTAATTTTTGCCAGCCGGTTACAAAATGAGATCGGCTTACATAGTTTCCCGACTCACAACCTTTCACACTCTCTTTCTCGCTTCCCCGCATACTTTCACATACTCTTAATCTAATATAGCTTTATATCTTTATGTTTATTTCTTTGTTTATTTACCTATTTATCTATCTGTTTTTTCTTGTTTTTGGTATTTCCCTATTTCCTAATACGACCCACTCTGCTCCTCCCCCCTCCATCCACCCACTCTCTGTCTTCTTTTCTTCTTTTTTCCCTCTAAACTCTTTATCCATTCTATCACCTTTACTACATTCCTCCACTGATTACGGGAAAAAAAAATATATATATATATGTGTTGCGACGCAATCCCTCTCCCTTCAAAAGGGACTCCCCATCGTGGCCATCATGTGGTCAGACCGGGCTGGTCTTGTAGATTTTAAGCATTTTGACCATCACGTAGCAACAATAAGCTCACGAAGCCGTCGAACACTTTCACTTTCCATTGTCATTGAAATACGGTCACAGCTATTGTCCGTCTAGAGACACGCTTGTTCCTTTTTTTATTCCTTATTTGTATATACTATGATTGTTGGAACCGAAGCGCTTCTTAAGTTTATTGCCTGCTACGGTCATTACTCGAGGCACACGGAAATTCCGCGTGCGTCACTCGAGGGTACTTTCTGTACCTGCGAGTGAGCATCGGCGAGAGGGCGGTTACTCTTTTCTTGAATTTTCGCGACCAATGACGTAGTTCAACCACCTCTTTTCGCCAATTCGATGCATGTTAATTCGTTGATCAGTGTGTCTCACCTCCACGAACGTATTTTCTGCGAGGTAATTTAAATAATCTCCGCAAGAGATCAGAAAAAGTCAGTCAGAAAAAGAATGAGTAGTAACAGAACATAGTAACATCCAGAACGACGCGGAATATAACATCACACCAAACGAGGTTAAAGGATTTAATTATCCGATAACCAACGTCTTCGAAACCGGCACGAGCAAGTGAACACTTATAATCCCGTGATATTTCGAAAAGAAATAACGGCGTAGAGAAACGCAACAATATATGTATACTCCGAAACAACGAGAGTCGTTCGATGATTAATAAATAAAGAGTTCCGGGTAATTATTTCCTCTGAATAAGGAACCTAGAGAAATGGAAAAGGGTATAAATAATCGCCAGAGACAGAATAGGATAATTACCTTATCGATTTCACATTAGAACCGCGTTAGAATAGACGGGCTATTCATTCCAACGTGTTATAACTGCTTCGTGTCCCCTCTTCGTTCATTAGCCGATCTATTAAAATCAAAAGATGCTCGAGATCTTCCGCGTATTATATTTCAAGTCCTTTTTTTTTCTCCCTTTTATACTTTTGCCTCTTTCTTTGAAAAATCCTTTCCACCCATTGTCTCATTTCTACCATCTTACCGGCCAATCTTGTCCCTCGTGATAAACCATCGCCCTTTTATTCCGAAAAGCTTAGAAGTATTCGCTGTTTAATTTAGTCAGGTGAAATTAAGGAAGAGGAAAAAAGAAAGAAATAAGAAAACTTTGTCCTAAATACTATTAGAATACTTATTTTACGTTCCAGTCGTGTATGTAAGTGATTGCATAAATGAAATAAGAATTCCCGACGAGCAGAAAAACAGCGTACGTACTTCGTTGTAGTAACGAGGCGAATCAACGGATTGCAATGTAAAACAGCGTACTTCTTTCTCGGAAAGGCAATCTAATATTTAAATCTTCCTGGAAGCGAGGCGGCTCGAATCGAACGCCCCGGACATACTACGGGAGGACTTCATGAGGAAAACAGTATTGTAGAAACGTGAACACAATTCAACGTGGCGCATTTTTAAGAATTTGTAATTCGTTTTTCAAATACAGTCAAATGAAATGACGCGACAGATGATAAGATCCAACTGTTATTTGGAAAGATAGTTTCCTCATCGTTGCAATGTAAATCGATGTAACACAAAATAAATGATAGATTTAATTTTTGTTAGATTTTTTTTACTTAGCCCCCTTTTTCGAATATTTAGAATAGAAAATTTCAAAGCTTTTCGAATATTTAGCGCGTCAATTACTTTTTCAACAATTTTCAATTGAAATGATCTAGAAACACGAAATAAATGATAAATTTAATTTTTCTTAGATTTTTACTTAACTCCCCTTTTTCAAATATTTAGAACAGAAAATTTCAAAGCTTTACGAATATTTAGCGCGTCAATTACTTTTTCAATAATTTTCAATTGAAATGATCCAGAAATACGAAATAAATGATAAATTCAATTTTTTTTAATTTTTTAGTCAAATCCTTCTCTTGAATATTTAGAACAGAAAATTTCAAAGCTTTTCGGATATTTAACGCGTCAATTACTTTTTCAACAATTTTCAATTGAAATGATCTAGAAATACGAAATAAATGATAAATTCAATTTCTTTTAAATTTTTTAGTCAAATCCTTCTCTTGAATATTTAGAACAGAAAATTTCAAAGCTTTTCGGATATTTAACGCGTCAATTACTTTTTCAACAATTTTCAATTGAAATGATCCAGAAATACGAAATAAATGATAAATCCAATTTCTTTTAAATTTTTTAGTCAAATCCTTCTCTTGAATATTTAGAACAGAAAATTTCAAAGCTTTTCGGATATTTAACGCGTCAATTACTTTTTCAAACATTTTTAATTGAAATGATTTAGGAACACAAAATAAATGATAAATCCAATTTCTTTTAAATTTTTTAGTCAAATCCTTCTCATGAATATTTAGAATAGAAAATTTCAAAGCTTTTCGGATATTTAACGCGTCAATTACTTTTTCAAACATTTTTAATTGAAATGATTTAGGAACACAAAATAAATGATAAATCCAATTTCTTTTAAATTTTTTAGTCAAATCCTTCTCTTGAATATTTAGAACAGAAAATTTCAAAGCTTTTCGGATATTTAACGCGTCAATTACTTTTTCAAACATTTTTAATTGAAATGATTTAGGAACACAAAATAAATGATAAATCCAATTTCTTTTAAATTTTTTAGTCAAATCCTTCCCTTGAATATTAAGAATAGAAAATTTCAGTTTTTCGAAGATTTACAAGTACGTTGATTATTTTTCCGAAATTTTCAATTGGACTGATCTGAAAACCTATGATTTATTGTATTGGCTATTAAATACAATTTACTAGAAGCATTTCGAACATTTGACACGGCAGTTTTCCTCCAACATCAGCGAACGAACGCGTGAAACAGTGAAAAACCATGACACGAATGAAAGGACGACGTGTTCATTATGCGACGACCGCGCACGAATTTATTACCCGCCCTCTGTCCCCTGATCGATAGCACCCTATTGATATCGATAGCAAATGAACGGATCGTAATGAGTTCCAGGCGTTATGGACAGATGAAAAGGTAGCCTGATGGCAATTATTTCTGACATCTATTGGGTGAAATCTTTTAAATCACCATTCAGCCACGTGAAACGTATGATTTTCCATTTTTTCAATTATGCCACCGATATAAAGAAAGATAGGGAATTTATTTGAAATGCAGATAAAAGTACGTGAAAAAATGAACAAAAGGTGTGTAATAAAATTTTTTCATACGCGGCACAGTTGTTGAGAAAACCGTGATTGAAGGATCGATCGTGTACCCCACAAAATTTTCACCAATTCTCATCTGTTAAGCCAATGTATTCGTTGTACTATTTCTCTTCTCTTCTTTTTTCTATCGTGAATGTAAATTCTTACACCGCAGCGTACAACCAATGGAAATTCAGGTTGCGATTGAATGATTTACTAAGCCAGCAGCCAAAACACATCTATATTTACAAGGAATTGGTCGTACTACGATCCATCTTGAGCTCTGAATGCAGATATCACGTCTGAAGGAAAGTTGTTCTCGATGGTCAATCATTGCGGACGAAAATACACGGTGTGCTCCATATTCGGGTCTTATTTCTAGATCTTCAACTAAAATTACTTGTAACCTCCCCTTACACAGAATTACTAATAATTTCGTGAATTTATATCAGAAGAGCAATATTTTCTTCAGTTAGTTTATTCAAAATTTTTATAATCAAATTGAGTATTTTTTAAAATTGTAAAAAATTAAAGATGTATTAAATAATTTTTGTCCAAGATTTATTTCTACATGTTCAACCAGAATTACTTATAACCTCGCCTTACACAGAATTACCAATAATTTTGTGAATTGAAACTAGGAGAGCAGCATTTTTTTCGACAGTTTATTCAAAATTTTGTATACAAAATTGATAATTACAGAATTTTTAAAAATTCTAAGAAATTGAAGATATATTAAACGGTTGTTTTCGTAGTAATGGAATTTCCAGGAATTAGAGTGCATTTTTGCAATGGAAAAATTGTACAAATAATAACAAAAATTGAAACAATTTTTCCATACTACTGGAATTTCCAGGAATTTGAGAGAATTTTTGTAATGGAAAAATTGTACAATTGAGAAAAGAAGAATTTAAACAATTTTTTCAATAGCAATGAAATCTTCAGGGATGTGAGACAATTTTTGCAATGGAAAAATTGTACAATCGAAAAAAACAAATTAGAACAATTTTTTCCACAGTAATGAAATTTTCGAGAATTTGAGAGAATTTTTATATTGGAAAAATTGTACAATTGACGAAAGAAAAATTGAAATAATTTTTTCAATAATAATGGAATTTTCAAGAATCTGAGACAATTTTTACAACAAACAAAAATTGTAAAATTGAAAAAAAAAAATAATTAAAACAATAATTTCCATAGTAAAAGAATTTTCTAGAATGTTTGCAATGGAAAATTTGTACAATTGAAAAAGAAAGAAAAAAAAAATCAAAACAATTTTTTCCATAGTTATGAAATTTTCAGGAATCTGAGAAAATTTTTGTAATGGAAAAATTATAATAAGTGTGTTTGAAAGGAGACATTGTGATTTCTTTTGTGACACGAATTGTGTCACAGATATCCTTAGGAAACATCGGCTTCGCATATTCTAATGGTATCCATAATGAACTCCGACTGCAACGAGTACAAAACGTTGAGTTTTCGCGCAAGCATGCGAAATATTCGAAGCTGTTGACATGCGTGATACTCGGAAGGAACGTAAAACCGACTTCTGGAAACCTGCACGGCCCTCTTATGGAAATACATCGAACCGAAAGTGGCTTTTACGACGTCTAAGTACTTCTAGTCGCTGAGTTGGTTATTGGGGCGAGATTAGTGGAACTTAAAAATGCATAATACCACCATAATTAATTGTGAAATAACCCAGTCTAACTTTACAAGAACCTCGCTGAATAGCAATTCAAAAATTATAATATCCGAATAATTTGGTTGTACAAAATTTTACAGATCATTTGATTTCTCTCAAATATTATTTATTTATCTTTTTATCAACTACAGTGGAGCGTTAATTATCCGCATCAATTGGGACCGAGATGATACAGAAATCCGAACAATAAACCTGCCAAATGAGACATTCGAATATACGTTTTGGCAGATTCAGAAACAGGATATCTATATAGCATCCTTTCATAATTTTATGGAAATATCACTTCCGAAACTTTTCTAACGCTAGATTTACTTGTCAGCAACAGAATTATCCTGTATGTTTATCAAAAATTATTGGATCGAATACCTACAGCAAAAGGATATCACATGCACACCGATATTACACTAGCATATCCTTAGCTGAGGAATTAAGAAAAATGAACTGCCACTTGAACGGTACCATAAAAACAAGCAGAAAAGATGTTCCAACAACACTGAAGAAACCAAAGTTCTATGAAAAAAGAACTATCGCATTCAAAAAGGGAAATTCAATTTTCTTAGCTGGGGGGGATAAGAGAATAGTACTTCCTTTGTCCCATAATAATAGTAGTAAGTGAACATTTAAATGGGAATTATTGGCGAATGCAGCTGTAAGTTATGTTGTAGCGCAAACTTGCGAAGTCTTCAATTAAAATCAATGTTTCGTGACATTTGTCATTTGTTTTGACACATCTTTCAATTTTTAGGTTAACCTAATTATTACGAATTAGAACTATTTTTCTAATTTCATCCGCTGATCGAAATCAATTGTCTTATTTCAGTTGAATATTAACCCAATGGAAAAATAAGATGAAAAAAAGAGAGTTTTCAAGTAAAGATCGAGTTGCGATTATTCAGTTCTTGATGTATTAAAAGAAAAACGAAAAATTGCAAAAAGGTACAATTACGTTAGCTGCAAAACAACTTAAGTGCAACAGGATGACCATATCGAGAATTTGAAAACGTGCTTCCGAAAATAATTGTCAAGTTCGAATCTTATGCTAATGTTGATTTTTTGAAAAAACAAAACTGTGAACGTAAATGCAAAGATTATGGAAAAAAAGTTGAAAAATTTGTACATATTCCTCTTAGCAGACGAGACACCATAAGATCAGTAGCTCACGCCATTCAAGTTCTTAAATCTATATTATTTCGAATTTTGAAAAAAGGAAAATCCGTAAAACAAGTTTCAAACAACATCATTTCTTATAGAAAAGAACAAGAAAGATCGCGTAGAATTTTATCTTCGCAGCCAAGGGATCCTACCTACAACTTCAAAATGCAGTAACGAAATTATTGAAAAATCTAGAAATTATCTAAACACTCAAAATAAAAATTAGGAGTAATATTTTTAATTTATTGTTTAATTTAATCTAATTTTTTTATAATAAATGTTGCGTTCTATATTTATTTTCTTTTGCTACTATTATTATGGGACGAATTAAATTCGTCAACTGCTACTATTATTATGGGACAGAGGGAGTAATTGTTAAATAAATGCCATGTTCTCAAGGTATGTACTCATATTTGACTCTGACTGTACGAAGAAACGAAAAAAAGGGAGCGAAAGTCGACACTCTATGGTATTTCGCGATACAAAATGGCGTCGACACGGGGAGAGAAAGTTTTCCGGAGAGTGGTTCTCTGTCTGCGGAAGAGCGAAGCCGTCTAAACGACATCGTTTATTATTTTAATGACGTCATTAGTGGAATTTAAATAAACTTGTCCGCGAGCCACTTCGTTCTGCGGCCTCGCGACAGTTTTATTCGCCGTTGCCCCGACGTTTGCCCACTCTCGCTACATTTGCACCGCCATTAGTGTCTTATTTTTCGTGAGTCATCGTCCTACCACTCGTGTAGTTTGAAAAATTGCAACAACCTAAACTGACGTTCATTTTGATATCACATTTTTCTAGGTTACGAAACATTTTCTCGTCAACAATAGGAAGGAAAAAGTAAGAAAGAAAGAAAAAAGAGGAAAAGAAAAAAAAAAGGAGGGTTAAAATTTAACGCTTTGAGCTTTAGGTTGGCAACATGGGGATCAACCCACGAGCTGTCGCAAAGCTTTTGATACTTGCCGAAAGAAGTATCCCTCTTTGTGCCGTTGTAGCACTTTTACCACACACTCCCCCACACAGCCCTGTGAAGGGAGAGCTGGCTTCCGGTGTGTGCGTTTCGGGCAGCGCAGAGAAAAGTTCGCGAGTTCCACTATGAACATGGCCCAGAGACACACTCGATATTCGCAGAACGCTACAGATATATTGAACTGTACTTTAACCCTTTTAGTGCCGAACAACGATATATCGTTGTTAGCAACACTTGCGAAAAGTGCTAACGACGATATATCGTTGCGTATGCGATAACGACTTACTATTCACATCAATGCTAAGTAAATTATTTGTGTGAGTAATAGTAAGTAAATATTACGCATTTTCAATAGCCGGATAACTATAAATGTTTATACTAATACTAGAATGTTATTCCACTGACGTTATACTAGCTACACGAATCACTTGTTTTGTAACAGGTAATCTTCCGGATAGTTGCTGCACATCTGGGATTATCATTTAATTTTATGTTTTGATAGTAATGATTTTGTTACAAATAATTGAAAATGCAGTATTTATGCTTTATACTACGTGTTCTACATCAAACTATGACCAAACGATGATTCTTCTTATTTGCAAATACTGTTTATCAAAGAAAACTGATCTTTCCATTTTTCTTAATTATTTTGAATAGATATTATTAGTATGATTTTCAACAAATATTGAAAAGCAATTGGTATTAATTCATTCTCCCTTTATTCCGTAATATGTTCCTTTTCGAATTTTGTAAATATCATTTTTACTTTTATTTTTGATTTTTTTTCTCAAACTTACTAAATTACGTTAAATTCGTTCGGTATTCTTCGCTTAGGTACAATTCTTTCGGTAGGCACTAAAAGGGATAATGTGAAAAATAATAATTAAAATGATGACATGTAAGCAAACGATTAAACGAGTTTATTAAGAAATGATTTCAGTGATATTATAATGTTTATGACACTATGTTTTCAAGCCATTAGCCATTATCCGCTGTAAATGACTTTAAGGGCGGTGCATACTGAAGTCGTAAGAATTAATAATTAATGCGATTAAAAAGTTGTATCAATTATCATTATTACGAATGGACTTATTCCACTTTCAACAAAAACATTCCTGCGATAATATTTTACAGTTCAAGTGTTTTGCATTAATTTATGAGGATATTGTACACCATTGACTGTATAATTATAGATATAAAAAGAGGATGTCTATATCTGACTAAAACTACCATTAACTAATTTTTTCCAAAAAAGGACTTGTACCACTTTAAAAAAAAGAAAGGCTCATATATTTGTGAATCTTCTAATGTGTACCATTCCATTCATTTCTGTTTCGAGCGTTAGTACACTTAAAGAATACAATAATGCTGTGCTGTTTGACATACTTTTTTGACAACGATATGTTCCATATATTTACGAATTTTATAAAATCTAAATTCTGAAATGTACAGATTTGCATTCCATAAATTTGTCTGTTTCGATTGTTGGTTCACTTTAAAAAAAAAAAGAAGAAAAAAAAACATTGCTATGTTATTTGTCATATTTCACTTTGAATAGTGCAACTGATACGAAACATTAGATAATTATTATTTTATTATTTCGAGTTACTAAGGCAACATTCCTAAATGATAATCACCGATATCGATGAAACTTTGGTATACAGTAGTTCTCAAAGAAAAAAAAGAGAAGTACACGTATTTTTCTTTTTTTTTTTTATCGGTAATCGTTCATAGTTACAAAAAAACGCCTTCAAAACTGAAGGTAGTGAACACATTTAAGCTAATATCACTAATATCACTTTAAAAAATAGTGGCTCATTTGTCGATTATCTTTTCGCATTTTCTGCATTAGTCGTTAAACATCACTTTTCAACGTCGATCGTTAACGCTTCAAATCTAATTAACACGTTGATCGTTATATCACCCAAATCTAGGTGACAGTTATGTTTCCGTAGAGGTCCCGTCACCCATAAGTGGACGACACTTTGCTTCGTCGAATTAAGCAGAATTTTACGAGAAATTTGCAACAGTTTTCATCAGTAACACGATTATTTATATACTTTCAATAAATATAAATATTTTCGTCCGTTGAATCCCTTTGCATATTACTAGGACTAATACTTTGAGTACATGCAACCTTATTCCTCGATCAAAAGTTCTATAAATTTTGATATTTCAATTTTTTATAATGTGTACATTTACGAGGAAAATCTCAACAAGTAAATGCAACGTTAATTTCCAGGATCTAACTTAACGTCTTTTTCATTTGATACTTTTATGGACAAAGTACAGCCTTCAGTTGAACGTAACTTTGACAACTTTATTATTTCATACCTGTGTACTTTATTTTGAATATATTGTTTAAATACCAATCTACCTTTCCAAGGAATGTTGGAAAGTTGTTTCCGTTGTTTCGTTAAGAAGAAACAAAGATGCAAAGATGTGTAAAATTGAAAATCAGAAAAGAAGTATTTAAAACGATTCCAATTGTACTGGAAGTGAATTGGTAAAACAAGAATTTGGGCCTTCCAGGAAACGTACCTGATTTACGGTGGGCGATCAACGTGTTAATACATATCTCATTTCTCACAATCACGAAATAGGCAGAGCAAACCGTAGAAGGAACACGGATATTAACCTAGATCGATGAAACTTAATCAGCGAGAGGAGAGGGGTTGGTGTGGATGGCTTAATAAAGAGTGAACGCGGCAGATAATAAACGCGAAATAATAGATCGTGAAATCTGCAGGCTGGATGAAACGTTTTCCAGGCCGTGGGGCTGTTTTCGAGGAGACAATATAAAAATGACGCGGCAGAGCTGGCTGCCTAGGCCCGACGATGCCGTCTTTTCTTTTTCCACCCTGTTTCCATTGTCTCGCTTCTGTTGAACTTATGCACATGGCTCGTTTTCAAAAGGTGAGTTAGCGATTCTGTGCTGTGCTGGCGCGTCCACGGGAAATAAAACGCGGACACGTGACGAACGTCGTGACATTCTTAACTCTGATCTAGCGACTGTCGTGGCTGTCCAATTTTTTTTCTTTTTTTTTTTTTTTAATTCTCTATACTGACTGAAGATTTGATATGTTTCACATGTTAACCTACGAAGATGATAGAATTCTATATGTATCTAGAAGTCTGCTTTTTACACTTTAAAATCAAAGAAAAATTAACACATTTGCTATTGGTGATTATATAATGTTTAATAGGCAACAAATGGTTAGTATTTAAATCTATTTTCGATCAGTATTTTATTACCAAAAAGGTCAGTATAAAAATATTAAACGGTCAGTATGTAAATAAAAAAATGGTCAGTACATAAATAGCGAATAAATCAAATCATTACGGTTAGTATAAAATTAATAAACAGACAATATTAAGCAGAAAAAACACAGTATTAAACCCATTCCATTATAGACTGATTGTAAGTCGAAAAATAATTACATTTAACAATGTCTATTTTATATATTTTTTATTTTTTATATATTAAATCAAATTAGACATTTACAAGTTTTTATTTAATGAATAAGAAAACATGCTTACCGTTTTATTCATAAAAACATACATTTTAACATTTTAATATTTTGACATATTAATATATTATAATCTGATAAATATTAATCTATTACGAGTGCCCTAGTTGCTAATTTCGGTCTTTCCCGTTCCCGTTTTTGACTAATTGGTATTTGTTTATTAGTATAAATACTGACCAAAGGATACTGACCAAATTATTTAAATACTGACCCTTCATATTTAAATACTGACACTTAATATTTAAATACTGACCAAAAGGGATTAAAATACTAACCAGTAAAATACAAGCCTAAAAGTAGTCATGGTCATAGCTTTAGTGGGTGAATTTACACCTCTGGATCGATGAACATTTGTAAAAGAAAAGTCTCCGCTAAATTGTTTATAACAATGAAGATTAATCGTTTAGTTGTTTAGCTGTGTAGTTATATTTTAGTTTCACCTGCGGCAATCTTAGTTATAAATTGTTTATATAAAAGTTAAATAAAAATTTAATATGAAAGTGTATTTAACCCTTTGCACTCGAAGTTTTTTTTCATTCATATTACCAGCAACTCGAAGCAATTTTAGTGAAAAGATCATATTTACATGTAAGTTAATGATATACGCATTAAAAGAAATGTCATCGTTGTATGTTATTATTTTTTTAATTGTTTATAAATACAAATGTTATGATATATAAAAAAAACAAAAAATTATAAAATTATTACATTTTGTTTTTGTCCTTATGTTAAAAACTGAAAATTATTTGCATTGTCTCCGTAGCAGAGCCCTCGAGTTTGAAGACAAATTTTAAATGGCTCCGCTCCGGAGTCCTCGAGTGCAAAGGGTTAAATATATATATATCTACATTAAAAAATACATTAAAAATATTACTGCGCTTAACCAAGTGTCGCGGACTATACATAAATATAATATATATTTTAATTTAATAAACAGTACCGTTATTTTTGATACTACAGTAATATTGGTCATATTACATTTTTCTTAAAATTACGAATATTTTTACAATAAATAACTTCTCGATGTACATGTGTACACTTTCATTAAATAATACCTATTATTCTTAAAAAATAAAATTTATTAATTTAAACTTTACTAAACAAACATACAGTGAAAATATTGCGTTTAATCAAATGTCGCGGACTGTATATAAATATAATATATATTTTAATTTAATAAACAGTATCGTTATTTAATACTACAATAATATTGGCCATAGAAGATCAAATGATTAAAACAGTTTCATAGATTCGGAAATAGAACAAGTGTCTTCAGGATTGATTTTCATGTGCTTCACGAAATTCTAAATTCCCTTCGCAATACATGCTGGGAAACTAGTCATCCATGGTTAAATGTTGATATCGACGGAAAAAATCAATGGTAGACGTACATACACACACGCGCGCACACACACACGTTTATTTGGTCGGTTCCTCCTATCATCGAGAGTAGAATAGAAAATAATGGCAAGCTACCGGATATTTGTGGGCGGGAGCGTGACAAATATATACTATGATAAAAGCCGAGCTGTTCTGTTCCGTATCTCGATATTGATTTATAACGGACCGATATCCACACAACCGTATCGGAACTGTTGTTCGATTGCCATGTAACGCATTCACCGAAAATTTGATATTTCACTTGAAATATCAATAAAGATATTGAAACCAAAAATCTCGTTCTGCCTATGAATAAATTCTACTGTAAAAAAAAAAAAAAAAAAAGAACAAAAAGGAAAAGAACCTTTCCCCTACCGACGAAATCAATTCTACTCAAATGACTTTTTACACTGTAAATAAAATATTTCATACGCGTCGTTATAATTCTTCGCTACGTTCAATTGACATATATCAAAATGATATAACTCTCCCGAGAGTGTCATAATAATTGTTTATGTTCACGTGTTAAAGGCTAGAAACTGGACCGCGCGCGGCTGGTCACGTGCTTTCACGTGACATTAACCTCTTTAATTCGATTCCACAGATGCAACAATGTCGATTGAACACCGCCAATGTAAATCGAGCACGGTAATCGGAGACATACGAAAACACACGTCGATTCTCCCATTCTCTGTGCTCGCATTTTCCATCGACGCCGCGAAATTCGCCGGAAGAGAAACGCACCAAAGGAAACAAATCGATTAATTATGCCAACTTTTCATCAACGCGCTGCTCACCTTTAACGCTAAGTTTACGGGGTTTTCTTGAGTGAACGAGAAACCGAATTTTTCCTTCAAGGAATCGATTTACTAGAGACAACTTAATTGTATATTAACATGTTGAATGCTATGGGGATCACCGATTGATCAGCACCGAGTTTGTTCGTAGCACCATGGGAGTCATCGGTGACTAGGGAAGCTAAGATTACTAAAAACCCATAATTCGAATAAATTTCAATATTTTAAAATTTTTAAATATTATTATCGTTACTAGAATGGAGTGAAGAAATTAATGCAACGATAGAACACGTAAAAATAGTTTTATTTATGCAAAGTTGGACTTAAAATGAATATTTACTGAGATGTTTTCAAATTAATAATCTTTTATTAGAAAATATGCTCAATCAACGCGATTCTTAATACGATTTTTACGACAGCAGATCATGATATTTTAAAAATATCTCGGTAATTGTTCATTTTAAATCCCACTTTGTATAGTACTTTTTTTACGCAAAATTTGATGATTCATCCGAATTCGAGAAAAGATATTAGAGGTTCCATTTAAAAACCTGAAGGTGACCCCAATATCTCAATAAAAAAGTAAGGTAATAAAAAATAGATTAGAGCACTGTATATCCCCCTAGATACCATGCAACTTTTGCCTGAAACATTTTTTCGTACAACGAATAATTTTCGAGTTATTTGAAGTCGTCATGTTAGGAAACTCACTCTGTATATAACATGTATGCTTAACCCTTTGCCCTATAACAACGTGCTAAACTCGTGACACAGATTCTGGCTAAAGTTTGACAAAAACAGTTATATTAGTAACAAACATTAAATTTAATTCGATTTTTTCTTTTAATTTATTAGACTGAGGATTGGTATGTTGGATTCCGGGTAAAGGGAATTGACAACACTTTTATTTGGAAGAAACTAACAATTTATTTACGCGGCTGTGGTTTGCACTCTGGCAGTGAATACTGAATTCTGATTTGGCTATTGGTTTCCGGAGCTTTTATAGATTAAATAACAGTAGGGACAACGGCTAAGGAGCGGTATGACTAAGGAAGGATGCGAAGTACAGGATGAGTAAGGAACTAGGAACCGAGATAAGGGTGTTTGTGTCAGGATGAGTCGAACGGTTGTTTGCGTGGTGATTAAACGTGTTGGTCATCCAACAGATACTTGTAATTAATCTATAGTACATTAGCGTGTTTTATGTAAAATGATATCAAAACGGTGAATAGCTGATGTTTAGATGTATAGTCAGCAAAAGAAATCGTAAGTCAAAGGGTTAAATATTATACACTGATACTGCAATTGCCGTAAATTCATGTTGGCGTTACGGGTAACCCATGTAAACTTAGCGTGGCATTAACGTGTTAATTTATTTACATATCCGGATATATTTTCGTATGGTTCTATCAACCCTTTGACTACTATAGACGCATATATGCGTCTGCCTAAAGCTATCGATGTGGACTATGGGCGCATATATGCGTTCAGCGATTGTTTCTATCTTGCACCTCTCATAAAAACAAATAACAGCAACTTTTAAGATAGATACATATCTTTGTATTGTGTATCAATAACAATAACAGAATTCTGTTTATACTGAACACTTATTCTTTATTTCGTAGAATAATTTATTTCTTCGGACGACAGATAGTTGTAATTGTTGCAGTAGTATATCGTAATATTTTACTTGCGGTGTATGTTACGTTATTTTTTATTACTGTGAAACCTTAAAAATGTGTAGTAATTTTGAAAAACTTGTTCTAAGAGATGATAGGGAAGTAGGTGGAAGAGAGTCAGAATTGAGCAGGGATTGTGACGATAAAGTTGGAAGATTAATATTTCTAGATAAACAGTATATTTCCGAAAGGAAATGAAAATGTTTCGTTTCAATTTGGAGTAGGTAAATAATTAAAATAGTAATTTAGTTGCATATTGTATAATTGATCATGATATGACAAAACTCACGCTACACGAAAAAGTATTACGTCCTAAAGCTATCGATGTGGACTATAAACGCATATATGCGTTCTACGATTGTCTTTGTCCTATACGTCCGATGAAAGCAAAAATCATCAACTTTTAAGATGGACAGATATCTTTGTACTGCATAGCAATGAAAATAGAAGAATTCTGTTTATATCAAATACTTATTCTTTATTTCTTAAAAAGTTATCTATTTCTTCCGACTACAGACGACTGTGATTGTTGCTGTAGTATATCATATTTCGCTTGTATCGTAATTTTGATTACTGTAAAAACCTAAAAACTGTCGAATAGTTTTGAAGAACTTGTTCTACGAAACGATAGTGAACTAAATAAAGTCAAACTTGAGCGAAGATTGTAACAAGTTGGAAGATTAATATTTTCAAATAAACAACATGTTTCCGGAAAAAATGAAAGTGCTTCGTTTCAGTCTACCGTAGGTAAAAAATTGAAACGGTAATTTAGTTACTATATAATCAATCGATATGACAAAACTCACGCTACGCGGAAACCCCATGCCTTACGATTAAATCTCGAAGAATCTTACGCGTGCAGATAATTTAATTTAGCGCAACTCTATGCGTAAAATTATCATAAAATAAAACTGAAATATTCTAGTTTTTATTTAATATATTTATATAAACGTAAACACTATTTCATTTGTAATAGAACAGGTTTATAAAGTAATGATGATAATAAGTTCCCCATGAATTATCACTTTCACATTCCAGTTCTAATGTGTCTTCCTCATATAAGTCATAGTCAGAATTATCACTTTCGTATAACAAGTTTTCAATTGTTTCAGACATTTTTAGGATTATTTTTATTTGAGTTGGGTTTAATAAAATGTTAAAACTCCTTCTCAACTCCCAACAATTGCGTTTTAGCTAAAGAGCTGATGTAAACTCGTAGAATATTTCAATGAGAGCAACTATCGTTTTATTTATTAAAAAAAAAAAAAAACACACACACACATACTTAAAAACCGTTATCTACAATAAGGTCACTTTACCTAGAAAATAAAAAAAATACCATGTGCAAAAATCATAATAATTTTATTTTTACAAGTTAAAAGAAATTTATATGGTTTTTAAACATTAAAATATATAACGGGCGTCGCCCGTCAAATTCGAATTTAACCCCATTCAAGGGGTTCAGTTTCAAGTACTCCGCAGTCAAAGAATTAACGAAAGTGGGGAAAAGTTTCTGAAAAATAATGACAATTGTTTCTACAATTTCGTTCGTGAAATTCCAAATGCATCAAATTAAAGTGTCCCGTAAACCCAGTGTTAAATTAACGTTTCAACATTGACGGTCTAAGCAAGGAAGCTTCATAATAATTTCTTGGTTACAGTTGCAACTGTGTTGCAGTTGCAACGAGCATGTATGATATTATCTCCTAAAATGAGATTGTACTCACTTTTCTGCGGCCGCAGCAGAGCATGGCTGTTGCGCTGCAGCTGCGGCGAGCTGTCGACGAGAGTTGAGGCTGATGACAGACGTAGCTGAGTCGTGCGCCCCCTTCCCGCTGCAGCTGCACCACGCGCACCTGCAGCTGCACCTGCTCCCGCTCCCGCTGCCCTTGACCGACACCGACTCGACCACCGTACTTGATGCGCACGTGTTTTCGCCACTGCATGAGTTCGGTGCGTCATGCCCTCTTCCTGAAATTCATTCACTCATCTGTAGAAATATAATACATAATGAATATAGAAAAAGAATCGATAGTATTACACTGGGATTCGATTCATCCGAATCTGTTCGGAAGACAAGACGATTCGGATAACTGGATCGTTTAGATAATAGGAGTTCACTAATAACTCTCCTCTCCATTAACGTTTCTTCGTTCATATCTGAATACCGATTTTTCTATCGTGTTTTTCACTCTCTCAAAATGCTTTAACCCTTGTGTGGACATGGGGTACCCGAGTGCTCATTTCTAGATTTTCTTCAGAAAGTTTTAACGCTCTTGACAAAATATAGTAAAACGGTTCCAGATCTCTATTTCTTTGGACACATTTACATCGATTAACGTTTCGTGAAAAAATTTGATATAAAATATTTCTATTTACATATTACCGTAAATTAACCCCTTAACTTTGTGCGCTCGAGTTAATTCGAACGCGCTAAACAGGCCAAACTGTGCACACTCGAGATAATTCGAGCGGCGTTGTATTTTATGCTGCTATAATTTTTCACACTCGAATATAATCGAGAATTGAAAACAACAATGTGAAAGCTAAGAAAAGAAATCGTTTTATTGATATTTATCATTTACATAGGATTGTAAGCTATAATATTGCAATATTCGGCTCTTTTCTACCTCTGTGGATCAAAATCGAAAATGGCAATGTGGATCAAAATACAAAATTAAAATAAAAATTTTGATTATTTTTGTATTTTATTTATTTTTTGCCAAGACAATGTTCTAAAGTGTGTTTTTTACATTAAAAAAATTGACTTCTTTTGGCCGGTTTTTTTCAAAAAATCTGTGCGTTAAGGGGTTAATCACTATAATTGAAATTTTTTATTTTAATAAATAATTAGCATTAATAATTTTGTATTCTGTATAATTTCGTTCCAAAATTTCCATTCATAATGCGTCTAATTATAATTTCCCCTAAATGAGTACCCTGGTATCCTGGTTATCCAACAACGATGAATGTTTTAGTTGGCTAAACAAGGGTTAACGTAGTTAATAGATAGAACATGTACGCATGCATAGAAATAGTAATTTGCAAGTATTTTGAAAAATGAATTTTCTTACAATAGTACCCGTAGTAATAATAATAGTAGTTTAATAATTAATTGTATTTAACGTAGTGTATTCGAGGATTTCATAATTATAACTTTCTTTCACGTTGTTAAGACACTGTAAATTTGTTTGCAACTGTTACGAATTCGGACAAATGGTTTGCCGCGAGCAGTTCGTATAATGGGAGTTCGGCAACGAGTTCGCTAAATCAAGCATTCTGACGATATTGATTCGGAAAAATGATGTTCAGCTAAATAGTCCCACTGTACTTACAGTCGGGGCCAAGATATAGCGAGGTCGTAAAATCGGTCAGGAGTCAAAGTAAACATGTTTTAGCTGCCGAAACATGGAAATTGACAGAAATACGAACAGTTAAGGGCTTGAAACCATGGTCAGGACCGTACGAAGAATTTTTGTATCCAGCGTCAATGTATCTTGTATGATATATCAAAGAAAAAATTCTTAATCACATTACAATTTTTCTTTCTTGTTTTCTAATTTATTGAGTTCCAATAGATGTTCACAGTTTGAAAGTCGAACTGATTCTAATATATTTTCTGAAAACTGCGTACAGCTAGAACAAATTAGGGGTTTTCCGTCTGGGAGAAGCCGCTTTTAGAGGTAACATTACAGAATGACTGACTACACGGATATACAGGATCATCCAAATGTGACGCCTAAATGTCAGAATTGTGTCTACAGACTGTGTCACGATATAGCCAGATAGTAAATTAACCCTTTTCACTTCGAGCTTTTTTTTATATGATCGAATTATCAACTTCAACACACTTCTACAACGAAACCTTTAAAACTCGAAAGCTTCACTTTGAGAAGAAACAAAATTATACGCGTCCATAAATTCATTTATTTTTATTCACTTTACTAATATACTTTATTTCAACGTGAGTAAAATCTAAACGGAGATATAATTTGTATTGCGAACACCTCTGTAGCGATGCCAGTGGAGTGCGAAACGTTAACACATTAAACGCCACATCGATTTCAGTTGATTTTTCATTCAGCGGTTCAGACACGAAACCTTTGCTAAGAGCGTTACAATAAATTTAACGAACAAAGTTGTAATCTTTGTAACGCGTGCAGAGGAAAACCGTAGTTTTGTTTAAACTGAACGAAATCACAAGTCTTTGTTCTTACAATACACACGTCTCGACGACTTCTTAGAGACTGCCGATTTTCTCTATTCTCCACGCCTTTGATACGTTACTTCGAGGAAGGGGGCGTGTTTTGCGCGCTTACAAAATATCAAAACGGTCTTTTCTAGAAAAAGCCTCGGTGCGTGTATCCCAAAACGCGCCTGTTCATCGGCCAACCGTTTCTTGCCTTTGTTTGCTGCCAGCCACCATAGAACTGTTCTAACGAAATCCATTGACGAATGATGAGGTATTATTTTCTAAATTCAATGTTGCTGATCCTGAAGTATCAACGCTGCCTAAATGAAAAATCTAGCGCTAGTACTAATTACGCACTAATTACGTTCAAGTAATTAGTTTTTCTTTAACCCCTTGTCCTACGAATTAAATTTCGATGGCGATTGCTTTGAATTACAGTACAGATTCTAACATTGGATAAAGCTTATTTTGGTATTCCAAAAAACCTTCTTTTTTTTTTTTATTAACCTATGCGATTTAAATCTTTTCATAACTTATACCTGTTTTTCTTTCCACGTATCTTTTCATACAAGCAGATTCTACGTGATTTTTATCCGCGTAAAAAAAAAAATCAACGTGGAACGGTCAATCGTGAATGGAGGGACGGGCGTATTCATATTTATCCAAAACGTAGAAGGATGTCTGCTGATAGAACACCGCGTCGTTTACAAGCAAAGCAACGGGGACTACTCTATATTCTACCCACAAAAACTAAAGAAAAATCCGCAAAGAAGGTGTAGAGTATGTGCAAAGCACAAAAATGGATTTGTTAATAAGCAAAATTGTTCTGAAATCCTCTGAAAATCTGAAGATCAGAAATTCTGATGAAAATCCTCGTGTTATTTCTGAAAAATCTCTACACCCACGAAAAGTCACTTTTTAGTGTCCATTTCGGGCAAATGAAATTATTGGACCATTTTTCTTCGACGGTGATGGTGCAAATGCTGTTACTGTGCATGCTGAACGATATCAATCAATATCGAGTGAAATTTTATGATCAGAATTGATGTACTACGTGTCACACAACTTTTTACTATTGAAATTTTGTCAACGTGTAATTTCACGAAATACAGATTTCTATTGACCTTCAAGATCATGTGATTTAACACGGTTAGAATTTTTTGGGGACTTTTTGAAAAGTCGAGTCTATGCTAACAAGTCAGGAACCTAAAGAACCGTAAAAAATAACCTGAAAAACAATATTCAAGTTGCAATTCCTGAATTAACTCCAGCAACATGAAAAATCATTGAAAATTTCGATAATTGAATTGATGTTTCGTGGTACATATTTGAACAATATTTTCATCTGTAATTGTAATAGATCATACCTTCAATGAAGTCAGACCACGTGAAAAAATTCCGAATAGCTTGTGTTTTATTAAAAAGAAACATGTAGGCGTGTAAATTGGATGACTCTATATTTGATCATTTTTCAGTCTTCTTTATCGTAAAGATTCTCCTCGTGAAATAATAATGAGGAATAATGAAAAAACAGTAAAATAATAATGAAAGAATAATGAAAAAACAGAGTGTTCTGAATAGTATAATTGTGGCATACAAATAGCCAAACGATGAAATTTCAGAATAAAATTTTCAAACGTTGAAATTTCGTTTTCAAGATCGATATACTTACATACATATCCATTTATGCGCTACTTTTTTTACGCCTGTTTCTTTTTACGCGATAAAGTATCCCTCTATTTGCGTGGTACTTTTTATACGCAGTATTAATTTTCATGGTTTAATTTTACACGGTGAGAAAATATATTTTTCTATAATCTTTCATTGAACTTATTACATACCGGAGAAGAAAATTTTTACTTGAGCGTACTAATTACATAAGTCAGATTTTTTTTTTTTTTGACAGTTTCTAACAACTAATAAAATTTATTTCGGTCTTTCGAAATTTCATTATTTTTTTCTTCTTTGTTAACCTATACGAAATAAATATTTTTATGATATGTAAGTTCTTCTTACCTATGTTTTTTTATTTTTATTTTTTCTTCTTTTTTTTTGTACAACCAGACTCCATTAATGCAATTTTCATCCGCGGTAAAAAAAAGTCTATGTGGAACAGACAATCCGCGTAAATAGAAGGATAGGTGTGTATATAAGGTGTCTTCTAACATGACGACTTCAAATAACTCGTAAGTTATTCGTTATACGAAAAAATGTTTCAAACAAAAGTTGCATGGTATCTAGAGGGACATACAGTGCTCTAATCTGTTTTTATCATCTTACTTTCTGATTGAGATATTGGTAGCAGTTGACGAATTTAATTTGTCCCATAATAATAGTAGCAAAAGAAAATAAACATAGAACGCAATATTTATTATGAAAAAACTAGATTAAATTAAACAATAAATTAAAAATATTACTCCTAATTTTTATTTTGAGTGTTCAGATAATTTCTAGATTTTTTAATAATTTCGTTACAGCATTTTAAAGTTGTAGGTAGGACCCCTTGGCTGCGAAGACAAAATTCTACGCGATCTTTCTTGTTCTTTTCTGTAAGAAATGGCTTGATGTTGTTTGAAACTCGTTTTACGGATTTTCCTTTTTTCAAAATTCGAAATAATATAGATTTAAGAACTTGAATGGCGTGAGCTGCTGATCTTATGGTGTCTCGTCTGCTAAGAGGAATATGTCCAAATTTTTCAAGTTTTTCTCCATAATCTTTGCATTTACATCCACAGTTTTGCTTTTTCAAAGAACCAACAGTAGCATAAGATTCACCTTGACAATTATTTTCGGAAGCACGTTTTCAAATTCTCGATATGGTCATCCTGTTGCACTTAAGTTGTTTTGCAGCTAACGTAATTGCACCTTTCTGCAATTTTTCGTTTTTCTTTTAATACATCAAGAACTGAATAATCGCAACTCGATCTTTACTTGAAAACTCTCTTTTTTTCATCTTATTTTTCCATTGGGTTAATATTCAACTGAAATAAGACAATTGATTTCGATCAGCGGATGAAATTAGAAAAATAGTTCTAATTCGTAATAATTACGTTAACCTAAAAATTGAAAGATGTGTCAAAACAAATGACAAATGTCACGAAACATTGATTTTAATTGAAGACTTCGCAATTTTGCGCTACAACATAACTTACAGCTGTATTCGCCAATAATTCCCGTTTAAATATTCACTTGCTACTATTATTATGAGACAGAGGGAGTATTATTTCACCGTTATCTTTATTTATGCAAAAATTTATAGCGAGCGCCGGAAATTATTTTCCATTTAAAAAAAAAAAAAACGCGAGAAACGATAAGACTATAGATGAAAATTATCGAGGTCAATTGCTCTCAAAATCGAAGCTTCGAGCTTCAATTAATATCAAACCACCGTTACTAGGACACTCTCGATACACTGTACCTTCCATTTTGCGTTACTCCATGCAGCAATAAGGAAATCGGTATCTTAAGATAGTGATTAACCTAACCACGAAAATTAATTAATAAACTAAATAGGTTAAGGGAAGGGACGGGAGTTTTGAAATCTTCATATACTCCTGGCACGACACAACACTATCAAAAGCAATCAACGTTACGTAACATGTCGTTGTTAAAAGGCTTCCAAGGGTGTTGCCCGTTCGGCTAATGCACTTTGTTAGCAAAGCAGCTCGTAGTCGCAAATTTTTGTTGAAGCTAAGGAAGCCAGGAGTCGCTTCTATCCCCCTTTTCCCCCCGTGTTGGGGAAAGCAGGACAGATCGGTCGATACGTACCCATGGGGAGAATCCTCCGGCGGTGCTTGTACTACACACGAAACGTCTCTATAATCTCCACAGTACAGTAGATAACATAACACCATAGGACACCTATGCACATACACTATTTACGAACTTTTCTTCCCGCATATATACAGGGTGTCCTGTAACTGGTGGTACGAGCGAGCAGGTATCGATTCTAGGTGAAAAATTGAATCGAAAATGTGAAATGAAATTTTTTCATTTGAAACTTCGTTTGTGAGAAAAATCAGTTTGGAGATTTGTCAAATACACGTGAACCTGATCAAGTTTTGGTTGAAATAAAATATTTTTCGAATGGAAATTATCAGTGCTAGATCGACTGTGGTGGCGGAATACCTTAGACGTTATAACTCTTTGCAGTCGAGGACTTTTTCAAGTGTATTTCTCGCTGGGTCGAATATATTTTTTTGTATAAAGTGATATCATTTATTGAAGCGTTAAATGTGTTATGTTAATTGAACAATATTCTATTCAATGGAATTTTAGAGCTTATTAAAAAACAATAATAATTATTATTTGAGAATACACAAATATGATCTTAGTTTTCGTATTTTTTCGAAATTTAACGAAATTACTTTTTGCCGCCTTTGCGGCGACATTCGACCGCAAAGTAATACCTAGTCGTATTAGTACTAGATTTTCATTTGTGGAGTCACGTTAAATGTATCCGCGTATAGCGACGACATAAGGAGCATTGGATAATTACGATAAAAAATTAATACCATTTGATTAATTAAACTTTCCGTAATGATATGTTGGAAGACGTTTGGAGAAAAATAAGGAGAGCACAGGTGTGATGAGCACATTGTAATTTATGAATTAAAGGAATTTTCAATCAAATTTTTCTCGAAAACAAAGCGTCAAATGACAAAATTTTATACCACATTTTTGACACAATTTTTCACGTAGAATCACCCCCTGTTCGCTTGTACCACAAGTTACAAGAGAAATCAGATTAAAAATTTGTCAAGTGTACCTGCACTTGATGGAGTTTCAGCTGAAGTAAGACATCTTCTGAATGAAAATTATCAGTGCTGGACTGACTAGAATGGCGAAATACCTTAGCTGCCATATTCTTTAAATCTATCACCGCTATAAGGGGTATTGTATAATTAGGACAAACAATTATTATAGCGTTTGGTCAAATTTTAATTCCTTAACGAAGTTGGAAGACGTCCGGAAGAATTTAATAAGGAGAGCACAGTTATGTATGGAATACACTTCTTGAATGAAAATGATCAATGATAAATCAGCCACGATGGCAAAATATCTTAGCCGTCATGATATTCTTCATTAGATTCTCATTTGTGGAGTTATGTTAAATGTATTGTGTATAACGACGACATAAGGAGCATTGAATAATTACGACAAAACATTATTATACCGTTTGATTAAGTAAAATTTACATAACTATAAGTTGGAAAACGCTGGAAAAGAGAGCACTATTGTGTGTATGCGAGAACATGGACATCACTTTCAGTAATTTATGAATTAAACGAATTTTCAAACAATTTTTCTCATAAATAAAGCGTTAAATGAAAAAATTGTATTCTACATTTTCGACTCAATTTTTCTGCTCGCTTGTACCAGCAGTTATGAGACATTCTGTATATTTACAGAAATTCCGCTATTATTAACGCTTCGCACTCGAGCGTTTGAATATGAATTTTTTTTAGTTTCTTTTTAGCATAATTATTTGTGTTTGACCTATGGTTTCGTCGATTAAAGTTCGAAAAATTCAATATAGTTCTGTTACAATTTACAGCTACTTGTGATTCTATGGTTTTTTTCATCGTTTCTGAACTTTATTCTTCCTGATCTTTCCTTAGAATTTATAGTATCTATCTGAATTATGCGTTTTCTGTGTACTACTCAGAATCAGTTCCACTTTTTACACTATTATTTTAATCTTCCGTTTTCTCAAACCTATTATTTCATTCAAATCTCTCATTTATGACATTATCGATTTGGTCTTTAAATAATCTAAAATCGAACTTATCTTTCTTGTTATTATTTCTGGATCTTTACAAGCATCAAAGACAGACTAATATAGGAAATAATAATTTAAATTAAACGCAATGCTGTATTATGAAATGCATACACGTGAACCATTTAAAATGTAAAGGTCTGTAAAAAAAAATAAAAAAAGTAATTGTCGCCTTTTAATTGTCATTCAAGTTACTGTATCGAACCAAATGACTAAGAGTCACCTCTCGAGTGGAAAGGATTAAAAAGAAGTTCTTCTATTAGATTGTCCCAAAAGTTCCTTCTGCTTTATTGTTAGACATGAGGTGTAAAATCGTTTATTTTCTGTGTAATTCTATAGAAACCCGATTTTTCATTTTTCCCCTTCTCTTTGGAAAACTTACGATGCGATTTTTCCAAAATTGATATGGTTTTTCTAGCAAAATATTGTTCAAAGTATTTTTTCATCTGATTTAAAATTTCCGATTCTAAACTTTCTGCATTGATTATGAACCGTTTGAACAGCTACAGTACGATCCCAATAGACGACGTAAATCTAATTTGCAGTATTCCGAGCACTATTGTCTTTTATAAAGCAACACAGCGTCACATGTTGCAAATGCATTTTCTGATTTTCCATCTTTCGAGATCGCATAGAAAAATCCAGAAGGCACTTTATCAAAAAAGAAACATACTGTTGGAAAGCTAGAAGACAACTAAAGACTATGAGCTCAATTTTAAACATATTGGACTGCATGCTTACTCGAAACGCTGTTAGGCAAATGAGTGCGTGAATATAATGAAAAGAACTTTTAGGACAACCTAATATGAAGATATATCTTGATTTTCAAAATTTCCAATTTTGATTATCCTCGACACTACGCAACTCATAACTGAAGCATAAACGGGAGATCGGTATTGAGAAGATCAATGTGAAGAAGCCCAACGTAGAAAACAGTATAACACGTTTCGATAAATTACATCGATCAATAAATGTTCTCAATACCGATCTAGTGTTTATATTTCAGTCACAAATCGCGTAGTGTAGGGAATAATCTAGAAAATTTTATAAATCAATCGTTATCTTCATAGAAGAATAAAATATATTCTTTTTAAAATTCTCTCGGGTGTAAAGGGTTAACATTCTACATTTTTCACTAGTATTTTCTATACACTATATCTATATTTACTCTTTCATTACTATCAGCACCTATAGGCGCTTTCGAGATTTCCTAGCAATCTTCTGGTATCGACCTTTCACCTTGATTTAATCTTTAACACGTTCGCGGACGTGAATGCTATAGCATTCATTTTCATGATGATGCAGAATGACATGAATGCTATAGCATCCAAATCTTAAAGTCAATTATTTTGAATTTAATTTTATATAACCTTAAGTTTTTGTAATTATTAAAATTTGATCTGTATTGTCGTGGATGCTATAGCATTCATTGTATATAACGATTGAAATACGATAATCTGACTACCCTTATAAACTGTGTTTAATCAAATTTCGGATATCACAACCAATTTAAAAATAAAACGACTATCCATTTGTGCACCTCACTGAAAGTTTTACTGTCCGCGAACGTGTTAATTTTTTCCTTCGCACACTTCCGTCTCATTTACCGAGACAGGTTCTAAATTTTTAAATTTTCGAAAACCATTTGACAAATTACGCGACTAAGAATTGAATAGCATCTACTTTAGAAAAGAATAATATCTACTTTTCGCCACGCACGTTATATACGAAAATCTGCCGTAGCGAGAGGGTTAAAAATTCATTTTAAAACCATAACGTAATTTTTAACATATTCGTCAGCGGTGGTTTTCGAACGAAACGCTTAGTTGAACGCTGCATATAATATAAAAAAATCTATAGCTGCATACCGCAACGATCTGCTATTTAAATGTGTGTGAATATGAAAAATAAATTGATATGATCCTTTTAATCATTTGTTGCTTTTGAAATTTGAAAAAGATTAAATATTACAAACGTAATAATATTATTATCATTTCGATAATGACAATATTATTGTTCACTCATATACACTGAGAATTCACATATTTATTAGACAAATGATGTATAAATAATATACAAATCTTATGGTTGAGCAATAGCGCCGATAGTAACTTAAAAAGATTTGCAACAAAAGGTAATAAAGCCTTTGCTATTGTATAGAACACATAAAAATCACCGAAAATATTAGAATATACATGGCAGAACTGTGTTGTCGATACTTATTTTCAGATTTTGAAATAAAATAGGATTAAGTAACCGACATTCTTTTAAAAAATTTAAAATAACGTAGGACTATACTATAATAATATTAATAATAATTTTCTTACAGTTTTGTAATATATTACTATACTAATAATAATTTTCTTGCAACACAAAATACGAGAAATAAGCATGAGATGATGAATATGCGGAATACTGTATGTATTACGAGCATATGGTATCTATAATCAAAATAAATGCCAAAATTGAAATTGCTTACGCAGAATCGTGAGATTGATAAAGATGAGACATTTTATAAAAATTTCGATTAGTAAAAATGGAATCTTCTGCAGAAAATGAAGTTAAATCATAGCACAATACTGACATCGGTAACGAAAAATTTTGCTCGACTTCCATTCCCAATCCTCGAATCTTTAATTCCATCTGCCGCTGAACCGATATTGCGACACCGTATAGAATACAAGGGTAACCAACAGAGAAAATTCAGCAGATAGCAGAAGAGTCAATTGGGAGAGCAGACTCCTCGTCTGTGCGGCGAACAACGCTATTACACATGCGGAAACCGCGATTCAGCATTAATTAATGAGCCTCGATTTAATCACGGCTGCAGCGACGTTATTAAAAATTCGTTTCCATCCCATAGAGGAATGGTGTGCGTGTATGTGTGTGGTGTGGAGTGTCGAGGTAACGTCGAAAGGCCTCGATAATCGATAGATCCCCGGCGGCGTTTACTTTCGGGTGGTACGAATGCAGAACGGAGAAGAAGAAATGTGAAATGGGAGCGCAGCGTATCGTGTGCCAAATTAAAATCACTCAATCATTTGGGAGTCGATGGATGGGACATCTCTATTAATAAATTAACACGCTCGGATATCGACTACCAGGAGACAAAATTATCAGGTCACACACTATTTCTGCCTTACAATATATTCCCATCGAACGATAATGTTAATTTCAAAAGAAAATTATTCAATTTCGCTGTAAAAAAACAGATATTACAGTAATCTAACCTAACTTCGAATTAAGCAACAACTGAAAGAATATTAGTAATGGATTGAAAAATATTTCAACACTATGACAATGAAGTACCAAGTAACAAAAATCCAATTCGAACGAAAAAAAAACGGAATTTTAGATTATCCTAACCTAACCTCAAAGCGAGCAACAGTTGAAGAAGCTTTAAAGTATCAACTGGAATGTGTCGTAGTAAAGCATAAGAATACTCTTAAATCTCTAATTAAAAAGAACTTAGTTTAACCGGAGAACTCATTATTACGTAACCTAACCTAACCTCTAATGAGAAAGCAATTAAAAGAGTATTAGTAATGAATTGAAAAATAGCCCAACAGCGTGACAATGAAGTACAAGTAACAGAAATTTGATTCAAACGAAGAAGCCGGTATTTTAGATTATTCTAACTTAACCTTAAAGCGAGCAAGTTGAAGAAGCATTAAAGTATAGACTGAAACGTGTCGTACTAGAGCATAAGAGTGAAATGCTCTTAAATCACTGATTAACCACTTGCGCTCGCAACTAATTCACAGATGCGCGTGTCAAAACTTTGTGCCATTACTATTTTCTTACAAAATAAAACATAAATATTAAAAAGTGCAATATCCACTAAATAACTGTACTTCGACAAATGATTTCAATCGATTAGAAATCAATTACAATTGCCTATCGACGTGTACAACACGTTGTTGGCGACTTTGAAACAAAAATATCTCGACGTGTGTGGCACGTCTTTCCAGCGCAAGTGGTTAAAAAGAATTCAATTTAATCGGAGAACTGGGTATTACATAATCTAACCTAACCTCAAACGAGGAAGCAGTTGAAAGAATATCAGTAATGAATTAAAAAAATACCCCAACAGCATGACAATAAAGTACCAAGTAACAGGAATTTGAGTCAAACGAAGAAACCGGTATTTTACATTATTCTAACCTAACCTCAAAGCGAGCAACAGTTAAAGGAGTATTAGAGTATAAACTGAAACGTGTCGTACTAGAGCATAAGAGTGAAATGTTCTTAAATCGCCGGTTAAAAAGAATTCAGTTGAACCGGAGAACTGGGTATTACGTAACCTAACCTAACCTCAAATTAAGCAACAGTTGAAGGAGCATTAGAGTATAGGACTGGAAACGTGTCGTACTAGAGCATAAGAATGAAATACTCTTAAATCGCTAATTAAAAAGAATTCCGTTCAACCGAAGGAGAACTGGGTATTACGTAACCTAACCTAACTTCAAACGAGGAAGCAGTTGAAAGAGCGTCAGAAATGGACTGGAACGTGTTGTAGTAACGTAAGAAGGACACGTTTAAATCACCAGGTGGGCAAGGGGTCGACCGAACCGAAACAAAACGCCTCCCCTGGCTCGTGCACCCTTCACGTTCACCGAATAATCGATCGCACGTGGCTGTGCGCAATCACAGTTGACCTAGGGCCACCGAGAGTTATGCCAGGAATCTCATAAGCGGCGTCCATCACGACCGAATGTCTCGGTCTTCGATTCAATCGGGGTTACTATTCATGTACGACACATTCTGTGTCAAGCTCACTCGTTGGCTCATTAAGAATCAATGAAATCCTCAACCGCGTGCGGCTGTCGTGGCACATAACCTTGACCCGCTACACCACCCCTCCTCCTCCCTTACTCCTCAACTGCCACCCTAACTCCTCTGTTTGGTTGACAAGTCCTCCCCTAAAAAGAGGGTCGACCCCTCGTGCACTTCGGGACAATTTGTTGGATAATTTCGTTTCACCAAACCAAACTTCTCTCCACCGAGCAGTTAGCGACCCAGTTTACTTGGAGTCTTCGAATGTAGGATCCAAAAGTTGCGATAATTAGTGGAGGGAGGGAGAAAAACGAAAAGTGTAATTAGGAGGGGGGAACGGTGTGGAATACCATACTTGAGAAATTTTATCGCGTACTCGTTCAAAGGAAAAAAGAAGAAATGATGATTTTGATTTAAAATAAACCGGTTAACGTGATATGAAGGAATATTTTTCTCTCTTTCGATTACCGTGTGAATATAGCATACATATTCCTGCGTAGCTTGACAGTTCCATAAACAACGTCGCAATGCTTTACGGGTAAATGACCAATCGGTCCCTGGTGGTGCACCTGACTTAGAGCGCGTTTCATGAAAACGATCACAAGGGGCAAAAAATAAAAAAAAAAAGTGCAACATAATTATAACGATAGATTCTCTGTTACCAACACAAAGATCCAACATTTTTCTTATTAATATTTGTTACTTCTTGCTTCATTGCACAAATCGAGCTGAAGTAACAAGACACATTGAACACACAAACACACATATACATTACAAGCAGAGACTTTTCACGAGCAATTTTAACACACAATTAGACAGCCTGCAGAGACTGCTGCTCACGATTACGTTGTAATCCAAAGCAAAAAATGAGGTGTATATTTAATCATTATTCGAAGCACACGAGACACGTGCTCGACACAAGGTGCTTCTGTACGCTCGTCTCTGACAGAAGTAGCCGCGTTGTTAAATTCAAAGAGGAAAACGACGTCGTGTGTATCCATGACGAAATAGAAAGACACAGAGTGGAGAGAGGAGAGCATGCCATGCAGGTGATTTCGTATATCCAGAGTAATTTCCTGCCGAAGCAATTCTCTGGGCACACACTTTGGAGGTTTGGATGGAAAAGAATGGGCGAGAAGAGACAGAGAAAGAAGAAAAAGAAAAGAGAGAAGATGGAGTGTGATTCGATCGGTACCTTCTAAAAATCATTTCTCGCGCGAAGGGCCGTCGGGTCCCTGCTCGAGCAGACTCGGGTCAGTTCTCTCATTCTGCTTCACGGGTCACCCTCTCCTACTCTCCTGGAAACGAAATATAAACGTCTAGGTTAGGTTATGGTTGCGTTCGTGGGATTCTAACCTCTTAATCTAATCCTTTACAAATTGCGCTTTTCTTTCCTTTTTCTTTTGTTTGCATGGAAAAATATCGTGGTTAATTATGAAGTCTTATTTTTATGGGAAAAGTAAATTCATAGTAAACTGGTGGAGCAAGACTTATAAAATGCGCATACACCGTTTATAACCTTTAAACTACATATTATCGAATGTTAAATAAATTAATGATATAGATTATTATACAGCAGTAATAACAAATATTACAAGAAGTATATACACATTGTTTATTTATTACAGAATTTGTGTGCCGATTAGGTTAGATTCAACTACACTAAATCTATCATAGATCGAAGCTACCCAAATGTTTTATATCTGTATATCCATACACGTTTTAAATTTTATTATAAATATTTTATAATTATATATCCATAAACTAACCCCAAAAAATAATTCCTCATCGTCGTAATTAATAAATAGAAAAAATAGTTTCCACTATCTCATGAAAATTTTGTGATAAAATTACTGAATGTTCAAGGATAGTTAAAAAAAGAAACAAAAGGATTTAAGATGTACACTTATATATATATATATATATATATATATATATATATATATATATATATATATATATATACTCGACGTTCGAGTTCCTAGAAGGTATCGATGAATTTTAAAACTCCCCTGCGTGAAAATTCAAAAACTCGCGTAGAAGCGTTTGGCTTCGACAAGCGGAAGGGCAATAAAGCTTCACGGACTCTCGGCTATGCAAGGCATATCCATGGGGAAACGTCAGCGTTTAAGCAAAAGGAGCTTTCAATATTAGATAAAGCCCCAAGACTCTTGTCCTTTTGATCACTGATCGTTTCTCTTACTTCCCTCTTTAGTAAACAACACAGCGATAAAGCCCTTGGTGCATTGGTCTTTTTAAATAACTTAACCTCAAAGGGACGTCGCAGCATTAATCTGTGCTTTGCAGTGGAATATCTTGCCGACAATAAAAAGAGTAAAGTGATGAAAGTTGAAGAACCCTCAAATATAGTTTGAGCACTCGTACAACACAGTGGAATTCTTAAACATTGTGTATTTAATTAGACAATAATTTTGAATACTAATTCAATTTTTTCGTGTAATAAGTTTGTTATTTGGAATCATCGAACTATATAATTCTCTGAAAGTTTTAAACATACAACGCAGTAGATTGAAATTTTCTATATACAAAATATAGAAAATTTAATTGAATTTTTGAATGAGATATTTAACTAAGCAATAATTTTAAACGAGTACTCCGGCATTTTATATTGTATAATATTTGGAATTGTAAAACTAGGTTATATTTCAAATATACATATGTAACTATTTTATGGTATAATAATTGTAAATAATTACAGTGAAAAATTATACCTCGAATTGAAAATTATAAATCTGGATAAGTTTAAAATAATGTGACCAATTATATAAAACACTGCAATTTTTTGGTAATAAATATTTAACCGAGTAATAACTACACTGAATATGCCATTAGTTACTACACACTATCTACACATATAATAAATTAAATTAAGAAATTAGGTTACCTTTCAAATATTTCGAGCAACGTGTTAAAAAGTCAATAACTTTTCAATCATTATACACAATACGTATAAAATTGAAAATTATTTCACAATTCTATTATCAATTTGTTACAACATTTTATGTCAAATTAAAACTACCAGAACATTTTCGTGATATCTTACCAAACAATGAAGCGGGCAGAGCAGACAAATCTCCAATTATAGGTAAACAATAACCTAAAACGATTCACTGTATCTCACTGAAAATTGACGGAATTCTCGGTAGAAGGAAGGTTCGTTAGAAGTGAAGTACCAACGAAAATAAAGGAAACAAAAAGAAAAAAAAAAGAAAGGAACCACAAAGGAATATAAAAAACTATCCACAAGGAGGCACGCGCCCGTGCACGCGAGATTAACTACACCGACTCACGTCAAGCGTAACTTAACAACGTCATACACGCCACTTAACGCCCAACATCGCGGTACGATTTTCGTTCTCTCCGACGACAAGGAGGAAGACGAAGAGGAGACGATTTCTACCGGAGGAACACGCGATTTCAAACTGCGCGAGGACGTGTGTGTGGCGTCGTTAAATAAAAGGGGGGAACCACACTACTGCGCAAAATCTTTGTCATAAGGGCGGTTCGATCGGCCATTTGGTCCATGTGATATCAGCCGCCTTTCCGGATGATAACTCAATCGACTTTCTTTTCTTTCACCTTTGCTCAAGATATCTCGTACTATCCTCGAACAGTTTCTTTCACCGATAGTATTCTCAATGTTCGTTGAAAATAGTCGAACATTTATTTTGAACAGTTTGACGAATTTAGATTAGATATTTGCTGGAAATAATCGTGAACCTAACCTAAAACCACGGTTCAGTTTTATATATGTATGTTGTACAATGACGAGGAGCTCATGCAAATCAGCACTTTAAAAAATTTTTCTGTAAATGCACATGCACTGTTTCGCCCATTCCAGATATTCTGTTCTCGTTCATTATTTGCACTGAGCAGAGTGTAGTACAGGATGAATAAACAAAAGGCACGATGCATGCTTGTATCTCAAAATGAACACATGCTTGGAAACGAGCCTTGAACAAATTAATTTAGAAAAGAGATCATTCGCGTGAATATTCTACGGAAGAACAGATAGTAAAATTCCTTGGAAATTTTTCAAACAGGGGAAGAACTTATTGTTTCGAACGTTCAGTGTATCGATGTTATACATGAGGGGACAGAAATTAATAGGATCGAACGAGACATTCAACTAGTTCCTGAACTTCGTTCCTCGATTCTGCTTTCTGTTCCACGTTCTATCGATCACGAAGACAGAACTCTCGTGACAATGAAGAAATACATGGGCAAAGGTAAAAGGAGAAACAGAAACGGACAAATCAAGTCTAACCGACTACCTAACCTGACCAACATATATAAAACAGTCGTGCAATTTTCTTTTATCGAAATTATTGAAAGATCCTATATATTCTACGTGAAAATTAGTAATTAAACGCTCTGTGAATGGAAAACATTAATGAGGGACACCTTGTATATATCGTATATAATAAATTAAGTGTAATCAATTCGAAGTTATTACTCAATTAGAGAATTCTACGTAACTGTTCAAAATATGTGAAAAGTCACTTAACTTCGAACACTATATATAGTGTAAAATAATTGCTAAAAAATAATTAAAGAATTACTTAATCTCGCGATTCCAAATATAATATATATGGAATATATATAAATATCGCTATATGAAACAACTGAAAGGTCATTTATTCGAAATTATTACCTATTTAGATAAAAATATTAAAAAATTTCAAGTTTGCATGAACGCTAAAAAAAAACATTCGAAAGTTCACCAACTTCGATCACTTTATTCCTTATTGTCAATATTACAGTACAAAGCGTACGTTAATACTATGATATCTCTTTGAGGTTAGGTTGTATTACGATGACATTGAACACTACGCGTACAAATAAATATACAAAGTATCATAAGCGTTCAATTTCGACCCTACTACATAGGAGAAATTTTTATGCTGCTCCTGGAGGAACGGATATATAAAGGGTGCTTTAACGATGCCATTATCTTCAAAGAATGTTATAGAAGGTAGAAAGTAAAGCTATTTATATGCTGCTTTGCGTTTCGCCCTAAGGGTGTCGTTATTCTAATTATGGATTTTTCCCGTGCAAACCCATTACTTACTTTTCTTCTCAGAATAATGTGTCTACACGTACAGTCTCAAAAACAAAAAAGAAGAGGAGAAAATTAAATATACAAAATTTACTTATTCATTCGTACAAAACAGATCCCGCTAGTTTTCGGAGATTCTTCTACATTATTCGAGCAATAAGAAGCATACAAGTAATCTTGGTTGAGAAATAGATGGCAGAAGGAAGTCGATAAGGCGGCAACGGGCGCAGAAGAAGCTCCAGCGTAGCCGGGCTCTGGATCGATAAGGGATACGTTTAAGGGCGAGCTGTGAGAGTAACAGGAGCTACACAGCAGCCAACAATGTCTCAACCAATTCTTTCACATGTTCTATCCGTTGGGAAACTGACACCTGTCAGTGGTTGCGTAACAATAACAGGAGCACACCGGTTACGTTATTCTCTAAAACCATAAAAAAGAAAGAAAAAAAAAAAAAATCTATAAGAGAAGCAAACGTAAAATAATACAAGTTACAAAAAAAGAAATCAGGTGCAGAAATGAAAGAACAGAGAAGCATACAACAGAATTGTACACGAATATGGGAGCACCCTAATGAAACGGGTGAAAGAGAAGAAAAGGTCGAGAATGAAGCACAATTTCGTGGTGGCGTTCCAGAGCCAATGGTCCCGGACCGGCGGATCGATATACCCTTTTTCGAGAGTGCCTTCGACCCTCCCTGTCCATACATACACGTTACACATACACACACCACCATTTTCTCTCTGTCTCTCACCATAAGGAAAACGCGCGTGTCGCTGCTGTGATTACTCCCTCTAAAACGGTTCTCTACTGAATGAATCAAAGTGACCAGTCGCCGTCGCACCGGTACAACGTACCTTCTGCGTGTTCCAGGTATACTCTTCCACTTGAGAGGAAGGGTCGAACTCCTTCAGAGAGAGAAAGAGTTAGTCAAGGGTGATTTTTCCCAAGCGAAGAAGGAAGCGGCATGAGTCTTCCGGTCGCAGCTTTCTCACCTCACCACGCTATAAACGCCACGCGGGAATCAATACGCGCGCCTGCTTCAAGCTTCTCCCTCCTTGTCTCTCCCTAGGCTCTCCCTGTCTCTCTCCCTGTCTCTCCCCCGTCTCTCCCGTGTCCCAGCACTCGATGAAGCGCACTGAGCGCCGGTTCCAGTCACCACAGACCTCGTGTACGGCCACCACGCACGGCTCGAACCGGTTCCCTGTCCACTAGGAGGCGGCTTAGCGCCCAGCCTCGACGAGACGCGCGGCACGCGAACACGTACTCACCACGGGAACCGAGGATTCGCCTGACCACGGTGTGTGTAACGCACCCCGCCGCATAACCACGACTACCTGGCCTGACCGGGCAGACATCTTGGCCGCGGCTACTGCGCACACGCACCACTGACGCCTCCTCTTCTCCCTCTCTGTTTCTATCTCTGTCCCTCTGTCCCGCTGACTCCAGACGACGCACGATCAATTTCTTCTTCGACAGTAAAGGACACCAGAAAGTCGATTTTGTTACTCGTTTCTCCTTCCTGCTGAATTTTTTGTATTTCTGTTTCTTTCTTTTTTATGGGACGATTATAAAATATTCTTGTATTTGTTTTTTTTTTCTTCTTTTTTTGTTCAACGTGTACAGGTGGTAACGACAGATCGAGGTTAGGTGTGAACGAATGTACAGAGTAGTAGTAGATGGTGATTAGAAGCTCGGTTAATAGGTTTATTGATTCCCACGGATCTCAGTCAAACAGCCTCGCTTTTGGATTTTTTCTCCTGACACGATGCAACAGGTTATTTGAATACTTTGTTCCTCCATGGGTTCCTATTGGTTAGTGGTAAATGTTTTCTCTTTTCACTGTTAAGATTGGTATGGGATATCAATTGGTCTGACTGAATCTACGTTCGGCTGACACGGGGAAGCCCCATTGTCTCATATCGAGGGAGCAAATTATACTTCGAACGTGACAGTCCACGAGTCCCATTCGTGATACCAATGACGTTGATTTCGTGCGCGTAACCTCGCGTTGAAATGCATCGTTATGACGCGATTATTTCCACGTATCTTCGTTGTTCTAATTCGTCGTTGTCTTCGAATAAAACAGTCGATTAGTGGAATTGTTTAGAGTCATGAGATAGAATTGAAGGAAGAAGAAGAAACATTATAAAATTAATAAAATTGAAAAGAATCTAGAATATCGTCTTCGAATAATCTAGCATCTAATCGATTCTAAGGAAATTTGTAATTTAAACAATTATAAAGTTGACAAAATATGATATTCCTAAAATTAAGGAAATAAGATAGCCTAACAATTTTCGTATACAATTATAAATTACACTAAAATCACGAAGTTAATTAAATTCGATATTCTGTAACTCAATATAAACTTTAACAAGTATCTAATTCAAACTTGAACTGAATTTACAACCAAAAATTTTTAATATTTTTGCAATGTAATATTTTCGAAATTCGAGGTGAAAAGAAGGCGAAAAATTTTCTTAGAAACGTCCAAGCAGGGGCCACAATTCTCCATGAAAACTGAAATATAGATTCGGCTAGGAAATTAATTCTGTGGCACTGTGCGACGAGTCCTGGCTCCTGGCTCGTTCTCAGCCTGTCGAACCCTTGCACGCAGACGTCGAAATTTTTCTCTCTTCTCCTCTTCCGTCTCCTTCGCCCTGTATAACTTTACGTAGACGACGACAGTGACGGAGGAGCGTATGCACAGTGCTACATTCGATTTCCACGCCGACTTCACCTTTCGAGTTTTATTAAATTTCTTGCCTCGCTGTAAATAGTCCCTCATAGCAGGAGCACAGGTCTACTGAATTTCTCAACATCGTTTCTTATAATTATCGTTTACCTTAAAATTGCTGCACCTGGGCCACTCCATTCCCTAAAATGAATTTTTTACTTGGAGTACTGGCAGCATTACTCGGCAAAAAAAAAACTGTACTTCTTTTTCTTTTTAAATATCCTATCCATTTCCTTTTGAAAAGATTCTACACAGACCATAGTGGTTTCGTGGGAATTTTTCTTGGAAAAATTTTGACAAATTTTTCAACGATGAAAATTTTATTTTTACGGTAATGTACAGGTTCAATTGCGATTGCTGATGTTTTTGGTCATTTATATGGCGTTTCATAGAATTTATTGGATCGTTTTTATAGTGTTCCATAGAATACTAGTTGCAGGAAAAAATTTGTAAATTTACGAGTATTAGAATTGCCTGGTCGATAAATCCTGGTGGGGGGATCCACTTGAACTGTTTCGTACCAACGCAACGGACCGATTCCTCAACGGTCAGGGTCGACTATTACGATTTTCCCCGAAATCATGCGACTTAATCGTCGTATCTTACAAGCTGCCAGGAACTACAGACTATTAGGTCGATACAGAACCCTAAGCCCCTTGTGCCACTCCTGAGACACGCTGATTGCCACCACCGTCGCCAATTTTTTTGTTTCATCCCTCCACCTCTACACATTATTCCAGGAAGTGTAAGACCCCAATCAGGTGGCAATTGTCATAACCACTCTGTCACAGTGGACGTCTGAGCCTTAACACTAAAGCTACCACCGCGCGGTCAAATGACCGTTTTGGAAATTTCGTTTAGAATTTCCTGCATACGACGTTATTGTATCGCCATTTAACTTCATCACTTTTCTTATATACACAATGCATTTTTTAATATTCACTTTTTTTCTTATTGCTTATTTTCTGAAAAAGATTTGTAGTCCAATTTGCCTACCGCAAATAGTCATTTGACCGCTTGAACGATTTATATTCATTGCATTAGTCGATCTTTGACTTCTATTATGTCATCTACAATGTCAAGAAAATCATGGTTTTGTTTTTTGTTAAAATTAACCTAACCATAAAACTTAGGTTTTCCCAAAAAACTAAAAGTCAATTATATTTTGTTTTTTTGTTTTTTTCAAGTGATAAATAATTTTATTTTTCTACTTTTATTCATGAAATATTTATATTGTAACTTATTTGTTGAAAATGTTTGGTATTACTGAAAAAAAATTCGTAACGGTCGAAAACTTAAATGCACTGGCATCGATTCAACCCATGTCAACAGATAGTGAGAGAGTTTTTTCGATTCGAATTTCTGTACCAAATTACATTCGTCCATGAAATATGACCTGTGCGACGCATTAGTTTTCCTTAAATATTATTTTATTAAAAAACAAGATTTATAAATTACGTTTTACGTTACTTTTCTATTCTTTTCACATGATGAAATATTAATAATAAAGTTATGTTATTTTTCTTTTTATTTTATATAATTCTGAAATAAAAAAATAATTCTAATTGCTAAATTTTGTGTTGTATATTTTTATTTATTTTCCTTGGTTTATAGCTCGGCTATATTTAATGTAGGTTTTATTGTATATTTAAAGTAATAGTCTATTTATTTTTATACTTTATTAAAAAACCCGACTAAAAACCGGTTTTTCACTTTATGAAAAACCGAAAACCAGGTTTTGAAATTTTATTGGGTTTTTGTGAGCCCTGTTTGAGAGTATGCCTAGCCGTCTTCTCGCTACGTTTAGTAAAGTCTTGTGACCTGAACATAGAGAACCGAAACGTAAAAGTTACAAAGAGCATATTTGCCAGTCTATTATTATTTTGCATTTCAATTCGATTATTATCTCATTATTATTTTATATATTGCGTTTTATAAGTGTCATTTTCCAAAAAGTGAACAAATTAATACTTTGTAGTGAGTTTTACATTTGATCTTCTTTCCATTTTTTTATCCGTTCTTTTTACCCAGTTTGATCTACATTTTTATATTGTAATTTTTATTTTATCATTTGTATATTCATCCCAACAAATGTCAAAACATTTAAAGAATATCAAGTTATTAGAGAACATAAATAATATTGACGAAAATTATTCCGAAGACGACCAGGAAAATTCTGATATTGAAGATGATATAGAGGAAAATAATTATGATTTATTTCACAACAACTCAGACTCTGAAATGTGAAAAATACATATCTGGGAAATATGCAATCGAGAATCCTATAATTTGTAAAAAATGCGGTGAAAGAGAATAAAGTAAACATTATTAAGTTTTGAGTAGAAGAAGATATTTTGTACACTATCTAATTGTTGATAATCCTCACTCTATATTAAGAAATACGTCTTTTTTAAACGGTAATTTTTTAAACTCACTATAGGAATAAGTATATATCAAGTGTCGGTCGGTTTAGTGTTAACTTTCAAGTGGAAACTATTTTTCGAAATTTTCTTGCTGCTCTCATTTACGTAGAAAAAGTTTTAAAAAGGTTTTACTTAAAAATTTACCCTGCTTTTAAACTGGTTATCAGAAAAGCGAAAGCTGATGACAATTTCGAGAAATTTTGTTACGTTCGTGCTTAGGTCAAGTGTTTACATTCGAAATGTCTCGTTTGGAAATTTATAATTTTTCACATTTTTGATAAATGTGACAAATTCGAACAAATTGAACAAGTTCTAGCGTAGCTTCTCTGAATTTTCAAATTTTTTTCTCTTTCCTTTTTCAATGAAACAACCTTTCAATTTCCTTGAAGTTTAGCTGTGAAAAGCGGTCAGAATGGATACATTAATAACGACGAGAATCGCTGGAGTTTCTGCCGGACGGCGTCCAATAAAATTTCCCGTGAATAGCTTTCAAATTTATTCGGGTCCGAGGCTCGTCGCCACGACGAGCAATTAAACGCAAAAACGAGAGAGGATTCACTGGCTTCACGGGACCGTGAGGGATGACGGGATCGTTGAATAAGATCGATGAAAGTTATATACTCGTCTATGAAGGCCTGGAGTGTAGCAAATTCAACTGACGACACTAGAAAACCTGTACGTTGAAGCTAGATCTCATTCGTACCGATTCCAATAGCGCTTTCGACTCTGATCAATTATACCCCCGCGAATTATTATACTCAAACAGGTATTCAAAATATTTCCCTCTTGCCAGATAAAAATAGATATTAACTCGAGAATGTTTTATCGAATGGAGGAATAATTACTTTATTCCATAAGAAAAAAAAAATTATTTTTTATCTACGCTTTATTTTAAATATAATAACATTTATTTTTCCTTTAACCCTTTCGCTATGACAAATTTCAATAGAAAGGTAAATGTTCAATCTTCATTCGTAAAATTTGTCAAATTGTCTTCGAAAGTTTAAAAAATTACTAATTTTCAAATCTGTAAAAAATGTAAACTTTGTTTCGTTAAATTAAAATGTAAGCAAGTAATAAATAAAATTCAGAGGAAAGGCGATAAAAAAAAGTATGAGTCAAATTTCCAAAACGCTTTTATGCGCTAACAGTAGTCAAAGGGTTAAATAGTTTTAAAACTGTGATAACAATTGACTTAACCCTTTTAGTGCCGAACAACTATATATCGTTGTTAACAACACTTCCGAAAAGTATATACCAACAACGATGTATCGTTGTGTATGCGATGGCGCCTTACTATTCGCATCAGTGCTAAGTAAATTATTTATGTGAGTAATAGTAAGTAAATATTACACATTTCCAATAACCGGACAATTATAAATGTTTATAATAATACTAGAATGTTATTTCAGCGACGTTATACTACCTACACGAATTGCTTGTTTTGTAGCAGGTAATCCTCCTGATACTTGCTGCGTATCATGGGATTATTCATTTTGATCATTTAGTTTTGTGTTTTGATATTAGTTTTTTTGTTACAAATAATTAAAAATGTAGTATTTATGCTTTATACTACGTGTTCTACATCAAACTATGACCAAACGATGATTCTTCTTATTTGCAAATACTGTTTATCAAAGGAAACTGATTTTTCCATTTTTCCTAATTATTTTGAATAGATATTATTAGTATGATTTTTAACAAATATTGAAAAGCAATTGGTATTAATTCATTCTCCCTTTATTCCGTAATATGTTCCTTTTCGAATTTTGTAAATATCATTTTTACTTTTATTTTTGATTTTTTTCTCAAACCTTACTAAATTACATCAAATTCGTTCGGTATTCTTCGCTTACGTACAATTCTTTCGATCGACACTAAAATTAATAATCCTACACTTATCAACAGTCATTTACTCCTACATAATCAACAAAAAATTTCTATCATAATTTATCTACTAATAACTCTAAAATTTTGATGATAATTTTACTTTTAAATAGTCACAAGAGTTTCGTGATAATTTACGCAATAACATAAGAATGAGAGCTTGAGAATAACTTACATAAAACTGTAACATATAACACATCAATGGCTTACGTTAAAATAATTCCGTGAAACTTACTCTGCATTAACTACAATTAGATTTTTCTTTCTACGCTGATTTTCTCGCCTAGTAAATAACCTAACTTAACTCAGACACGACAACGGGGGTCCATGGGAGAGTCTGACGCCTGCTCGATTTCCGTTCGATCAATGTCGACGATTTGTTTCCCCTTCAATTAATTCTTAAGCAGAAGACTCGCCCTCCTTGGACGAAAGTAATTCTCGTATAGGTTAGGCGGTAAGGAGGGGAAGGGGATGAGGGGCAGCTATCTTATCGAGGAAATTCGTTGAAGTGATTCACAGCGAATGGCATCCCCGTGTCTACGGTCCAGAGTTAAGTCGCTCTTTTCGTTGTCATTCTCATCGAACCTAAATATCCTACTTCCGGTTCGGCTGTTCCGGCCTCGAGAGGACGCTTCGTATCGAAAACACTAGCCGGAAAGTCGTCGGCTTGTCGATTCGAGTCGGATCTTCCGGCAAACTCGTCAATTTCTTTGTGATCCCTATCTTAAGTGGAGAAATCAGCAAATAATTAAATTTTCTTCAAAGCGTGCATTATTTGGCAAATGTCGATACGATTTTTCCTTTATAATTATTTTCTTCAACTTTTTCTTGGTATTTGCTCTGGGATATTACAAATCGTAGATAACCTTAAATTTTGGCAAACATCAGGGCGATATTCTCTACTCACTATTCATTATTCCTTTTTTTTTTTATGTTATGGATTATAAATAATGTTTGAAATAATTTACATGTAATGAACTACAAAATTTTAACAATAATTCGATTGTAAATGATCTTAAGTAATGCTATACATGAAGACAATTCTAATATTTTGAGACATAACCTCTATCTACGATAACTCTAACTCAATTCACTTCATTCTTCTTCAACGCTATTTTTTTTTCCTTTTTCATAACATCATAAATCGTAAATAATTTCGAAAGTCGACGTGAAAATTCTCCAGATCATTAATCATTTACAACCATACTTTCAGTCTGACTGACGGGAGAGGAATCTGCTCAATTTATACAGTTTATCCAGGGTGGCGCCTTTTCTTCGTGATTTAGGTTAATTCGGCTCGTTAACGCAACAGAGAATCACGAGGACTTAATAATTCCCGATGTATGCCGGCCCTGCTACTCGACCTGGAGTACGATGCTGTGATTGGACGGCATTTGAATGAATACCATCCCGCATTCACACCTTTTTTCAGCCCCTTCTTTCAGTCGCGACCCCCATCCACACGTGAAACCCCCGATGTACTCGAGGGTTACGGTAGTTGACACGCGAACGCCATGAGCGTGTACTCGCGTGTGCCTTTCACCTCAACGCACACGAGCCAACCAGGGCCGTATCAAACCATCGTGGAACCGAATATGAAAAATTTCATATAAATTTATCGAAATGTACGAACCTACTCTTCTCAAAGTTTTCGAAGAAACAGCTGATTATGTAATGTGCATTTTGGATCTAGGGATCATTTATGAATGCTCGAAGTGTATTTTAAAATTTTTACAAATTTCTTCAAGTGGTTAAATAACTTTTCATCGCTAAAGTTCTGTATTATATCATCCAGAATCTTGAAACCTACCAAAAATTCAACATAACCTTAAATATAAAAAATTGTAACTTTATTTTTCAATAGAGATAATTCGGTTCATTTGAGCAAGTAAATCGTTATTTTTTCTGCCATATTACCTGAGATTAATGCTTAACGTAAAATTACAAAATGAAATATTTTTACAAATCTGCTTACACATCGATGATATCGAGAAGATTTCTTATCTGATAAATTTCGACGCGCTTCGAAGGTTACTCTTTAATTCCATGGCCGGGACTAAGAATGATATCGATTATTTATTACGATACATAGGTTTCACCCTCTCGCTAGTGCTCTTTCCACGAATAGTTACCCCCTTACTCCCTCCTTCACCGGACAGATTTGCATCTTCGAAAATTAATCGCTGTCAGCTTCGAAAAGTGTGTCAAACGTCTCAACCGATCGATTATTACGTTTGTAGAGCACGTCCTGCCGATTGGTTCGTATTATTGTCCCTCTGGTCGTTCGAGATTCCACCAGCCTCTAAAATGAGGCTACAAATTATTTGAAAAGTGAGTTTCGTAAAACTGACTTACAAAAAAAAAAATAAAAATAAAAATAAAAATACAAATTACATTTCAGAAAATTTTCAGGATGTTAGGATATCTTGTTTGTTGTGTACAGAGATGCTGGAAGTGTTCAAAATTGCAAGCAGAGGAATTGCAACGGTACAACGTAAGTTACGCCTGGCTCCAGAAACGAGATTAGTCCCGTGAAAGTTTGCAGCCTCTTAAATTCATCAAGATTACAGGGCCCTTCAGAGATCTCCAAGATTTCCAACATGGAAGTAATTCTAAACTTTATGCGCAATTAAATTGCTCGCGAATCTGTCGGATTAAGAACCTCCGTCCGTCTCCAGGTATTTCCAGGGCTCTTTAAAATATAATTCAAACATTCTACCTCTTCGAAAACATCTAAAAAATTTTTACAATCCATTAATGCATTCAATACTTCCATTAAAAAAAATAAGAAACAATAAATTACCATATACATATACCTATATCACTGTTCAATATAAACAAAAAAAAAAAAAATTAAATTGAACATTTCCATTTGGGGTCCTTTAAGAGGAGGAACCAATGTGGATCGGCCCTGGCACGCATACGTTGATCCCGATAAGCGTGCAGCGTGCACACGAACAGCGACGCCAACGACGACGCCGTCGACGAGGACGAGGACGACCGAGAACGCATTACACCCCCACCATCCCGTACTACGAAATACTACGTTCTGTGATGCGGTGCAATTAAGCTAGCATCCCCTCACCCTCTACCGTCCTACATCTCTCCTCTCCTCCACCACTTCGAACTCGCAGGGGCGCAAGTCCGTCTCTTCTTTTACCGCCCCTACCGTCGCTGCCGTTTATCCATTCGTTCATTCATCAGAACACGTTTCTTTAACCGGCTCTCACCGTTTGAACCACGTAATCACGCCGATTCTCTAGTCAGACTCGCAGGTTTCTCGGCTTTCAACCACTCTGGATATTCTTTCATTAGATCTGGTTGAAACGAAGTCTCCGTTGAATACCTCCCGGTGCATAAAATTCATATTTATGACTATCTTGAGATTCCTAAGTCCTGTAGAATTGCTGGTATGCGATTGGTACGATTGCTTAGTTGTATTAGGTTAAGTATCAAAGCGGTGATAAGTTTGTCAGGAAAGAAATAATAATACTGGATAGGAAGAAATTCTTATGATTAACTTTAGTTTTTTCATGTTTTATTTGCTACGATAATGAGACAAGACAATTAGATATCTGAATATTCACGCTTTCACGCCTTGTATCTTCGTTGTCCGGATGAAACTTCTTCTAAAATTTTAAATTGAATCCGTTATGATGAAACTGAATGGAATTCCGAGTTTAATAACATTGCGATTGTTATTTCTTGAACGAATCACTGTTTCATTTCTCTGATTTTAATTATAACGATGAGTAATACTTTTGTGGTAACTTCCAATCGCTTATTTTTTATGTTTTGTTCCATTACCTGTTATTGAGACGTTTGTTATCGAAATCGACGTCATGTAGAGTGTAATCGATAATGACTGATCAATATGAATAACCTAATAGTTCCCGCAAAATTAGAACAAAATCTTGTACAATTTAAAAAGAATCTATGCAATCGTAATCATGTAAAAAAAAATTAATTAATTTACCTGTACCACTTACTTTGTTCATTCAATTTAACCTAACTTCCCGCGCTTCGCAAAGTATGACGTACTATTTTAATTTCACAAGAAATGATTTCACAATTTTTAAAGAATCTATACTTGAATATTCTATTTTCTTATGTTAACAATAATAATCGACAAACATTAATACAAATATTTATAAATATACAATTTTTTTGCTCTCCACAATTTACGGCAAATTTATCTTCTAAACCGACTCAATTTTTATCCCAATATTAAAAATTTCTCGATGCTTGTATCCTTTTTTAAAAATTCTTCCTCTTCGATCACAATTTTTTATAATATAACAAATACCCCTTTTCATTGTTAAAAAATATATTATTGTAGAAATTTTGCATAGAAATTCGTTGGCAATATACTTGAGGAACAATCATCGCCATCTGTCGAACAATCCGTGGAACGGCATCGTTTTGACGGTTTGCCTTTATCCATGCACGTGTATTTGCGTGTTGCACGGATCGTTCGATTTTTGGCGCACAATTAGGTAATTTCTCAAAGATACTATAAGACGTTGAGGCAGAGGAAACGGGAGGAAAACGAGAGATCGTGTAATGCATAACTGTTGCGTATTTTCGTTAGGGCTCGGTGTCGAGGAATAATCAAAGTTTCTTTTGTCTCAGCTGGAGATGCTTCCTTTTTCACCGACGATCATCTCTCCTTTTCTTCTTTGCGATTGTTCAGCTATTTTATTCACGTTACACGGATTATTCTTCATCTACGTGCATTCGACCTGGTGCACGAAAATTCGAGAAATGCAATAAAAATCCTAGTTTCCGTTTCTCATTCTTTCTCTTTCCCTCTATGCGTCTTTCTTTTTCCAGCGCCCTACTTTATCTCTCTCTCCGTTAGTCCGTCTCTCTTTCCCGTTGCTTGGCTCATATAACGAGCCGTTTACGGCCAATGGAAACTTTATGAATTTTCGAATTTGACGTTAAACAACCCTAATCCTCCCTGTGAACGCACGTGTGTCATAATACTACTAACGTAAGGCTTACATAACGCGAGTCCCGGGCTCGTGTCCGCGGATTTCACGCTCCAGGTCTACGATTACGAATTTTAGAGAGAATCATGCCGTCCGACGCGAAGAAGAAACAACAGCAGAAGAAGAAAGAGGCGGCAAAGGCTCGACAATCTGGCAAGAAACCACAGGTTATTCAGAACAAAACTGCAGAGGATGGCAAAGAGTCTAGTCCTAGTATTGAAGTCATTGAAAATGGAACCAATGGAACACCTATCAGTGCTGAAGGTAAAATTAAAAATTTTTCGGTAAAAGCTAAATGGGATTGTGTAAAGCATCATGGTTGTAATCGTTGCTTTCGTTACAGAGGCACTTTGCATGAAACTGGAAGCAGATGCCAGACTAAGTGCAGAAGCACGTTCTTGCACAGGTTCATTGGCTTCACATCCACGGAGTCGAGATATTAAGATATCTAATTTTTCTATTACTTTCCATGGCTGTGAATTGCTGCAGGATACCATGTTAGAGTTGAACTGTGGCAGACGTTACGGCTTACTTGGACTTAATGGCTCTGGAAAGTCCACATTATTAGCTGTACTTGGAAATCGAGAAGTTCCTATTCCTAATCAAATTGATATCTTTCATTTGACTAGAGAAATGCCTGCTAGCAATAAGACAGCTTTAGAATGTGTAATGGAGGTTGACGAAGAACGTATACGATTAGAGAAACTGGCAGAGGAGTTAGTGGAATGTGAAGAAGAAGATGCTCAAGTTTGTTTCTATCTGTATTATTGTAGATCTTTTTACATTATTTAACATTTAAAGAATTTTATGCATATAGGAGCAACTAATGGATGTATACGAAAGGTTAGAAGATATGTCTGCTGACACAGCAGAAGCTCGTGCGGCTCATATTTTACACGGTTTGGGTTTTACTGCAAAAATGCAAAAGACACCTACCAAAGATTTCTCTGGAGGTTGGCGAATGAGAATTGCTCTTGCTAGGTATTTATAATAATTTCTCACTGGTAAAGATTGTAATAATTGTTTAGTTAAAATGTTGATTTTTTTTTTACAGAGCTTTATACGTAAAACCTCATTTGTTATTACTGGATGAACCTACTAATCATTTAGATCTCGATGCTTGCGTGTGGTTGGAAGAAGAATTAAAGACATACAAAAGAATTCTGGTCATTATTTCTCACTCGCAAGATTTCCTCAATGGCATTTGTACAAATATCATTCACGTCAATAAGAAACAGTTAAAATACTATAGCGGTAATTACGAAGCCTTTGTGAAAACAAGGTAAATTAGAAATAACAATAACAAGCAGCATAATTGACAAATGGATGTTAATGTGAATTTTTTTTATATTAGAATGGAGCTGTTAGAGAATCAAGCGAAACAGTACAACTGGGAACAGGATCAAATTGCGCACATGAAGAATTATATTGCTCGATTTGGTCACGGTTCCGCTAAGCTGGCTAGGCAAGCGCAATCTAAGGAAAAAACATTGGCAAAAATGGTAGCACAGGGCCTCACAGAAAAAGTGATTAATGATAAAGTATTGAATTTCTACTTCCCCGCCTGTGGAACTATTCCACCTCCTGTTATAATGGTACAGAATGTCAGTTTCCGTTACAACGAAGATTCGCCTTGGATTTATAAGAATTTAGAGTTTGGTATAGACTTAGATACCAGAATCGCATTAGTCGGTCCAAATGGTGCTGGAAAGAGTACCCTTTTAAAATTACTATATGGAGATGTAAGTTTTAGCAATCTGTTTATCTTACAGATAATAAAAGTACGTTTAAGTTAACGTGTAATTGTATAATTATAGTTAGTTCCATCTAGTGGTATGATACGTAAGAACAGTCATCTTCGAATTGGGAGATACCACCAGCATTTACATGAATTATTAGACCTGGATATGTCACCGTTGGATTACATGATGAAAGCTTTCTCAGATGTCAAAGAACGAGAAGAAATGAGGAAAATTATTGGCCGTTACGGATTAACTGGTCGTCAACAAGTACGGTTACTTGCAAACATTTAGAATTTCGTAAGAAATTAATTTCAGATGATAAAATTCTTTTTTTTCTTTTTCACGTACAGGTGTGTCCAATTCGACAGTTGTCGGATGGTCAACGTTGCAGAGTGGTGTTTGCATGGCTGGCGTGGCAAGTGCCTCATCTACTTTTGCTCGACGAACCTACCAATCACTTGGATATGGAGACAATTGATGCTCTGGCAGATGCAATTAATGATTTCGAAGGTGGAATGGTGCTTGTATCTCACGATTTCAGATTAATTAATCAGGTACGTTACAGCGCTATAAAAAATTAAGTATGAATGTCTTTTTTTCTTTTTTACTCTCTTCTTTTATTGTTAATTATCAGGTGGCAGAAGAAATTTGGGTCTGTGAAAATGGCACGGTGACAAAGTGGACTGGAAACATTTTGGATTATAAAGAGCATTTGAAAAACAAAGTGCTGAACGACAACCAAAAGAGACAGAAGGAGATGCACAGAAGCAAATAATATCCAAACGATGTGTAATCTACTCTGTTCGGTTTCTCTATCCAAGTATACTTTCTCTATGTTATAGCAACTTGGCCCTGCCAGATATGATCTTTTCTTTCCTTGAATATTACTCCGTGTTTAGCATTGAATCCGCGCTGCTGTGTAGCGCTATCAGTGATATCGAGGATTTCTTAGTTAATTTATTTAAACAATAACAGCGACCTATTCTGTGACAACATACAAGATTAATCCATGGTGTAATTTTACCATGTTTAAAAATGTAGGTTTCTGACAATTAACAATGTACTTCGTGAGAAAGTATAAATTGGACAACATACACGTATATAAATAGATAATTACAGAGTATTACACAAAAAAATAAAAAAAGCATAAAACACATTGAAGTATTATTATATAAAACACATACACGACAAATACTCAAATTTTATTCTCTTGTGCGATTTAGCTTTATTATAAAGTCTTATATTTAACTATAAATTAATTAATTTGATTCTCTCATCGATAGATATAAAAAAAATATATATATATATATATATAATAGATGTGTACAAACAGTTATAAATAATACTTGATATAAATCGACAGAAAACGATATGGTTCACGAGATAGAAATTTTTCATCTCAGATATACATATATAAATACTCTGGATCTAGTATATCGACATCATGGAAGACTAAAGTCACGCGCATATCCATATCACAAAAACATGTATGTCTCTGGCTTTGATCGTCAAAATGTTCAAATCTCTCTCTCTCTCTCTCTCTCTCTCCTTCTCTCCTATGATATTTTTTAATACGCCACGAAAATAATGTATGCATTTTTGTAACAACTCTATGATTACATGAAATGTAATACACTTGGATACTTGTCGGTAGAAAAGACGAAGTTGCAGTGTTGGGTTTTGGACCTTTACATACAATAAAAAAGGAAATATATCTTATGTAACTTTTGATAACACTACGTGTAACCTTTAACCTCACGTAGAGCTCGTCGAATGTTTAGTAAAAAGACCCAAAACCGCAAGAGGCATGAGAATGGTAAATACTGGTACATATTCCTGATGTACCAGGAAATAACACGACACTCATACTGGTGTGGAGGCTGGGACAGAGCAAGCCACCTCTTGTGCCAGCGCGGCGTTTCTCAGAATCGATAAGTGAGAATCCATATCGCTTAAAGCTTGATCTATAAATGCTAATTTTCTAGCATGACTTTTCGATACTCCATGTTTGGTTACCAATGCCAAATGTGTAACAGCTAATACCAATGCTGCTACTCTGGCTTCCAACAGCCTTGCATCCAATGGTGGATACAAGCTTCTTACCACATCATCAACACGAGGTGGAATACGTCTAGCAACCTGAAAAATACAGCACCTAATAGTATTGCACATTAGTTGCTAAAAAAATAAACATAAACTTACATCCACTATTTCCAATGGGACAGTATTACTATTTACTGTGCCTGCAATAGCAGTGAGACTTGAAGCCAAAGCATGACAAGATCTCAGCACAGCAATGCACAGAGGAGCTAAACCAGTGGCATCATCAACCCATCTGTAATTTAACTATTAAGAAACTGGTTCATATTTTTATCCTTGTGTATTCAGAATACATTGTACCTTTCTGCACCAGCTAACCATTCTTCGCTTTCCCAGGCATCTAAGCCTAAGCCAGAAAAGTTCTCTCCCTCTAACAAATCGGAACTCAAATCTGGAGAATCTTTTTGATTCTGAAACACAATGATTAAGATCTCATGACAATGTTCCATAATACTGAGGAAGTAAAGAATGTGTAACTTACATAGTAACACCGTTGTCTTCTGCAAATGACAAGCAATACTAGTAATGCACCAAGGAAAACAGCAGCAAGTGTACAAAGTGCCACAGCCACTACTGTTTCCATCCCAGTGGCACCCGCCGTGGGACCAGTGTTACTTATAGACACTGGAGAACTCATCATTCAGACGAGCCTGACAACGGAGTAATTTTCTTCAAACGAATCACTGGATCAGCTGAATTCCCTTGAATGGTTCATGAATGCTGTTCAAATTATTTTCCCTGTGTCCAAAGTGTCAACAACAGCGTCGAGTTTCCCGGTGATAGTCGGTGGGAGGCGGAGACTGTCACGAATTTTAAGCTCCATTCATCAATGAATAATTCTGGTTGCATCCTTCTCAACCGACGTTATATAATTCGACGATTATACTAACAGGTAGTTTTTATAGCGTTCCACCTTTGGAAGAACTATAAACTATACCTTGTACGTTCAACACTGATAAAACGAGAAACAGTTGAAAGATCTGTGGAGACGATGCAACAGAATTATTTAAAAGATAATTGTGCTTTTTTGTTGTATTTACAATTGTTCCATTGAAAAGTTAAGGAGAAAAATGTTCATAAATATTTTAAAATTATATTTTTCATAGAATAATTATTTTTCCAAGTATAACAACGTGCACGCTTTGCGCTCATGTCAATCAGCCATGAGGTCCATATTCCGTGACCCGCATGCGAATCTGTTCTCCCTAGTTCCAGTGAACTTACCCATATACTGAATATATGTACATACATATTCATAAACAACCAGTTGGCCCTCCTCTAGTTATATTTGTTTTGGTTATAAACATTAGTGTCTAGGGAATTCTAATAAATAAATGTTAACGTACTTTTACAACAAACTTTGCAATTTTAGCGTTTCTCTATTGCGTAGATGTACGTCCAAATTTTTACAGAAATACGATTTCTTGAGAATGAGATAATTTTTCAGGCACCATTGATATCCTGAAAGTATTCACGAATAATATGATGGTTTCATTTTGTTATCGTGATTTGAAATAATTTTTCAAACATTTACAAACGTTCGATCTGATCAATCATTTGCATTATTATAAATTGAAAGACAACTTCTTGAAACTGATTATTAATATGCAAGAAATCTGTAAATGCTAGAACAGAAAATCGTTATAACAAATCAACTGTATTTATTATTACAACAATTTAGTAACGATAATCTGTATATTCTAATTTTAATCCTGCAATTACATTCTGTATTGTTTTTAAATGCTTATGTAATTGTAAGGCTTCAATTTTACTGGTCAGTATTTTAATCCCTTTTGGTCAGTATTTAAATATGAAGGATTAGTATTTAAATAATTCAGTATTTTTTAATACTAATTTTAAACTTTTTAAAAGTAACCTAACCTAACCTAACCTAATCATTTTTTTATTTACATACTGACCGTTTAGTATTTTTATACTAACCTTTTTGATAATAAAATACTGACAGAAAGTTGATTTAAATACTGATAGAAAATAGATTTAAATACTGACCATTTAATTTGTTGCCTAATAATTAATAATTTGTAATTTTTATACAAGACAATACGTTCATTTAATTGTGTCACATGTGTGACGTTCTGTGAATATTAGATTGCGAAATTGCACCCTATTCGTCGGCATCAACCCTACAGAGGAGTTTCCCGTTAAACCTGAGGCAAAATGCTTTCTATTTTTGTTTTCTCTCTCCCTTCTTTGAATAGTGTTGGGGCGTGCGAATCGGTAGACCGATGACGCGGCAAGATCACTTATATTCATTTCTGGAGAAAAGTCTCTTAGCGTTAGCATCACGAGGCATCCAGGATGTAACACATGTATGCTCGAGGCTAATTATCAGAACAATCGTCAATTAAAAGTTTTCAAATGATAATCTACTAGCTGACCTCGAACGAGGTATAGAACCTTTCGATGGAGGAGCGCTTATCGTGTCAAATAAGGACCTATCACTCTACGCTACCAGATCAGCCTATAGAATCCTTATTTTGCATCTGATTGCTGATGAGAAAGAGAGAGAGAGAGAGAGAGAGAGAGAGAGAGAGAAATGATAAACTTATTTTTTTCTCAACATTTTAATTAAAAAAAAAAAAGAGAAAAAAGAAAGAAAAAACCGCTCAACTGAATTATAGCGAATGATTTAACAATTTATTGATTGACAAATAAATGTATTATAACGAATGGGCTTGGCAGCACTGTCGCGAAATGGAATAATTCAGTGCATTTTATAGTCATATGTTTTCTGTCATGAAAGTGTTGTTGTCAAATTTAGCGTCATTCGTGAATATTCTTTAAGTGAAAAGGCAAAGTTCATCACGAGTGATTCTCCATTACACGACGGGACACATTCTTCGAACAGTTTTGTTTTTACATTGTTGAACTGCGAGAGAAACGTAACCTACCTTTCAAATTGCCCACGAACTCGTTTCTCATTACGTTACCACGAACTGTAACACGTTTAACGAGGATACCTTGTTGGTAGACAGGTTGCAAAACTTGATAAATCGATACCGCGAGTCACCACGTGAAACACACTATTTCCTCAAAGTACTTTAATGTAAGACTATATCAAGAGGTGTTACATTGGCTGAGTGTTGATTCAAAAGAAATTCACACAGTAGTTGTATCAAGAAAGATATTTTAGAATACAACAAATAGAAAGTGTCAGAATAAAGATTATTTTGAATATGAATAGAGTAGCAAATAGTGCGACAGCAAGACTAAAGCAAGATTATCTACGTCTTAAGAAAGACCCCGTACCATACGTCGTTGCAGAGCCAGTTCCATCGAATATATTAGAATGGTACGTGTTTGAAATATTTTCATATGCTATAAAAGAATTCTTTGTACATGATGTTACATATTTTTCTTACAGGCACTACGTAGTAAAAGGTCCAGAAAAAACTCCTTACGAAGGAGGATATTATCACGGGAAGCTTGTATTTCCTGGAGAATTTCCATTTCAGCCTCCTAGCATTTATATGATTACTCCAAATGGCAGATTTAGCGTCAATACAAGATTATGTTTATCCATTTCTGATTTTCACCCTGATACATGGAACCCAGCATGGAGTGTATCCACTATTCTTACAGGGTTACTTAGTTTTATGGTGTGTATAGAAACACTTAGTTTAAGTGTAATATCCGGTAAACTAATAATCGTTTGTTCGATAGATCGAAAAAAGTCCTACCACAGGTAGCATCAGAACATCAGATTTCGAGAAGAAGCAATTCGCCGAAAAAAGTTTAGAATTCAACTTAAAGGACAAGATGTTCTGTGAACTATTTCCCGAAACTGTTGAGGTATTATCAATATTTTACACGAGTGTATTATCATCGAAATAATTAAAAAATTTGTATGTTATAGATTATAAAAGCTGAATTAAAGCACAGGAAAGAATTAGAAATACAGGCAAAAAGTCAGAATACAGCTGCAGAAGTTTCAGCCTTAATATGCAATCAGCTGCAGAGGGATCAGAGTCCTTTACACAGTGCATTACACAATCTCATTGTCATCATAGGATTTGCAGTATTTGCTTACACAGTGAAATATGTATTGTGGAGCGTTACTATGGAATAAGTGAAAAAAATGAATGCTCAGCATTTGTCTTTGTTCTTTAGGTAAAATAATGTATAAAAGAAAGTTGTGATAACGATGCGTGCAGATCTTGAAGAAAGGTGTTGAAAACTCCTGACTGGGACACAGACACTTAGAGCACAATGCTAGTCTGATTGTCTTTACACCTATCGAATCTACGTGGTACTATTCAACCTCCTGGTTTTCGAGTACACTAGTATACCATGGGTGTTTGTTAGATTTTTATATCAAGGTTACTGTAAAATACGAGTTGTACTATATTTGCAAATTTTAATTAAGATACTCGCCAAGCAAAAGATAACAATTCCGTGGGGAGTTCTACCATGTGAGCGTTTATCACCAGAAGCAAAGTGTCAATAAGTTTTATTACCTAGTTGTCAGAGAGTTTAATGCTGTTGACTGAGTCAGATAATTTCGAGTTAACATCATTGGCTTTGAATCGAGTTCTGTTACGCGAATTTCCAAAGCATAGTTCAACCGTTGAGCTATATATACTTAGCAATTATTTGGTAAATTATGTACATGAAAGAGAGAGAGAGAGAGAGAGAGAGAAAGCGAGCGCGTGAGAGAGAGAGAGCGCGTGAAAGGGATAAATTAATAATAATAAACAAAAATCGTAGGGGCTTCCCATAAAACTCAGTGAAAATCAGATATAACCATGCCACAGTTTTCATATTAGTTTTCTAATTTGTTTCTCATATCTACTACAGACTTTGTCCCATGATATACTATGATCGTCCAAGACAGGAAGAAATTGCCCTAAACGTATCCAAGAAACATTTGCCACTGTGATGTGTAAATGTGAAACCTAAGTCAAAATTTCTAACTGAATTGGACTATAAATTTAGTAGAGAGTAGAGTGGAAATCATGTCGATCTTGAAAATTCGTGTAGTAAACATAAGAAGATGTATGTATGTACCATCGGTAGATGCGAAACTTAACCTTTAAAAAAAAAAATTCTACAGAACAATGTCAGTATTTGTTGATCAACTGGAGCGTTCATGAGAAATAGTCCTTAGAGAGATGTATATTTGGAAGTTTTGTCCCTTTGAATGTATGATGCAAGACCTTCACTTTCTCAGACGTATTTTGTTTGGATTTCTTCCTTTTGCTTACTCTGCTCGATACAGTATTCTTCTTATATTGTCTGTTAAAGTAATAAAAAGAATTACCATTTTGATTATAAATCCTGGATTAACATGTTATATTACACTGTACCGAGCAATTAACGATTAATAATGTTTATCAATGATATTAACGAGAACAGAACTGAACTAGAATGGACGAATCGATATTTATGTTAAGAGATTTTGTCGGTTTTATTAAAAATTAAAAAGCAATGTAATAATTTTTTTTACGCAAAACGAACTACTTTTATACTTCGTTGCTACTCGAATTACAATGAAATTCGAATGACAGTGAAACACGTGAAGATAAACTTTTCGCGCGCTTTTTGATGTAGCATTACCATCTTGTTTTAAGATTTGTTTGAAAAGGATTTTTACTTTCGAACAAATATTTTCACGAATATTGCCCTATTTTTGCATGAAAAACATAGTCTTCTACTATAAATAAGTGAATTTCGATAATTTATAAATCGAAGGAAAAGTTATAATTTGTTCAAGTATGAAACACATGAAATAATGTGAAAACGTCACATTTGCACATTTATTTATATATGTAAGTGAAAAATTACAATTTTGTACCAATTAAACATGTAAATAAATAAAAAAAAGTACACAAGAAACACAGTTACCTGATAACTAACATAAAATCGCATTTCAACTATAACTCAAATCAACGAAGACAGATGTCAGTATTCACGAAAACGTAGGAATGATTTTCAAAACGTTTGCTATTTTTTCTTCGGATAATTTATGCTAGATTTCGTAACTAATTGCTCTTTTCGGCCAATTTTAAGAAGCAACGTCGTCTTACCCGCCGTGCATCTTGTTTTCCGTATCGAATCATGTGTTCGTTATACCTCGAGTACGTATAATATGAATCCGCGCGTGGTGCATTAGGGCAACACTCGTATCAATAGAGGTTTCCATATTACCCACGGGTTACTATTATCGAAGATTAACCCCTTGTCTTACATTGACGACTTATACTCGCGATGCAAATTATAGTCAAGGTGTGACAAAAGAAGAATCATATGTCTATCAAATGTGTATTTTTGCACTAATTGCAGTTAGAATTTAAGACAGAAGATGGCCAAATAAAAATTATATATAATATCCTGACTTCTTTGTACTTAATGATGTGTTTGCACAGTGAATACTCCAGACTAACATACATAGCGACTAAAAAATCGTAAGGCAAGGGGTTAATTAATAGTTAATAATCGCCTACTTATTAACAAGTACCGCGGTATTAAGTATGTAGCGTTTTAGCTACTAATCCGCGTTCTATTTTATCGACCTATTCGGAAGGAGAATGGAAGAAACTTCGTCGATATATATATATATATAAACTAAATTTTCTTTGGCACCGTTTATACTACTTATATTCTTTATATTTTAACAAATTTAACAAATTATATATACGCGACAATAATACGAAATTTGGAATTTCTTGATCACTACTCAACCCTCGGAGGGACCCCAATTGATTTCCTTTTTCAGTTATTCCGCCTGAAAACAAACTCTATAAAAAGGGGGCGCTGGAGTTTCCTCCCACGCAAATCTCTCATTTTCTCGTTTCCCGAAAATGGACTCGTTTTTCCGACTGGTGGGCAGATATGGACGTTGTTACAACGACAGTACACGTGGTACCATCTAGTGTAGGGATGCTATTACTAATTTAATCTAGAAACTAACTTTTGTTTCACCCCCTTCAAGTACCTACAGATCACTGCTAGATGGCCCCACAATGTATTAACCGCACGTATTCTTTTTAAAAAATTGACAATTTGAAGTCTGGAATGGTGTTTGCTAGTAAGCAGGTGATTGTTACCTATTAATTTGTTATTATTGACAATAGTTCCCCATGGGTGATGTGCACACCTATTAAGATGGGTGTTACTCTAATGTGCCACGGTTCGTATATTATATTTCACATTTGAGCTGTCGTGGAGGTCAAGGAGCATAGCGGGAGAAAAAGACGTTACTTCTAAAAATCGGCCGAAAAGAGCAGTTAATTCTCAAGTCTGTTTTATGCTTTTATGTACACCCCTTTTACTTTATGTGCACGTGTACAAAAGACATTGTAGTTAATTAAATCACAGACGACGTTCTATACACCTTATACTTCAACAGGACTCTGTGTCTCACGTTTTGAAATACCGACTGTGTTAGAATTCAGAAGTTTTGTTATACCCTTTGCGATTTAAAGCGGTGAGGTTAAGAATTATATCGCATCCGATCATCGAGAGTAGTAAAGTCGACAAAAGCAGAAGATCCTCTCATGTTAAGTTCGTCTATGAAGATACACAAGTTGAATTGTGTGATTAGAATTTTTTACGGTTGTTTGATAGCTGTAGAACACCTGTATAGAATAAATATATTTTCAATTTCTTTGTTCTAATTTTAACCGCAACTAATATAATCTTATTGTACGTGGAATCGGTAACGTTGAAAACTGCAGGAACCCTTGATGTGGAAGAAAAAAAAATTGTTTAAGTGGTAGGTTCATTTTGTACTTTGTCGATAGTGTTACACCTGTTTATTCACCTGACGCGTTTCACAGTAGTGATTCGATCGTAATACGCGTGTGTAGTGTCTTTGACGTGCGTTTAAAGAATGATTTACAGTTTATCGATCAGAAAGGAAGAAAGGGAACGGGAGCAGTCGTGGTTTACTGTAACGATAAACAGAATTTTCTTTGAATGCCCCCTTGTCTGAGTGCGCTCGGGAGTAAGGATACAACGTGTGGAGACGCCTTTAGCTTTCTTACCGGTGCTGTGTTCACTTGCTTCAGACTCTGCGAGCAACATACCGCGAACTCAAGCGACGACGAGTGAATATCAACTGGAATTATGACAATTTTGTTAGTAAATAATTGAGCACTTAAGTAAGCTTAAGTATTTCATTGAACTATTAGGAAAATCTGAGTCGAAAACGTCAGTTCCTATCGACGAATTCTATAAAACTGTTTTTAAATTAAAAATCAGGCAAATTTGAGCGCTTACAGGAGGAAATAAATGTCTGATTTTGAACAAGAGTAGTGACACGTGATCGTTACGAAATATTTAGTTATAATTTCCGGCGAAGTTGGACAATTTCAATTTTATTGAAATAGGTATATAGTAGGTTGAAATGTTTAATTTCAAGCAAAAGTTTTGATCCTCCCAGTGTCCGAATGATCCCACATCTGTTCCAAAAACTTCCTGTACACCAGTTCCACAAGGATCCACCTTAATTCATGAAAACACACCGCAAAAGAAGCAAATAGCAATTTATTCAACCACGGAATAACAAGGGAAGTCGGTTATAGCCTCTTCCTTCGTTGATCACGTTTCTAACCTCCCCTTTTGCTTGAAGACCGCCCTTCGGGAGTAAATCATCGAACCAGGCGCCAGGACACTTTGGTCTCGCCTGAGATCCTGCGAAAATAAGGCACACATGTCTGGCGACATATCCCCATTCCTTTCACTGTAGATCTATAAATTCATAATTAAGATTTTAATAAGTCAGTGGAGTTCCATCTGAAAAATGATATGTACGGTTTTACAGATATATAGGTTAGTTTGGAAAGTTCGTGCCGATTTTTAAGTAAATAAGCCAATTTCATACTTCAAAGCATTTATCCTTTTTTATAAGATACGTATTTTTCCAGCAATTGAAAAATTCTATTTTAACAAACAATTTGTTTCTTTATTTTCTTTAAAATCGAAATTCCCATTTTTAGATTTTGTCAACCGTTTGCGAATAATTTTTTCTGATAGGCTTGAGCCTCTTTAAACATTACATATATAATTTAATGTTTTATCAGTACTTTTCCCTTTTCGTTGAAAGAAAAATATCCAATGTCAGAAGTGTACTCTATTTACTTCCATCTTCAATACAATATAAGATAGAGAAGAAATTAATAATTGCAACGAATAAACTTTCAAAAGACACGTGAAACAATAGTTTTTCGAAGTATATGCAAACTTCATGTTTTTATATAGTTTTATATGTTGTGATATATTCAAACACTATCAATCGAAAATCAATACGAACTTTCCGAACAACCTAATACAAGGTAAATTGAAAAAAGGAGGAGATAATTGTCATTTATCATATGCAGAAACAGATATTAATTATTATTGTATTTAATGTATAAATGGTGTTTTAGAAAAAGTAAAGTATATTTGTCACTTAGTATATACATGGTATCCTAGAAAAATAAGATGAAAATTTTCAGAAAGACACGAAGTGTATAGAGAATTTTACATTGCAATATTTTAAGGGAATTAATACTGGGTATTCTAGAAAAATGAGAAAATAGTTAATTCTTTTGATGATCACACTGTAGACTATTATTCGTAGGTGCAACCGTGTTCAAAGCGTGGAAGTGAATTTATAGACTGAAAGTGTATTAAGATCGGCCACGTGGTTGCTATTTACGTGGGGCGCGAGATGGCAACTTTCAGGGTAGTGCAACCTGTTGCAATAAATCGTGTTTACGATAACTCGATTCTCGGTAGACGGTTTACGGCGCCGTTCACTACCGGAAGTCGAAGGTATGTCGCCACCTTCTCGTCACAAAGTTGCGTCACTGAAAGTTTCGTACATTCCAATATTATTATTAACACTTTGACGTCGGGACACGTAAATACGTTTCTTGTGAATTGTTGGTTGTACATAGAACACGTATAAATAGGTTTTTTCACATATCATCGGTTTAGGGTACAAGTACAAGTTAGTATATTGGTAAATTTAGACACAAATAGCAAACAACCTACAAAACTTCTGGGAGATTATCTACATATATGAAAAAACATACATTAGAAAAATATACAAAGGAACATACAAAAGAAAAGTCTGCAACGACAACGTGGGGTGTGCGCTGCTCATGAAAAGCGGAGCGAAACATGTTACATTTGCTAGATTTCCTGAAACATTATTAAAGTTTTAAGTATATTGTTCTGTTTAAGATTGTTATATTTTAAATCGGTAATGAAATAGTACTAAGCCTTCTTTTTTAATATCATAAATAGAAGTATACTGCTTGCCCTGAATGAAATAGGATTTTATAAAATAATGTCTTTTTATGGTAAAATATCATATTTAAGGAACAGTTCATTGTGAGGAACTAAGAACAGATCATTAAAATTTCCAGTACTTTAGTAATTGCAATGATCTTTTTCAATGTGTACGTAATATCATTTTTCTTAATTTTTCGCCCGCGTTTTTACTCAGTCAGCTACTATAAATGCCCGACATCAGCGTTATCATTACTATACCATTATCGTCATCGTCATCGCCATCGTCATCGCCATCGTCATCGCCATCGCCATCGTCATCGTTATCATCATTTTCGTCATCATCGTCGTCCTCCTTGTCCTTTCATCATCGTTGTCATCATCATCGCAATCATCATCATCATTATCGCCATAATCGTCATCCTAATCATTATTATCGTCATCGTCATCGTCCTCCTCGTTGTTTCATCATCGTTGTCACCATCATCGCCATAATCGTCATCCTAATCATCATCATCATTGTAATCATAATCATCATCATCGTAATCGTAATAATCACCATCGTCATCATCACGATCGCCATAATCGTCATCCTAATCATCATCATCATTGTAATCATCATCATCATCATCATTGTAATCATAATCATCATCATCGTAATCGTAATAATCACCATCGTCATCATCACGATCGCCATAATCGTCATCCTAATCATCATCATCATTGTAATCATCATCATCATCATCATTGTAATCATAATCATCATCATCGTAATGGTAATAATCACCATCGTCATCATCACGATCGACATAATCGTCATCGTAATCATTATCATCATCATCATCATTGTAATCGTAATCGTCATCATCACCGTCGTAATCATTACCATCGTCATCGTCATCGTCATCGTCATTGTCATCATTATTATCGTCATCGTTATCATCGCCATTATTATCATTATTGTTATTATTATTTTCACAGAATTTGAAGTAGATCAATTCACATGTTTAACGAATGAATTTATCAGCCGTGTTATACGATAATTCGGTGTATTCGAATATCCTTTTTCCAGGCGCCACGTTGCCGTGTAGCACGAAGCTGCAGCGTGATTTAGAAGGTCGTGATTCGATTAAAAATAATTTTACGTATCCATTTCCTCTGGCCGCAAGAAAAACCATTTTGAAAATAATTAACTGGCGGGAACGAGCTCATTACGTAGCTTAATTAGCTGCCACTGGTATCCGTGTTTCTCCCTAAAGACGGCCACAGGAAAAGCACGGCTCGGCTCTGAGAGAATCGGTCACCGAATTATGCCCAATGCCTCGTACCGTCAGAGGGAACGTGACTTTTATTAACTTTCCCCGTCTCCGGTTCCCAGCTGGGTCCGTTTCCTAAAATACTCTTTCAGTGGAAGTGAAAACGGACCTCGTTGCCACATAGGGAAAATGCATCCTGCAGTGTACGTACAATAATAAATTCGTGGAAGTACGAAATTTCGAAATATTGGAAAAGTATCGATATAAACCATCGATTAAATTTGAACCATATATCTTGATTATTTCTTCTTCTTTTTTTTTTTTTTTAATTGGTTGTGGAACCATTGAAGAGATGTATGTGTGCATATATCGTGCAATTCCATATTTGTTGACAATTTCTTCTGGAAATTTCACGTTTTTTTCCTAATTTATGGACGAATATATATATTTTTTTAAATTACGGTATAACAAAGTTTCATCAAAATTAGTGATTATCATTTAGAAATGTTCCCTTGTTAATAACAGTTTTGCATTTATCAACACCCATAAAGCGTGCAAGTAACATTAAAAGATAAAATAATGATTATCTCATATTTCACAGAACTTGCACAAATGAAACTAATGTGTGTAGTAAAATGTGAAATAAAATAATAATGTTAAAGTGTTAAGCTATGTTACAAAAGAATGTAAAGAATGTTAAAAATGTTAACATTTTGACTGCCGCTGTCACGTTTGGGTGATTTCGTTCAACTAGCGTTTTTCAGCCGGCATCACATATTTATGATTTCATTCTCACAACTAGATGAACAAATGACAAATAAATTGTCATGTAAATAATGAGTGATAGAACGCAAATTTGAAAAATAAAGATGATCAAGGACACATTTACTCCATTTTGGTTTTTTTGAATTTGTCCAGTTCTTTGTTTTCAGATTTATAAAGAATACCAGTGGCAAGATTCTCGGATTTTCACGTAAATAATGAGTAATAAAACACAAATTGGAAAAATAAAGATGGTCAAAGATACATTTACTCCATTTTCTTTTTTTGAATTTGTCCAGTTTTTTGTTATCAGATTTATAAAGAATACCAGTGGCAAGATTCTCGGATTTTCACGTAAATAATGAGTAATAAAATGCAAATTTGAAAAATAAAAATGGTCAAAGACACATTTATTCTATCTGCTTTTTTTTTATTTGTTCGATTTTTTGTCTTCAAGCATACTATTTAGTCTACACAGGGTTGCAAACTTGTGAAAAACACCGGCGGCATGTGTAAGTTTCTGCACGATAATGGCGGTCGTCAAAGTGATAAACAGTATAGTATTTTTGAAAAATGTCCTAACGTTCAAAACAGAAAAATTTATGCAACGGGGAGATGTCTCCGATTGGTTAGCAATGTGTTAAACAATTCCATTTAAACAATTCATCGTGTCTTCTCCATTTCCAAGCAATTCCATGCCTGGTCACATTTTCTCCCGCCAATTTCATGCCTAATGAAATTTTACGTTAATTCATATTCTTTCTATCTTCCTATTGCTACGCAATTCTACAAGTTGTCCATTTTCTTTTTAAACAATTCCACAATCTTCGTATGTTCCCTACAACAGAGCAATTTCACGGACGTGAAACAAGAGGAAGGAAGGTCGAAGGAAAATGATAACCTGGAACGTTAGAGGAGGCAGATAGAGGTTGAACATAGCGAAAAGGTTGAACATCTGTTCTCTGTCTTTTCCTACTAAATCACCGCAATTTCTGTCACTCCTTTCGTTTTCCCCCAGGATGATGAATCGTTCGTCTTTAGTGCCAACCGCGACCACCGCCCCTTCCCATCTCCACCACCCGCTCGCGCACGCCAACTGAATATACAGGGTGTCCTGTAACTGATGGTACAAGTGAGCAGGGGTTGATTCAACGTGAAAAACTTAATCAAAAATGTGAAATAAAATTTGTTCATTTAATGCTTTGTTTTCGAGAAAGATCTGTTTGAAAATTCGTTTCATTCATGAAATTATTAAAAGTGATGTCCATGTTCTCGCATACACACAATAGTGCTCTCTCTTCCAGCGTTTTCCAACTTATAGTTATGTAAATTTTACTTAATCAAACGGTATAATAATGTTTTGTCGTAATTATTCAATGCTCCTTATGTCGTCGCTATACACAATACATTTAACATAACTCCACAAATGAGAATCTAATGAAGAATATCATCGTGGCTGATTTATCATTGATCATTTTCATTCAAAAAGTGTATTCCATACATAACTGTGCTCTCCTTATTAAATTCTTCCGGACGTCTTCCAACTTCGTTAAGGAATTAAAATTTGACCAAACGCTATAATAATTGTTTGTCCTAATTATACAATACCCCTTATAGCGGTGATAGATTTAAAGAATATGGCAGCTAAGGTATTTCGCCATTCTAGTCAGTCCAACACTGATAATTTTCATTCAGAAGATGTCTTACTTCAGCTGAAACTCCATCAAGTGCAGGTACACTTGACAAATTTTTAATCTGATTTCTCTTGATTCTTGTGGTATAAGCGAACAGGGGGTGATTCTACGTGAAAAATTGAGTCAAAAATGTGGAATAAAATTTTGTCATTTGACGCTTTGTTTTCGAGAAAAATTTGATTGAAAATTCCTTTAATTCATAAATTACAATGTGCTCATCACACTTGTACTCTCCTTATTTTTCTCCAAACGTCTTCCAACGTATCATTACGGAAAATTTAATTAATCAAATGGTATTAATTTTTTATCGTAATTATCCAATGCTCCTTATGTCGTCGCTATACGCGGATACATTTAACGTGACTCCACAAATGAAAATCTAGTACTAATACGACTAGATATTATTACTTTGCGGTCGAATGTCGCCGCAAAGGCGGCATAAAGTAATTTCGTTAAATTTCGAAAAAATACGAAAACTAAGATCATATTTGTGTATTCTCAAATAATAATTATTATTGTTTTTTAATAAGCTCTAAAATTCTATTGAACAGAATATTGTTCAATTAACATAACACATTTAACGCTTCAATAAATGATATCACTTCATACAAAAAAATATATTCGACCCAGCGAGAAATACACTTGAAAAAGTCCTCAACTGCAAAGAGTTATAACATCTAAAGTATTCCGCCATCACAGTCGATCTAGCACTGATAATTTCCATTCGAAAAATGTTTTATTTCAACCAAAACTTGACAAATCTTCAAACTGATTCTTCTTGAAAACGAAACTTCAATTTTATTCTACATTTTCGATTCAGTTTGTCACTTAGAATCAATCTCTGCTCGCTTGTATCACCATTTATAGGACACCCTGTATATATGTATATACATACGCATATGAGGGCAATCGAATGGCACTGTGCTTCGTTTTACGGACTGTGTTCGCTCCGATGGGACGTGCATAGGTAAATACACCAGCGAGAAAACAACCCTGTTGGTTATACTCGGGTGCTTATACGCGTGGATGGAAATAGAAGCTGGCAAATTTCCTTCTCTGTAGGTCCCTTTAACTCTTCTTCAGTGCAATTATTTCTCCATCTATTCTATGATAGAATCATTTTTCCTCTACTGTTTTACAATGTCCGTGAAGAGAATATCGTCAAACGTCGTTGCAAGTGAAGAAGAATAAATGTTAAGGATGTATGAGTGAAATTGAACTTCGTCGCTAATGAATGAGTAGATGCATGGAAATATGTAGAATTTTCAAAGGAAATCGTGCTCACGCGTGGAACTGTCGAGATAACAGGTGATTAGACATCACAGATTAGAAATCGTTTAGAAATTTTCCGTGATTAGAGAAGATCAACAGGGGATTTCTTAGGAATGAAGAAACTGTGGAATTGTTAGTAATTGTTGCTTCAACGTTTTGTTGTTTAATGAAACAAGAGAAGCCTGGCAATTCTAACAGTTCGCGGTATACTTTTTGTTTAAAGGAGGAAACCATGATAACAGTTGAATATAAAAACTAATTTCAGCATTTGTTTTTGGCGAAATTATTTCTTTTCTTTTTTTTAACCATTTTTAGGGTTTTCAGAAAGTGCGGTTCTTGAGCTACTTTCTCTAAAAATTTGATACAAAAATATTAATTGTCGTAGTTACGGTAGTAACTAGCGTGAGAGATCTCCAAATGTTTAACCCTCTAATTCCAAGTTTTGCCTCTAGACGGGGGTTACGCGAATAAAACACATATTTCATAATTTTTCAATACATTTTTTTTATTAGAGTGTAAACCAAGCTTCATTGTACACTTAAGTTTTTTCGGTCTGTCAATACCACACTCCGTATAACCACCGTTACAGTTGTAAAGGAAAATTGCACGTGCTTGGATTTTTTTTTTACAATCAAAAGGAATAACGGACTTCAGATTCGTTTTTCTCGACCACAAATTAGTCTATTCTGATTTTTTGAGGTCAAACAAAAATTGTGGCATTAGAGGGTTAAGGGAAAATGGAGGTTTTCTTAAACTACGAAATTATAGCTTCAGTTGCATATATAGATTAAAAAAAAAATAACTTCTTAATTATTTCTTCTTAAAAAATGTGGGAAAGCAGCGAAAGGCTTCTTTAAATATCACGCTAATTATCTAATTGAAAATTCTAAGAAAACGAACATTATTAGGAACTATTGCTTTAAATTTGAAGCAAATCGGATAAAAATTATTGTAGCGTGTAGTTTAAAAGACTTAGTGTCGAGAAAAACACGTTTGAAAGCAGCAAGTTATCTACGATATAACGTTAAAGTTTTTAAATTTTCCTTTTAAGTTGAAACCCACCGAAACGTATTTTCAATAATTTTTTCTTGCTCGAATTTTTACAATTAAATTTTTAGTCAGTCTTAATCATTACGCTACAAAATTGAAATTTTTATTTTAATATTTCGAAGGCTGTTTTTCCCAGTTTTCTATAAATTGCAAAAATTAACCCTTTAACTGCGGGTACTTTTAGCACAGCCAATCGAAAAAAAAAATATATTTTACTAAAATCAAATCATAATACTAGACAATATAGTTCTAATTATTTTATAAATTACAAAAAGTATACAAAATAAGAAAGTATCATATAATAAAGCGTAAACATACAAGTTGGCTATAATTTTAGTATGTGGTTTATAAATCACACCCGCAGTTAAAGGGTTAAAAAAAGAAGAAAACAAAATTTCGATTTTTTTTTCAATTCGTCACTGTAGTTTTCCTCCTTGACGAATATTTTAGAACACATCGAATTGAAAAGTTTCTTTCTACCTAACAAAGAATAGGGAAAATGAGAAAGACGTAGGAGAAAAAAGAACATGGTAGGTATAGTCACGAACAGGGATGATGGTAGGATTTCCATCAGGTTCTCCCATTCGTAAATAAACCGATGGAGCGTGTGGATCTCTATGTTTAGGTTAGGTGGTTTCTTAGATTTCTTGTGATCATCGTAGGAGAATGTGACAGGTCTTTTTCAGCTACCGATTTACTTTACGAATACGAATATTCTCACCGATTCACTAAAAGAGAATAGATGGATTTTTAAAAGAATCGCATTCTAAAAAATTGCCTTCTTGATCCTGTAATTTATGCACGATCGTGGAATTGTATGGACATTGGAAAATTTGGAAGTTGAATTGTAACAATTTCAAAATCTCGGTGTTGAACATTGGAAAATTTCGAGCACCACGATTTTAAATTCTCAACGCTGCTACACCAAATTTTCCAATTGAAACAATTAAAAATTCCAGGCATCGCAGCTTCTGAGATCTCGAGTAAAACATAGAGAAACTTCTAGCACCGAAAATACAAAATTCCAAATTCAAAATCTCTGAAATTCCCAATGCGACAATTTCACGTTTTCCAATCGATATAAATTAAAAATTTCAAACATTATAGCAACTTCTTAAATTTCGAGTAAAAAATACAAAAATTTATAATACCAAAAATGTAAAATTTCATATTCAAAATCCCCGAAATTGTCAGTGCAGAAATTCCAAATTTTCCAATCGATGAAATAAAGAATTGCAAATATTACAGCATGTTCCAAGATTTCAAGTAGAAGATACAAAAATTTCGAACACCAAAAATGTAAAATTTCATATTCAAAATCCCCGAAATTGTCAGTGCAGAAATTCCAAATTTTCCAATCGATGAAATAAAAAATTGCAAATATTATAGCATGTTAAAAGATTTCAAGTAGAAGATACAAAAATTTCTAACACCAAAAATGTAAAATTTCATATTCAAAATCATCGAAATTGTCAGTGCGGTAATTCCAAGTTTTCCAATCGATAAAATTAAGAATTCCAAACATTGCAGCAAATTTCCAGATTTCGAGTAAAAAAATAAAGAAATTTCTAGAACCAAAGATACAAAATTTCACGTTAAAAATTCCCGAAATTCTCAGTGCGGTAATTCCAAGTTCTTCAATCGATAAAATGTCTAATTCCAAAGATCGCAATTTCAAGATCTCAAGTCTAAATTTCAGAAATTCCAACCACCGACATTCCGAGATGTCGGTAATTGAGTATCTCTGAAATCCTCAGTGCTGCAATTTCTAGTTGTCTAAATTCACGAAACTTTTCATTCCAGACACTACAATTACAAAATTTTGGCTTGTATTTTACTTGTCAGTATTTGAATCCGTTTTTGTCAGTATTTAAATATTAAGGATCGGTATTTAAATAATTTGGTCAATATCCTTTGATCAGTATTTATACTAAATTGTCAATATTTAAATAAATTGTATACTGACCATTTTTTTTATTTACATACTGACCGTTTAGTATTTTTACACTGACCTTTTTGATAATAAAATACTGACCGAAAGTTGATTTAAATATCGATCGAAAATAAATTTAAATACTGACCATTTAATTTGTTCCCATAAATTTTCGAATCGAAGATTTTCGAGTCTCGATGAAACGATGAATGGATCAGAGCAAAAAGGTACTATACGTCACTGTGTCCTCGCAAGAGTCGAATAGGAGAGAAAGGGAGGGAACAACGTGTCAAAGAGGTCGAATCCAACATCCGGTGTTCGTGGATTGGCCGTAAGACCGGTTGGTTGACATCGTTTTTGACCAATCGGGTAAACTGGGCGTCACTGGCTGCCGTTTCCTTGCAATAATATTTGCACTGGCTCGTCTAATCCATTAAGCCTGCCGTCGGCTGGCGTTTGGTAAATTATTTATCGGCTCTTCCCTGATGGTATTCCGTTCTTCCCCCACTACTCGGAAGTTTGCAGGCTCGAGTCTTTCTACGATGCTTCCTTGAATTTACGATCTGGGAATATCCATATGTTTCGCGGCTCAACTCGTTACGAGTGTATTCGTGATGTCAGCCCCGCGATCAGCGTTACGTGACACGCTTTAAAAGTCGTCCGTTTCGGCGACGGAACTTCCGCCGCGAGTGGAACTCGCAATTAACTGGGAAATATAATGAAATGAATAGATCCTCGGTCTTAGAGTGCCTACGATATTGAGAATATTGAAATTTTGTAATGGTGCAATTCTAAAATTCGATCAATTTGGATACGATAGAAATCTGGGATAATGGAACTCTAAAATTTAATTTTAAGTTAGATGGGAACCATAATAAAAACAATAGATTGTTGTATTAGAGTGCTAGGATATTTAGAATATCGAGATTTTAAAATGATCGAATTCTAAACTTAGCTAAATTTGGATATGATAGAAATCTGGAATGATGGAACTCTAGAATTAATTTTAAATTAGGTGGGAATAGTAACGAAAAGAATAGATTGTCGTATTAGAGTGCTGGGATATTCAGAATATTGAGAATATCGAGATTTTGAAATGATGCAATTCTAAAATTAGATCAGTTTGGATATGATAGGAATTTGGAACGATGGAACTCTAGAATTAATTTTAAATTAGGTGGGAATAGTAACGAAAAGAATAGATTGTCGTATTAGAGTGCTGGGATATTCAGAATATTGAGAATATCGAGATTTTGAAATGATGCAATTCTAAAATTAGATCAGTTTGGATATGATAGGAATTTGGAACGATGGAACTCTAGAATTAATTTTAAATTAGGTGGGAATAGTAACGAAAAGAATAGATTGTCGTATTAGAGTGCTGGGATATTCAGAATATTGAGAATATCGAGATTTTGAAATGATGCAATTCTAAAATTAGATCAGTTTGGATATGATAGGAATTTGGAACGATGGAACTCTAGAATTAATTTTAAATTAGGTGGGAATAGTAACGAAGAGAATAGATTGTCGTATTAGAGTGCTAGGATATTCAGAATATCGAGATTTTGAAATGATGCAATTCTAAAATTAGATCAGTTTGAATATGATAGGAATTTGGAACGATGGAACTCTAGAATTAATTTTAAATTAGGTGGGAATAGTAACGAAAAGAGTAGATTGTCGTATTTGAGTGCTGCGGTATTGAGAATATTGAGATTTTGTAATGAGGAAATTCTGAAATTAGAGAATTTTAAAATGATAGAATTGTAGGATGATAGAACTCTATAAAACTGTGGAACTTAACTATAGAACTACGGAAGAGCAGAATATTTAGAGTGACCGGTCCACTGTGGTGTATCAGCGGAATAAATTCCAACTTGCGAATGGTAGTATTCATTACCTATTATATCATTTGCGTATTATCAAATAAGCAATGCTTATAATACGATGTACATTTTTTTATCAGTACATTGTGTGTATGCTAATCGAGAAGCTTAAAGTTGTACAATTTATGTACTGCTTAACTTGAGACTCACGAGCTACTGAAAAGAATTTTTACGTAGTGTGTGAGATATTTTCCAATAACTTTTGTTTTTTATTTCAATTTTCAGGACTTATTCTCAAATAAAATGTACAAATACGACAAATTTATCGACTATATTTAGAAAGAAAATGTCGAAGTAACAACAAAAAATGATTTGAAATTATAAATTTCTACAAATATGAAGTTTCTCACAAGCTGTTGAAAAACATAATTTTTTACATAGTGTGCTAGATGTTTTCCAACGACTTTAGTTTTTTATTTCAATTTTCAGGACTTATTCTCAAATAAAATGTACAAATACGACAAATTTATCGACTGTATTTAGAAAAAAAGTGTGTCAAAAATAACAACAAAAAATAATTTGAAATTACAAATTTCTACAAATACAAAGTTATTGAATACAAAGTTTTCCTACACGTTCTAATGCATATCATCATTTATTCTCTGCCCACTGCAATTAGAATCATAAGTTTCGTTTGCATATTCGTGCATATTTCGCTCTGTAATATGAACGAAAGTTAGTATTATATTATAGAAAGCTATAATTAAGCGTTAGCGCCTATTATCATTCTTTTCCACTATTAAACACCATTAAACGAAGAAGTTTTCTTTCTGACAAAACTTTGTCATTTTCCAAACAATTGCCTGCACGTGCCTATTAACCATTCTTCTGTTTTGTACGGAATGTCAACAATTCCAGAACCATATTAGAGCGAAACAATATTATAGGAATACTGTATTCACTTGTACATTCAATTAATAATCTAACCAATTTTCAATAAATGAAATACACTCATACTTTGCATACGGCATTTCACTATAACGGCCTTTTTTAATTTTGTTACTTTTTCGATTTACGGCCCACAATGTTTCATTATATGGCCAAAAAAAGAAAATGCTATATTGTTAGCGACCTTCTTTTTAATTTATATGTTTATTTTTTGAATTTCTATTTATTATTACTTGTTTTGTACTTTTATTTCTATGTAAGCATTTTTATAGGAAATAAAAAGAATATAAATACTTTATGAATTAAATACTATATTATTTTATAAAAAATTGGAACAGATCCAATTGAATTTGTATGGGTTTCTATCAAAATAATTGATTCGTTATACGGATTTTCGCTTTACGGCCAACTTTTCCGAAACGTGTTTAACCGTTTGAGTGCCAAGCGGCGCGATCGCGCTTCTCCTGTTCAGTGCCCAAAAGTGCCAGCTAATAGATCTGTAGAATCGAACTAACTACACTTCTGAACTTTGTCAATGCGTGTTTTTACTGTTACCATTTATGGATGTTCAACTAAATTAAAATCCATGCTTTCGTAAGTTTCGAGCTGTTGTTAAAAAGAATTTTTTCATTTATTAAAAATTTAAAGTAACGTAAACGAGTAAAGGAAAGAAAAGACGAAAGAAGCGCGATCGCGCCGCTTGGCATTCTTCGACTGAATTTTTTCAAAGGTCCGTGGCACTCAAACTGTTAAACTGTAAAGAGAGGTATGGGTATAATGGATAGTATCGCGATTCCGTATACAGTTCTTAGCGAATTCTCAGTGAATTAGTCTCCACTGGCTGTGATTTAACACTAGATTTACTGGACACGTCAATTTGACGCATTTGAGATTTTACGAAAGAAATTACAGAAACAATTGCTATTATTTCCCAGCAAATTTTCCTTATTAATATAATATTATTAATGGAATGATACGAAAATATATCCAAATTTGTAAGTAAGTTAGCAATATAGAATTAAGTTGTTTCTAATAAATCGATTTCCTGAAGGAAATATTCGGTTTCTCGTTTTCTCAAGAGAAAGCCGTAAACCTAGTGTTAACAAAACTGCATCTTTACTTCGAAAGCACGAACATTATCGATATTTTGCTATAATATATAATATTAAATTACTAATACTTTAAAAAAGAATTTATAAAAATATCTTAAAAATTGTAAAAGTTATTGAATTTTTTCCACATTTCTATATAGCTCGAACCACTGTGCGACGCTCGAGACAGAAACTCTTTCTTATTTCAGATTGTACAAAGGGAAATGAGGATGACCACAGAGAAATACGTGTTCAATAATTTTATTGCAATGCTCGCAATCGATATAAAAATATTGTACATTAGAAAGACGCGCGATTGCGCGCAGATACGCGTTTAAAAAAAAAATGCACGTTAGCACCGTGTTTAAAGGAATGGAAATCCAAGTATCCTTCGTATCATAGGAAACCTTGCCTCTGAAGCCTTCGATCCTCGATAAAAGTACAAAGGGCACGTATGTGAAAATATCTCAGTAGACGTTTACGTGTCGGTGAACAATATTTAACGATATTTAGGAAGAAAAAAAAATTATTGTTAGATGATAAAATTTTCATAATTTCATAAACGACACGTTGAAAATTTCCACTGAGGTATTCAGTTCATTTAAGTTCTTAGTCTATGCTGAATCGTTCACAAACGTTCAGTCGCAAAATATAAATATGTACTTACATCGTATAGCGTTTCACAAATAGCTTCGTAAGAATTTTCTTAATAAAGACAATCGGTATTTACAAGATTATTTACAAAGAGCAAAAAATACTCGTGCTTTGATGATGAAATAAATTATTGCGACTTCCGGCCATCGTTGTACAGTATGAAACTTAACCTAGGTTTAAAGGTTTACTATGAAAATGTACATTATTACAGTCTCTTTGCACGAGAATGTACAACTTACAAAATTAATCTGATAGATTAGTATGTACAAGACATTTGGTTCTTTCAGCTGTATGTCCAAGACGCTGTAAGCGTGCTTGGAAAGACAATACAAGACACAATTGGTTTCTATACACAAATGGAACAAAGAATCTAGCAATCTCGAGTTTTCTATTTATCAAGGCACAATTATTACTATCTAGAAAAATTGTCTAAAAGTATACATTCGTTTACTCGAGATTGCTTTACATATAAAACATGTTCATAACTCATTCTGTAACGTCAGAATGCCCAAATGAGTATTCTCAACATCTTTGGTTCTAATTCTCAAATTAAATAACAGGTGTATAAAAATCTGACAATCATCAATAAGTTGCAACCATATACACATTTTCTGCTATTAAAGATAATCAGAAGTTCAATTGATTCTCTAATTACTTCAATTAATATACTATATCATATAACACACTTTATATTTCTTAAAGTGAGTACTCGTTGCTAGGACAAGTACAACATTCATAGAATACATTGTTTTAGGGTCAACGAAGAGGAGTCTGTGGAGGAACTTGTTGTCACACTTGTTCAAAGTTTATCGTCATTGTCATAACATGTTCTTTAAAATTGAAATAGCAAGCATCTGTGGAGAGTCTTATATTTAGTATAGCAACTGTGCAAAATCATGAAACATTCGATTATCAATACACTATAAATGGTAAACTAGTGATCAACAATAACAGAATAATGTATGTATTCACTGTAATATTAAATTATAAAGTTTCATGGAGAATATACTGTATTATGAAGAAAGTTTGAACCGACAAGCTTCCTCTTTAATTGAATTCAAGAAGATTTATGATTGCCTCGACCTCAGGAAATAATAGCTGCCATAGAAGTCACTACAGAAACACGGATAAATGTCTCTTGAGTTAAAAAAAAGACTCTCACATGGTTAAGATTCAATTTTCTCAACTCATTTGAAACAGGCTGAAAGATACGATTGAAAATTTATTTTTTTTTCACGTGATCCTATAAAAGGGCCAAAAATAGAATTGACGAGTAAGTGAAAATATTTTCCAAAAACAGGCATGGATGGTGAAGGAGGGAAAAAGAAGAGAAGGGATAGAGTTCTGACAGCTTCTCAAGGGGGACACTGATGGCACCTCGTTTGGAAGGCAGGCTTTTTTTCACGAAGATTCAGTGCGGCAATAAAGATGCTGGCGGATTTAACGTAGCGTGTCTTCGTTAAGCGAGTCAAACGTGGAACTTTTCCTTCCTTGCTTTCTTCTGGTTTAAAATAACTGGGCTGCCTTCGAAACGTTCACGTGAGTGAACGTCGACAAAAGCGTGAAGAGACCAGTGGAATAGTTCCTACTAAGGATTTTTTCTTTTTTCTTTTTTTTTTTGTTTAGGGAAAATATAGGAGAAGAATTCTGTATTTTTTTGTAACGAGAAGAGATACTCGGAGCGACGTATTGGCGCCAAAATGCTCGTTAATACCTCCCTTGACGGTTGTTTTGTTTAAGCTTCATTTACCCGTCGGAAGCGGTTAGAGCTTGTTTCCACAGCGTCGGGACGCTAGGCTCGTCACAATTATGCAGCCTCGTAAAAGAACTCGTAAAATTGTAGCAATGTAAATTTTTAGGCTACTATCGACCACGGATCTGGGAAAAGGAAAATCGGATGGCTTCAAGGAACTACTGACGAGATGGATCGTCTGTTTCTGTTGAAACAATCTGATGGAAAATATTACAAAACAGAATGCTTGAAAATTGTTACTCGAAAGGCGAGTACCTATTCTATTTGAAAGAAAGAACTAAAATGTGTTATAATGAATCTTCAGTGATTTGAAAAATAAATTTCGATTAATTTAGAAAGTGAACGTAACCTAATGTAAATTTTAGCGCTGGTTAGGTATCAGAAAATTAGCGTGAGGCTAGAAATTGTTCTGTTTGCCTGAGTATATAGTTAAACGTTGCATTCATTCGCAGCTGGAAGCAAAGCACGCGACCAGGTTAATCTTCCTTCAAAGCAGAAGCCTCCGAGGTCATAAATTCACCCTAACGGACTGGACAGCGTTTCGAGAAGGTACAGAAAGTGGCAATAGGGAATCATTTCGGGAATCCCCGCAATAATTGACCATTAAACGAATTCATTGTGCTTGGAGAACCTCCTTTTGCATGTTTTTAGGAAAACATTTCAAGAGGAGGAGATACTTTGTAACCGAGGTCTGACGTCTTTTCTCTTTCATGTCCTATCAGATGTGATTATGACTATTATTTCACTGCTTGAAGAAATAGGTTTAGTATTAAATTGGTAGTAAACAGTTGAGCATTCAGTGTTTAGTACTCAAGTATAGAACGGCAAAAATGTATAATATTATAATGTTGAATAGTCAAATATTTAGCAATGAAACATTCAGTAGTTATATGTATATCCAACACTCTAACATTCAACAGTTGAATAGTTGAATATTCAACATTCAGATATTCAACATTCGGATATTCAATATTTAGATGTAATATTCAACTAGTCAATATTCAGGTATTCGATATTCAAATAGTAAAATATTCAAATATTCAATATTTAGATATTCAACGTTTAAATAATTAATATTCAGATATTCGATGGTCAAATATTCAAATATTTAATATTTAGATATTCAATATTCAGATATTCAATATTCAGAAGTAATATTCAAGTAGTCAATATTAAGATATTCGATGTTCAGATAGTCAAATATTCAAAATTCAGATACTCAATATTCAGATACTCAATATTCAGATATTCAATATTCAGATACTCAATATCCAGATACTCAATATCCAGGTACTCAATATCCAGATACTCAATATCCAGATACTCAATATTTAGACACTCACTATCCAGATACTCACTATCCAGATACTCAATACCCAGTTACCCAATATCCAGATACTCAATATTCAGATACTCAATATCCCGATACTCAATAGTCAAATATTCAATATTCAGATTTTCAATAATTCGACATTGAATAGCCAAATACTCAACAATTAAGCGTACAATATTCACAATTTAGTATTTCTGATTGCGGTGACACTGCTAAGTATTAGTACATATCGAGCATCCAACCTGAAGCACCTATGATTCTCTTCTGGATCCCTAACAGAGCCAACGAGATCATTTCGGATCGTTTTACATCATTCTCGAGATTGATACCGACGGAAGAGGAAACCCGCTAATAAGACGCTCCACACGGCCGCCCCTTTTGCACGGTACAGAAATTGCGGAGGAATTGGCCGGCCGGCCAAACTGTTAATAGAGCGACGAGAAGGCGTAAATTATTGGCTTACATTATATCACCTAAGAACCGAGAGGAGAGCCACGTTGATCTATCGCGGCGCGAAATGAACTGTCGCGATTGTATTTCAAAGCGTGGCAAATGAAGGACGCCTCTGCCCTCCCCGACGAATAATCATCGTTAATTCATCATCTGACTTGCCAAATGTGACAATGTTCCTCTACTGTACTTTGGAAAATCATTTATTTTTTTCTTTTTTTCTTTTTTTTTTTAATCTACTTGCCTTGGTTCAAACCAGAAAAAATTCGGTTTTCAATTAGGAAAATTTGTGGACTGATTCTTTTTGAGCTGAATTCTTGTACAAATTGTATTATCGATTGTGAGAGATACATTTATGCATTCATTTGGAAATAATCAGCCCACGATTTTATTACAAATTATTTTATCATGGAAAATTTGTCAATCTGGCTAACAAAAAAAAATGTTTTTATGTAAAGGAAGAAATGTTTCTTACAGTAAGTGCAATAAAAACTTGAATTGGAACTTTCCAAGAGTACTGTTTCAACGAGTTACCATTTTGTTAGACGTTGAAGATATATTACACTCTTCTAGCCAGAGAAAATTTGTTTTCCCACCCTTCAAATTACAGAATTAATCAATTACAAAAAATAATAATAATAGTAATAAAAATTTCACAATAATGCCTATAAAAACTAAAAAGAGAAATCATTGCCAGCTAGAAACTCGCCTGACGAGTCGACCGATTCCCAAAGGTATAACTTTAACCCTATCGCGCACAATCATCACAATAATAATTGTCTTTTTCTATTCATCTCTCACAATTTCGATATTTTCGTGCCAGCGAAAATAAGAAATCGACGCTCACTTTTGCAATAAACTCACGTAGTTTCTTCGTAGAGATAGTAGCGTGTCTATCTTTATCTAGTGTCGAGCGTTCTTAAGGTATAGTATCCTGAGATTGATGTCCAACCGTACGCAGTGTCCATTTCTTCGTGTTTCTTTAAGTAACTTTTTACCTTGTCGGAGTCGTGGAAGAAGAGGATTTTTTTTTTTCCTTTCCTGTGAAAAGGTCCCTAGAGATTCGAGTTCCAATCATCCTCCATCCTCCAAACGCTAAAAGCGTATGAGAGCTTCTCATGGGCCATGTAACTGCACGACGACGAAGTTATTTCTCTGGCGGCTAGGACCGCGCTTCTTGGATTTCTTTCGCCTGAAAGGCAGGAAATTGACCTTGATTAATTTCCTGGTTCCCTTGTTTCCTTCTTGGAAATATCTGTATTTGAAGATAAACGTGCGATTTATCAGAGTGAGCATAGGAGCCGTGCGCATTTTTAATTGGATACGTAAAATATTCTAAGTGCAGTTCTGTGATTTATCGCAATTACAAAGATTGAAATTTAAAGCATCGAAATTCTGAGATTTTCAATTGAAAATCCTGAAATTTCAAGCGTGAGGAGCACAAGTTTCAAAAATTGGAATTTTCGAATTTTTATGCATCACAATTTCAGGATTCTCAGATTGAAAATTCAGAGATTCCATGCGTTTAATTCCAAGGCTTCAAAATTCTATGCATCGTCATTTCATGATTCTCAATTTGAAAATTTAGAGATACCACGCATTCAAATCTAAGGTTTCAAAAATTGGAATTTTCGAATTTCTATGCATCGCAATTTCAAGATTCTCAGATTGAAAATTCAGAGATTCCATGCGTTTAATTCTAAGGTTTCACAAATTGAAAGTTTCGAAATTCTATACAACGCAATGTCGTGATCTGCAGATTGAAAATTCAGACTTCACGCGTTCAATCTCAAAGTTTAAAAAATTGGAAATTTCGAAATTCTATGTATCGCAATTTCGCGATTCTCGGATTTAAAATTCAGATTCCACGCGTTCAATTTCGAAATATCGAAAATTGGAATTTTCAAATTTTTATGTATCGCAATGTCAGTATTCTCGTATTGAAAATTCAGAGATTCGCTGCGTTCGATTCTAAGGTTTCAATTGAAATTTTCGAATTTTTATGCACCATAATTTCATGATTCTCTTATTGAAAATTCCGAGATTTCACGCGTTCAATTCCAAAGTTAAAAAAAAAAAAGGAAAAGAAAAAAAAACTCCGAAGCTTCAAATTTTCAAATATCAGACGTTGAAATTCCGACTTTGAGGCGTCGCAATTCTAAGCTACCAAAATTAAAAATTTCGAAATTGCTCTCACTTAAATGCTAAATACTGAAAAAAAAGGAAAAGAAAAGAACTCCGAAGCTTCAAATTCTCAAATATCAGACGTTGAAATTCCGACTTTAAGGCGTCGCAATTCTAAGCTACCAAAATTAAAAATTTCGAAATTGCTCTCACTTAAATGCTAAATACTGAAATTCCAAAAAATCGAAAATTGCAAACATTGAAACGTCGAATCTTGAAATCCAAAACCTCGAAGCATTTCAAATACGGAAATTGTAAAGTTCGTTAAAGTTTCGCGTGTATATCGAGGTAGCCGAGTCACTTCTAAAACTCGCAAAAATTTTGATTGTATAAAAGGGGACCGGGATGAAAAACGACGGAAGAAGCTGGGCGCGCTGCGTCGAAATCGGAGTAAAAAGAATGGCTGACCGAGACGAAGGGAGAGACGTGACGGGATATCAACGAAGCAAAATGAAGACTAAGAGACACTCGTGTGGAAGAACGAGTATTCGCGGTGGCTGTTACTGAAAACGGACCAATCGTCATCGTCTTTGGAGACTCTTAGCGTGTTCCGATGTCTTTAATCACCTGGAGTTATGGTATATCGTCGCTATTCGGCGTGCACTAAGTCGCCTTGTACCCTGTCACACAGTGACTGAGATACTGAGATGCAAGGAAACTGATGAAGACGTTCCCCTCCACCACTAGAATATCGACAGAAGCTTTCTCTGCCACTGAAAATCGCCATAAATCTTAAATTTTTATTTTAAGTCGGCGAGAGGTCCGATTTTACGAAAGAACGTCGTAAACTTCTCTCTTCTCTTGTTTAGACATTATAACGATTGAAATCGGAAGTGTTTAGACATTAGTAAAAGCTTTTTTGTTTTGGTTGCAGAAATTATTACGACTAGACTGCGGATTTTTATTCATATTTGAGAGAATGTATTGGGTTGACTGGAAAATTCGTGTCGATTTTTAAGTAACTAAATTAATTCCGTACTTCCGTACTATTTTTTTGTTCTGTAAGATATGCAGTTTTTCGTAGTTTTTACAAGAGTTGACAAATTTTCTTTTTCCAACAAATTTTGTTTCCTCTATTTTCTTTAGGATCGAAATTTCCAACGTTAGATTTTGTTAATAATCTACGAATAATTTTTTCTGTTAGGTTATCATCTCTTTTAACATTACATATCTCACTTAATGTTTTAAGAGTACTTTTTGCTTTTCGTCAAGAGAAAAGTATTCAATGTCAGAAGTGTACTATAGTTTCTTGTATCTTCAAGACAGTATAACACCAAGAAAAAAGCTAATAATTGTAACGAGTAGATTTTCGTGAAAAAAGTAATATTTCAGGATATATACGAACTTATGTTTTCCTTTAATTTTATTTGTTGTAATATATTCAAACATTACCTATGGAAAATCGGCACGAACTTTCCGGACAACCTAATTGCATGAAAAATGGAACAAGAAAATTATTTCTACCTACTGGGTATTTCGAAGTGCACTAAAATTCGAATATTTTGTATATTTTTCCTATTGCGCGCAATCTTCGCAATTTTGCAATTTTGCAATTTTAAATTTCCTAGAAATGCATAAAAATCCGCAGTCTAATTGTGACATTCAACTAAGAATTTTAAATAAAGACAAACCTCTGAGATTTGTAATACTATAAATATTTTAATTTCACAGTAACGAAGATTTACAGAAGTTTGTCAGTAAAATATAAAGTATCCCCATAGAGACTATTCTGCGTCCTACAAAAACATTGTATTTCCTAGCAAAGAAGAAATCTCAGAAGCTTATGAAGTTATAAAATTCAATAGAAAAGAAACAGTATCTCACTCTGCAATTTGAAGAAGAAATTACCTACAAGCTGAGCGAAAGAAAGGGGTGAATTGTTCCATTCAAACAGAGGCAACTTCCAGAAGCTGCTCTAGAGCGTATTTATCTTTAGATGATTCTGTAAATATTACTCAGCCAGACGACAAAACACAGTCGAGTGGTAAAAGATGTTTACCTGAAGCCGTAGCTCCTGAGAAGCTACTTGATAGGGATACTAATGTAACATTCGGAATCGTGGGGGCCCCACTTCTTCACGGGGGTGTGTTTAATCACTGGGCCACTTTAAACAAACGAAGGCTGATTTCTGTAAACACGTGGCTACTTGACCGGAGGTGAGTGCCGACGGAGATGTCACGTTACGCGCTATCATCAGCTACTACTTTCTACGTAAAATATTTTCAAGATATCCTTCGCTTATCCCGGTGTCAGGATTTCAACATTCCAATTGGGAGAGTTTAACCCTTTCGCTACGATTTTAGCACGTAACGTGCATAGTGAAAGGTGGATGTTCAATTTGCAGTCGCGAAATTTATTAGATCGTTTCCAAAGATGTGAAAATTTTCAAAGGTGTCAAATTTGTTTCGGTAATCAGAACGGAAGTGGATAAAAGGAAAAAGTTACGGATTAATTACGATAAGAGAGCAGGTGAAAATCTAGAGAGAGGAGCGCGAGAAAATCTTGAAAGCGCTTATAGGCGCCAACAGTGGCGAAAGGGTTAACCTGCGAATTTATTTCAGCGTGGAATTCAAACTTCGAAGTACGAAAAAAAAAAAAGAAGAAACATACCAAGATTCATAAAAATATCTTATAAGTGTCAAAAGATTCTATTTAGATTCGAGAAAGATTCTAGATAGATTGTAAGAGCACTTAAATATTGTTAAAAATGTTTATACTTCAGATATACGATGTAAGAGAGAAAAAGGACTCACCAGTATCCTCGGTTCCATCGGTATTCTCCATGTTGCAGTGCAACACCTGGAACAGGAAGTCGATGTACCTTGTGGCCAGCTTGAGCGTCTGGATCTTGCTCAGTTTGTCGCTGGGCAACGTGGGTATGATCTTCCTCAATGCAGCGAAAGCCTCGTTCAAACTCTGCGTCCTCTGTCTCTCTCTCACATTTGCCATCACCCTTTGATTCTGTATCTCTTCGAACGTTGCTCCGCTCTTTCTTCTAACCTTAGTCTTCGTCGAGGAAGCGTTACTCTCAGTTTCAGACTCATTTTCGATGCTACTCGATTTCCTCTTCCTCTTTCCACCATTCCTCGATCCTTCTATCAGGTAACTCTTAGTCGAGGAAGATGGTTCTGTGATCTGGCTCATCTCTACCGGTTTATACCTCTGTTGCTCCACTTCAGGCTTGTATTCCAACACTTCTGGCTTATACTTCACCGATTCCACGTGATGATAACCCTGCTGAGGCTGTCTAGGTGCCATTTCTTCACCTCCGGAAGAGTACATCTGAGGAGATGGTGTTAGATATAGACTTTGCTCGTGATCTCTACTATGATCAGAGAGAAATCCTGGCGAATTGTCGTGTAAACGTCTGTCGTAATCAGTCTGCAACTCCCTGAGGATCTTTCCATTAGGATGATCCTGGTACCTTTTCTCCTCGTCAGGATTCTCATACATCAAATAGGTAGGCTGTTGGTATAACACTTGATGATGGTGATGATGATGATGATGATGAGCTGAATATCCAGGTAGATCTCTGTGTTCCGGAGGGCTGCTGAGGTCCATCAGGTGCGTTGGTGGTGAGAATCTTTCATAGTGGTCAGGAGAATTACTGGCTGAACTTCCAGCACTATGGGGAATCCCAGAACTGTCGTTATTATCCAGAAGGTAAAGACCCTGGATCCTTTGAGTCTGAAGGCTCACTGGTTGCGAGGTCTGCATCGTTTTTCTTTTTTTCTTTTTCTTTCTTATCAAAACTATCACTTCTTTGAGTCTCTTCAGTACTTGGACACTGACATCACTCAACTATTTTCAGTCACTTATCAGATCTAGATCTATCTACAAAAACTACCTCAACCGAGAAAGAGTATTAGTACTCGGTAAACGATGATTCTTCTTTGAAAGTTCGACTATGAATGGACACTATTCTCCGACGACACACCGGTTAAGGGGTTGGAACTTGCGGTGAGGATGGCGAAGAAGCAAGACACGTCTACGTACGAAGGTTTAGACTTGTCTGAGGGAACCAAGCCTCTGTCTGCCTCTTCATGTCAACGGGGAACCCCGCCTCTGGCCATGGAGCTGCACCCCTACCCTCCTCGCTATACTGTTCCCCTACCTGAACCTCTCTGTTTCCCTCGTGAAGCCCTGGGGCCAGCCCCTCCACAGATCCAACGCGGTTTCTTTTATCCGTCGAGTCGGTTAATCCCCACCCACGATTCGTCGCTTATGGAAGGGAAGAGACGACGTGAAAGGGGGAATTGGAGGTTAGGGGACTCGATCAGGGAGTCACGAAGTTGTAGCCAACGTTGGATAGGGAAGGGGAAGAGGTGAACGTGGAATTTGGACAATTTCGAAAGATTTATTGCTGCTTTGTACGTTCTTCTTGGTTTTTTTAATGGAAGAAGTGGGAAATTAATTTCCTTTTATTTATTTATTTATTTTTTTCAGGATCTGTTTTCGTATCGAACTTTTGCTACACTCGCGATGCAGATTTCGCCAGAGTTTATGCAAAAAAGAAAAAGATGAACGATGATCTCTCTCTCTCTCTCTCTGTTGTTTCAGTGATCAAGATTTGGAAGATTGAAGGGGGTTAGAGAGAGACGAGTGCAACGAGGTGTACGGTGTGAGAGAGAGACGGACAGATGAAAGTAAGAAGAGGGAGAGAAAGGGAAGATGAGCGGGAGAAAGATGGAAAGCTTGAGGGACGACCCATGTTGAATATTTATATCGCGAGGAGCCAGTAAGAATAAAGCGAGGGATCGCCAGGAACAGGCAACGATCTGCGAAACTTTGCGTTCGCTCGCCATGAAATGGCGCGAAAACGCCCAATTCTACAACTTTTAATCGGCTTCGAGATTTCTCCTTTACGTTCACATTTATCTCCAAACTTTTTCCATTCCTTTGACGAATGTTAACATCACCATGCAATTTGTTTATCGTAGAACATCGATGACTTACGAGCTTTTCAAATAGTACGTGCTTCATGTATCATTTTTTATGTAGAATTAAATGCGAATAATTGAATATCTTTGTTAACACATTACCATCCGGAGACATAAAAAATATGTTTTTTCTCGATTGCTCGTGAAATCCCAGAGACGTATAAATAGGGTTTTACACACTGTGCATTAAATCCCGGCGTCCTATTCATATGTGTTACGACATATATATGTAATGTTATATAAAGTACAGACATTACATCGTAAGTAACTACATCGAAAATTCCTAGTAAACAGAACATAATAAAATAATAAAGAAGCAAAGGAACACATTAAAAAGAACTAACATGGATTTACGACTGCCTAAATAAACATCGTTAGGATGCATTTTTTTAATGCATATGGCACCGTTTAATGAGAAGGAAATCCCTTTTGTCATTGTCGTTGCTTACATACACTAAAGGTGATATTTCTTATCGACTAGACTAAACGCTATGTCTACTTTTCGTTTCCTTTTGCAATTATTGGAGTTTTATGTTAGTACATCGGCAGCTTCCCTTATAGTCGTTATTTATTGCTTTTAATTATTCGCTATAGAATTTTGTGTTTTCTATTCTTATTTAATCAATATGGATTCAGATGAGGAAATAATTGCAGACGAATTATCAGATATTTTGAGTGCCGATGAGTGTAATAATAGTGATAGTGAAGACTGTAATAGTTCAAGTGATGAATCAATTATTGGAAATAAATATAAGAAGTATTCGAGACCAATTACTAATATCCATTTTCTTTAAAATAAAAAATCCAATCATAAAATTTATTTGTGTAATGGAATCTGAATAAAATCTACTTTGAACGAAGCAACATAAATTATAATTTAACAGTAAAATAATTACTATATAAAAAGCCTTCACTTTAAATTTTATAAAAAGCTATTTGATATTTTAAAAGTTATATCAATATTTGTCAAGCGATGGAATAGAAAGTGGAAATCTTAAAATATGCCGGTTACACGCAAAAGCTTTCACACAAACAGCCCGAACCGTATTGTGTTAATATAGAAAAGATTATGGGTAAATTAATAAAAAAGAAAAATCAACTTTTCAACAAATTCACATTTTTTACATGATACTAACTTCCGAATTCCGTTTCTTCAATCAAGATGCACATTTTCATATATTAATTACACTAATCCAAATTAAAATTCCATTGTCCTAAATTTCAACTTAGAATGCTAATTATTTCGCAAATACATCTTTCAGATCTTCTGAACCTTCCAGAAAATAATCAAACGCAAGGTGCGATTATTTTAATCTAAATCAATTATATAAGACAAGCAACGTCACATGATTAACTGCTGCTCCAAGAAAAATTGACACTTCCATAAATAAATTCTTTCAGATCCTTCCAAGCAACCGTGTAAATTCCGTCCCAATCATAACCACAAAATGCAAAGTTGGCGAGGCAGCAAAGCTGTAAATCGACGCATTAAGTATCGACGCCAAGCATTGCGAACATTTCAATATGTGACAGGTTGGTGTTGGTTTTTCTGCGGATTGTAATAAATGCAAGCGAGATGGAACGATCGAAAATCGCGCGTGGAGGAGCGCACAGTTCCAACGTGGCGAGGTCGCGTGATGGATGACCAAGCCGGATTGCCGGGACGTGTTTGTTGTGACGGACGAAAGCTCTTTTGAAGGTGCCTATAAATTCCGCGTTTCGGGCTTTCACGGGTTCTACCGCTCGTGATTTACCATTTCTCGTTCGACGTCCCGCCACGCCCCGCGGGAAATTTAGCTCGTAGGTGTGGAAGTTAGAAATGGAGGAATCTCTATATTCCTCCTCCTTTATTTCCACTTGCTTCAACTCCTTATTTCCCCGGTATTTTTTCAATACTGCTTTCTATCTTTTTTCCCATTTCTTCAACAATGGATATTTCATTTTTGTGAATTTTCAGATTTGTGAATTTTTTATTTTATTTATTTGCTCATGTAGTTGGAAGCTGAGATAAATTACGATAAACTGTCTTTTTTCCAATTTCTTCAATACACCCCTTGCAACAATGGATTTTTAATAGATATTGCATTTCTTCAGACAAACTTGTTAATTTTTTAATTTGTTTATTTGCTGTTGTAGTTGGAAGCTATAGTAACTTACGATAAACTGCCTTTTTTCCCATTTCTTCAATACACCCGTTGCAATAATGGATTTTTAACAGATATTGCATTTCTTCAGTCAGATTTGTGAATTTTTTATTTTATTTACTTGCTCTTGTAGTTGGAAGTTGAAGTAACTTACGATAAACTGTTTTTTTTCCAATTTCTTCAATACACTCCTTGCAACAATGGATTTTTAACAGACATTGTATTTCTTCAGTCAGATTTGTTAATTTTTTGATTTATTTATTTGCTGTTGTAGTTGGAAGCTATAGTAACTTACGATAAACTGCCTTTTTTCACATTTCTTCAATACATTGAAACAATGGATTGCAACAATGGATTTTTAACAGATATTGTATTTCTTCAGTCAGATTTGTTAATTTTTTGGTTTATTTATTTACTGTTGTAGTTGGAAGCTGAAGCAACTTACGATAAACTCCATTTTGCTCGGTCTTAACCCCTTGAGTGCGGAGTACTTAAAAGTCAAACGCTCTATGTGGATGAAATACTTTTCCTAACCAAGTAATAAAACCACCGTTATCAATTCTTTATTTACGATAAATTGAATTAAATACTTTTATCATCCCCAGTATGTATTATTTATTTAAAAAAATGAATGTTCGAAAAACGCCGGTAAGTTAAAGATAAATTATAGTCAGTAGTCCACTGTTCACGCTGATAATTTTTATCGAACTCATATATACGTCTACAACACTCAAAGGATTAAATTAGAGCAATTGCATTTTTTCAGCTAAATTTCTTTTGTATCAGTAGATGTATTTCTTCAATTATGCATAATTTATATATAAAAAAGAATCCTTTTCATGTGTATTTTAATTTATCTTCCAACACAATTTTTTTTTCTTTCTTCTCACAGAACTTTCCACTTTTTTACTTGTATATTTTTCAATTATATACATGCTTTTCTTTTGTACAATTCTTCTTGTCTCTGTCACTACTCGTCTCTTCTTTACCCACACACTTCTTCCAGTAGAATTTTCGCAACTTGTTCCCCTTCCATAAACGCGAATAACCTGACAACGTCACCAACGAAGAAACAAGAAGTGCCTCCTCTCTGTCCTAAGCTCAAAGGGTTTCAAAGTATACTTCAGCTAGCATTATTAATAGCCGCTGATGGAAAGTTGCAAACAAGCGTAGGCACAACTTTCTAGACATTTGAGGAAGCGTCCGAGTGTTGTCGTCAACGTCGAAACGCGCTTATCGAAAGTGAAGACATTAGGCGGGCTTCATCGTGGCCCTTCTTCCGTCGCGTTCTCGGAAGCAAGAGGACGAGAGCAGAAAATCTCGTGATTCTGGCTCGTAGCCAACTGAAAATCAGATCGCCAATAAAGAGGCCGATAAATAACGCGGCCAAACACCAAAATAATACACGCCGCTGATCAAAGTCGAATAACTCGCGGCGTCTTCCTGGCTTTCCTTAATGCTGAAAATTCGCCGCGTATCGACCTGATTTTTCTGACAACTGTTGCAACAGTTACTGTGCCAACGTACGCTCTTCTTCGCGAAACTGGAAATTGAAAATGTTTCATTTCTGATTTTGTTTAATGTATACCTTTTATCCTCTCTTCTTTGTATATACATTTCAGCATCACAGAATACCGACATCGTCACAATCAACATAAAATCGCGATAAAAAAAATATATATAGTATCTCATTTAACCACTTAATATCCAGGTATGTAATATTACGTTGACCAACATTAGTGAAAAAAAACCACACCCGTAATATTACGGGAGTGATTTTTTTTCGGTGATTATTTTTTATCTTAGTACGTATAAAATCGTAGCGTTAAAAACGCACTGCGTTTAAAATGTTGAGTGAGGGTAATGTCGAGATACCAATGCTCTGATTGCGATGTTGGTCTATGTGTGACACCATATTTTCGCATATATCACACAAAAGTAGACTTTTAATTAAATGTGATTTCATTTCATTATAAAAGTTGCTTTATAGAACTATATATTTTTATTTTTTAACTAAAGTAACCATGACCATAATAATACAGATCTGGATTTTTCAATGTTCTTTTTTTTTCATAATTTTCATTTAACATTTAATTTTTTGAATATTTTTTTAATGTAATAACATTGTCTTCAATAAAGCTTTGTTATAAATTAAAAGAAACAATTAAGGTTCTTTTTTACCTGTTTTATGCTTTTAAATAGGGATCTTAAGTGGTTAGAAAGAAAGAACAAAAATAATCTTGTTATCTACAGTCACTTTTACAGACACTTGATTAAACGCAGTGATATTTTCGCTGTATTTTTGTTTAATGAAGTACAAATTGATATATTTTATTTTTCCAATATGATAGAATTTAATAAAAACCGACACATTTACTTCAAAAAGTTATTCATTCAGCATAAAAGTACTCGCTTTTTTAAGAAAAAGTAAGAATACGCTTGCGACATTTGGATAAACGCTGTTTTGTTTAGCGAGTTTCTTTTTTCTTAACACTTTAGATTTTGACATTGAGAAATATAAAATTCGTTGATATACATCGTTTCTCCAGATTTACAATGTTTTTTCTCTGCTGTGTATATCAAAAGTTTGTACTTTGCTTGAAATATTAAATGTTTAACAGGTTTATAAGATTGCTAGAGGATAAATTAGTAGGTCCTTTCGACGATTGGGAAAATAAGAAATTGGAAAAGTGATTTTGGTACCAATCTAGAGTTTTTATAGAAGCCTGTTTTCTCAGACTTCGAATGATTTATTCAAAGGGAAAGGTTTTAAGGGTGAAACATTTGGGATAATTTCAAGATCAGAAATCTTTATAACGTTTACAGAATTTTTAAACTGAAGTGGAGTTTTCAATAAATTCAAAGTTTTCATAATTGCTGGATTCTAACATTTATCTCTTCTGTGAGAATATAATTTTTTTTCTTTTATCGAAGAAAATTTGAAGATTTGAAATTTTCATAGAAGAGAATTGAATGAGAATCACGTTGTAATAATCACAGGAGAGACTGTGCACGTTTCACGATATTAACTGGGACTTAATTGTGCGTACTGGGTCGTGTTTAATCGGCGCACATGCGAATATTTGTCTTGCCTTGCATCGCCTCAGGTTAAGAGTCTCCGTTGCCCTCTTTTTTCTACCAACATCCTCCTCTTTTATGGCTTCCTTCCTGGCTCTCTACCATAACATAAAAGAAAAACTGATTCTGAAAATCTAAATATAAGATTCCTTCGTTATTTCTTCAGTCGATTGGAAAAATTTCTTTATGACGAATTTTGATAACTTACAAACTTTTCAACAAAATATTTCATTAATTTTTTTATATTTGTACCCTGATATACAGAAGTCAGGCAAATAAAAATAAGAATGACAGGGTCTAGGAATAAGCGACTATAATCTTTCGTCGTATATGAATCACATCTTATTGATAGCGACTGTAGTCGTCTGACGTAGCGAAAGGGTTAAGTTTCAAACACTCCGCACTTAAAGGGTTAACAACAGTCTCATTTTGATACACAGAAGACAGATCATAAAAAGAAGAATAAAATAAAAAATAAAAAATGTTCAAGAAGAAGAAAAAAATGATTCGGAATATCGCTTGGAAGTATTAAATGCCTATTCTGCACTTAAAGGGTTAACAACAGTCTCATTTTGATACACAGAAGACAGATCATAAAAAGAAGAATAAAATAAAAAATTAAAAATGTTCAAGAGGAAGAAAAAAGTGATTCGGAGTATCGCTTGGAAGTATTAAATGCATTACAAAGATGGTGCAAGATATTCATAACAGTGTAGAGAAATCAAAATTCTGTTCAAGGGTAAATGCTTATGCGTATTTCCCAGACTAGCCTGATGCTTATAGTAATAGCCCTAGGATGGCTAATTAGGAAGCGATGGGTGTTCGATAATTCCTCAAGGAGGCAATGCACCACCACGCTAAATCCGATTCTGATGGAAATTTATGGATCCGTCTGTTTACACTGGCGACTGTGAGGTGTTTCAGGTTGAATTCGGCCACCAGCAAAGCAATTAGCACCTGGTGAGCACCGACCACTCCTACGAGGCACTCGTACTATCGTCATAAAACGGCGCTGGCACGTCTACACCATACCATCTGGCCCTTTATAGAGGGAAAGCCCCAAGCACTTCCTACGAATTGACCCTTATTTTGTTTCTCCCTTTTTATGGACGAAAAAAGTGATTTCTGATTTTATTAATGGCGAATCAAACAGATTTCGAAGGTTCGAATATCAAAATAACTTGCATGCAACATGGTATTCATCAGATTTTATAATATCTTGCAAAATGGTCAATTTTTGACAAATGTTTAAAGAAAAAGAAGTAATTATTTTTTTTTTAGACTAATAATTATTGGATCAAATCAACTTCTAAGCCTTTCTTATACTAGCGTTGCTTATTGGTATAATTAAAATAATTGTTTAATTTATCATTTTCATTTCAAATGATTAACAACTTGAGGATATTTACCAATGAAAAATCTATCATAAACAAACTTAAAATTAAATAAAAAAAAAGAGAGACACTAATTTAACCAAATTACGCTAATTTAATCAAAAAGGGATGTTCATTCATCGTTTGATGTCAACTGTCGATTAGAAATTAATGATTGAATAAGGTAATTTTTGCGTTCTCTTATACAAAAAGAGCTTCATCCCTGTTTAGAAGAGTCATTGTCGTCTTGCACAACATACTCCGTCAGCCTTCAGGTTCAGCGACGTTTATGGTAGCCTCTGAAGGATAAACGGTGAATATTGTGGTAATAGACGGAGAGGATGGTGTGCCCATGTGTCGCTACGTCGACTGTGCCGTTGGCGAATTTGCATTTACGAGCTGAACGGCAACCCGGAACATGTGTTCGCGACCTGTCGAAAACTGGCGGTCGGAACACATGTTTCCCTTTGAGGGGAAAAAGGTGAAAGTCTTGAGGACGCGTTGAAAACTCAAGCAAGGTCACAGAGGCGTGTGTTTTGTTTTAAACTCCCTCGACTTTTCTTTCTTCTTGGATGAACCATTATTAATAAAAAAAAAAAAGAAAGTTAATTCCGCAATTAACACTTTGACGATCACTGTCACATTTGAGTGATATCGTTCAATCAGCGTTTTTTTATAGACAGCACATATTTGTGACTTTATTAGTATAATCAGATTGAACAAAGGTCAAATCGATTCTCGTGTAAATAATGTGTAATAAAATACAAATTTAAAAATCAAAGATGGCCAAGGACACGTTTACACTATTTATTTTTCCTTTTCTAATTCGTTTGATTTTTTTTTTGTCTTCCAACACTTTTCTTCAAGTTTGTGGAAAATACTGGCAACAAGATTCTTCGATTTTCATGTAAATAGTGTGTGATGAAATGCAAATTCAAAAATCAAAGGTGTTCATGGACATATTTACACTATTTTCTTCTTTGTAATTCATTTGGTTTCTTTGTCTTCCAATATTTGTTTTCAAACTCGTGAAAAATAGTGGCGACAAGATTCTTTGATTTTCACGTAAATGGTGAGCGATAAAATGTAAATTTAAAAATCAAAGATGTTCAAGGAGACATTTACTCCGTCGCTTTTTTCTTTTTTTTAATTCGTTCAGTTTTTTTATCTTCTTTGTGAAAAATACTAGTGGCCAGAGAATCTGATTTTCATGTAAATAGTGAGCGACAAAATGCAAATTTAAAAATCAAAGATGTTCTAGGACGTATTTGCACAAATTTCTCTTTTTTAATTTGTTTGGTTTTCTTGTCTTCCAGCATTTGTCTTCAAATTTATGAAAAATACCAGTTTCAAGGTTCTCTGATTTTCATGTAAATAGTGAGTGATGAAATGCAAATTTAAAAATGAAAAATGTTCAAGGACGTATTTACACTATTTTCTTTTTCACCTCGTTTGGTTTTTTTTTGTCTTTCAACATTTGTCTTCAAATTTTTGAAAAACACTGGCGGCAAGATTCTCGGATTTTCACGTAAATAGTGAATGATAAAATGCAAATTTGAAAATCAAACATGATCAAGAAAACATTTACACTCTTCTTTTCTTTTTTTTTTCTTAATTCGTTTGGTGTTTTTGCTTTCCAATATTTCTCTTCAAATTTGTGAAAAATACATTTATTCTACCTGTTTCTTTTATTTGTTCGGTTTTTCATCTTCAAGCATACTTTTCAGTCTACATAAGGTTGCGAACTTGTGAAGAATACCGGTAGTCTGTGCAAGTTTCAACGTAATAGTGGAGGGCGTCAAAGTGTTAAGTCAATCTCTACGAATAATAATTGTATTCAATCAATAACATACCATACAACAACACAATTATACTGTTAACACGTTGCGTACGGGAGACGAGATATCTCGTCTATAACAAACCGAACGTTGTGGCCGGCCGACGAGATATCTCGTTTTCATGTTTTTTCGACTCAATCGATGACTTAAGGGATTAAAAATAGATCTTTTTGTTACGTTACCAGCGTAACGAAGTCTCGCGTATTCTCGTAACAAATGATTAGCGAATAAATGAATTTCGACATTCCGAGAGTGTAAAAATCAGTCGGTCAGTATAGTCATTGCATCGGTAGATCTATGTCGATCGTGTATCGTACCTTATAAAGTATTTTATTGTTGTACAGTATTTTGTTATTTCAAAGTTCGCGTTTTAATTCATAAGGAAACAGCTTTTTAAAAATCTTCTATATTTTCAATCAATTTAATGATAATTTATAATAAGAATTATTTTATGAAATAGTACATAATAAATAGATGCATAAAAAAAATATATAGTAATATTTCAGAATACCTTATGTGAATATAAAACCAAATGATTATAATATGTGAATATAAAACCATTAAAAAAGTGCATATATACATCGTATAAAGTGTTTCTTGAGCGTCCAAAAATGTGCCGGCCCTGGAAGCGTGTTGAGCGAGCAGAGTGCCGTACGCAATGTGTGGAAACCCTTACGTGCAACTTTATTTTTTTTTTTTTTTTTGGAGAAAGGAATTGATAAACGAGTGTCTTTTGCGAGCCTCTGTGCATTAGCTTTGTTGACACATTTTTCGAAGAAGGAGAAATGAAAATTTGTGCAATATAGATTCCTCAGAAAAATTAACCTTTTTTAACCCTCTATGGGCCCGTGTAACTTTCAGGTCACATTTTAATTTATCGACATTTTACACAGAAATGCAAACATTATAGGCCGTTGTTACCTGAAAGTCACATAGTGAATATATTGCAATAAAATTGTTTAACCGGAAAAATTGTTTTTCATTTGCATATATAGATTTATAATTGCTGATTTTTCGTTCCCCCAATGTCTTGGATTTAAAACAAAAATTCGGCCCATAGAGGGTTAATAAAATTCACGAATCGTAGAAATGGTATATAATAATACAACCTTGCTAAGGTAACCTGTATAAATTTTCAAATAACATTCATTTCTTCTACACAAATAAACCATTATCGTAAAAATGCACGTGACAAAAAATTGTTCAGGTTGTCAAAGGAGAAAAACGTGTCTGTAGAGTATGCAACTCGTCTACCTCTGGCTTATTGCTCGCTATACCAGGCCGTGTGTTCGACACATGGCGTTAGAGAGACGGTGGCACCGGTGCAAACATTGTAGAAGCTATCTGTCGGCGCAGATCGTAAAGGCAGCGTTTATAATGCGCACGGCCTAGTCCAGGGACACTTTGTGAACAGCACGTGGGCAATAATGTTAGCCGAGAAGCCATAGGAGATATTGTCGTGGATATTTCAAGTTTACGGGCCGACAAGTAACGAAGATACTCTACTCGCTCGCGGATGTTACGAATTTCCAGCTATAGGTGTCCATCATCTGTCACGATTAGACACGTTAGAGACATTTAACTATGTCGCTTAGGAAGTTACTATATGTAGATGCGCGATAGGTGATCGCCGGAATGATGTTCAGCTTGTTCTTTGACTACTTTCAAACGGTTTTATGTGAAATATCAACTAACATGGTCCTTTTAACACTCCGTGAACCAGATGAATATTAAATTTACCGTAATTTCTCGATTAGTATATTCTTCTTTGGTAATAGTAACCAGTATTTGTATATTTGTTGATAAATAATTCTTTTCTAGATGTATTTGTTACGGTAAATGTAATTATTCCGGTGATTATGTAAAATTGCTGGTTATTATGTATAATCACTACTAAATTTGGTAAATGTGACGAATTCTTGAATATTTATCAAATTAACGAGTTTATATAATTCCCAACTCGTAATGGCGAATATGATAAATATCTCGACTGATTGAGCCAGTAGAATACAGAGCACATTTTTGAGTAGTTACTAGTCAGAAGGATAGTTTTTCGTTGGACACTATGTCACGAGAGGCTGCGAATAAGAATATTTTATAATTTACAATTAAAAATATAATAAATGGTTATTTTAAGTCACATGGATATAACCTGAACGAAATTTGAATAAGGGACTGACATGTCATGTCAAATGAAAGACCTAAGTAGAGAAAGTAATTTTATTATTAGAACTTATACAAAACAGTTACATATTAAAAACAAATTAAACCCATATTCTAGAGAAAAGGAAACATTTTTCCAAATAATGTTTATTGCTGCTACTACTACGAATTATTAAATATTTTAAGTTTACTTATTTAGACATATTAGACTGTTATGACATTTAGAATTACAAAGTTTGCCAGACTTTTTACATTTGCACTTATTAGATTTGCGTTGTCCCTTGCAAACATATCGTTGATACCCCTGATCTCTAGAAAGAGATGATTTTCTAACTAATTCTTGAAGTGGTATTGCTAGATCTGGAACATCGTCAAGCAAAATAAATTGTTCTTCACAAATTGTGAACTGATTTCCAGGATACAATTGTAAAAGTCTTCCTTGTTGGTCTACGTTATGATAGAAGGCAAGCAACTGTGTAAATTGGACAAATTCTGGTAAAGTTGTGGACAAGAGAAACAATGATTTCTGCGTCTACACAAAACGCAAAAATATAGTTAATCTTAAATACTCACGTGAAAACATGAGTAGAAATCGGAATAAATATATTGATGCTACATGATGTGCACCAGTTAGATATTTCGTTCTAAATAAATCTTACTTTTGCACTTTTTTCATTATGCACAACTTTTTTTCACCCCCTTGCATGGTATTAATAATACTAGTAATGTTAGTGATATTAATAATATTTGAAAATCATTACTTAGAACTTCAAAACTCTTGAAAATTGTAGTGGTGCTAAATGTTATTTTTACACTTTCTTCATTACGCACAACTTCTTTTTACCCCCTTGCATGGTATTAATAATACTAATAATGTTAGTGATATTAGTAATATTTGAAAATCATCACTTAGGACTTCAAAACTCTTGAAAATTGTAGTGGTGCTAAATGTCATTTTTACACTTTCTTCATTACGCATAACTTCTTTTTACCCCCTTGCATGGTATTAATAATACTAATAATGTTAGTGATATTAGTAATATTTGAAAATCATTACTTAGAACTTCAAAACTCTTGAAAATTGTAATGGTGCTAAATGTTATTTTTACACTTTCTTCATTACGTATAATTTTTTTCTAATCCCTTGCACGATATTATTAATATTAGCGATGTTAGTAATATTAGTAATATTTGAAAATCATTACTTAGGACATCCAAACTCTTGAAAATTGTAGAGGTGCTATAGTTATGCTTTACAGTGTAGCTCTTATGATGGAAGGGAAACTGCGGAAGACATGAGACCAGCAGTTGGATGGTCTTTATGATTGTTGAATGGCGACAAGTGCCTCTCACAATACCGACCCTCTCGACTCTCTGACGAGAGTATTATCGCTACTCTTCCCGTTTTACCTTTCTTATTGTACCCTTCTCCACGGATTATGCGTTATTATCGACCACCAATTACGTCTAAAGCCGCCATTGCAACATTCGACACTTTCCTCCTTATCTAATACGCGAATATTAACTTAGTAACATTTTTTCTCTACTTCTCCAAATGTTGGAAGAATCATTTTACCAACCCAATCTTATTTTTCTAACTTTTGTTAATCTTTTATCCATTCGTATACAGCGTCATCGAGCGGCTCTATTATTTGTACTTTTCTTCATCGGACACCGTTACTAATTTGATTATCTTTTATTTTAACTATAGGTTGATAAAGATCGATTCGAATAACTATTAGATGTAGAAATTAATTTCTAGCCTGTTTTAACGAATTTATCGTTTACTTATAAAAAGTTGATTTTAGTCTGTAAATTAACTATAATCGAGGTTCCCCTGTACTATTTTTTAGAAGACTATGCAGTGGATTCTTCTTTTTTCAAGCAAATAATGTTCCATTCGAGACCAATTGGTATATGCGAAGAATATTTGAAAATTAATATCCAATTGAATAATCTCTTTCTCATAATTTAACCTTAACCCTCTATGGGCCGAATTTTTGTTCTAAATCCAAAAAAATTGGGGGAACGAAAAATCAGCAATTATAAACCTATATATGCAAATGAAAAAGAAATTTTTCCGTTTAAACAATTTTATTGCAATATATTCACTGTGTGACTTTCAGGTAACAACGGCCATCTATAATGTTTGCATTTCTGTATAAAATGTCGATAAATTAAAATGTGACCTGAAAGTTACACGGACCCATAGAGGGTTAATTTTAATTTATCCTCGTACGATCTTCACCTGAGATTTACGATAATTTCCAGATTGCAGGGAGTTCAAGCAACTGTTGAGCAGTTCCGAGAGCACCGTATAAACAACGTGACCAGAATCTCATTAAAGGTGCACGGGCACCGTATGATCACCACGTGCTTGCCAAAATTCTCCAGTTTATATTATACGACCGGGCAGAAGTCCTGACATGTGTTCGCCAGCAACGCTACATTGGCCAGTGCAAACAGGTAGCACGTGCAATCGCCATCCAGACAGACCTCGGTGAAAAAGTTCACCGTTCGCATAATTTAAAAAATCTGGACAGCATGAGATACAATATTAAAGCGCTCTATTTTACATTTTTCACTTGCTATTTTTTCCACAGAGAATTCTGATTTTTCAGAGATACTTTTTGTACCGATCAGAAAGAAACATTATGATTTTGGAATTATCAACACTTTACCGACCGGAAGCTTATTAATCGGCTTTTCGCTGTTAATGCTTATCGACTGGAAGCTTATCAATCAGCCTTTTGTTGCTATCGCTTAATTTACCGGAACCTGTTAATCGATTTCTTGTTGTCAGCGTAAGAGACTAATTAGTTATCTAATTAGTTACTATAGGAGAAAGCGAACGATATAATATATGGACCGTTTATTTCAAAAGTGGTGCAAGTCTATTTTTTATTGTTTCGAGAAAATTAAAGATTAGCATATTAGTCAATTCAGAAATATAAATTAATTATGTCAAGTCTGGCAATGTTTCTACTAATTTATCAATGTGTAATTTGATTATATAAATTTCTTTTAGGCGAATTTAACTAAAATAATATATATTTACGAATTGTAAATGGATTTACACCATTTTCATAATTAGTCAATTGTAAAAATCATTTAATTTCAATTATGAAAAATTAAATATCACTTAAAATATATTTTGTATTCGTTCAATTTTCTTTATAAATAATAACAGGAAATAACATAGGAGTAGTATTTTTTATTTTTAACGTTAATTATGTTTATATATTGTTAAACTTAACATAAGATATTGATATTATTTATTTATGCTTTTTATGTGGCAGTGTTTTGAAATATTCACGATGCATAGGAGGTATATAAGGTAATAATTGCTCTATATCTTTATAGTTTCGTATGTAATACATCTGGCATCGTTATACAAAGACGCCAGGGCGATTTTTTCAAATTTTGGCGGTCTTCCCCGACATGTACGTGATAAATCTAACGTCTTAAATTCTGTGTCCTCCATCGATGTTTTATATAAAATAGTATACGGTGCACTTTTGTAAAACCTCATACAACATATTTTCAGCCAGTTTATCTTTTCTCCATTAGTATTTTTTCTTATCCGTTTTTGAATTGCGTTTTATAGAGTTTTTGTTGAAACGAAATTCTCTCGTTTCATTTCGTGTAAAATAAATTTATTATTTTGGTCTATGTCTATGGAAATTTGACTTACACCACTTTCATAATTAATCGCTACGCAATTTCTTTTATTGGCCAATTTTAAATTGAACGAAGTATTAGTACTTTTTAAGATATTAAATATTAACTAGTTATAAATAAAATGTTTACACTAAATTAATCACAAATTATGCGATATCTCATTTTTTTACCAAAATGGACTTACACCACTTTCAAAACAAACGGTTCATATATTACTTGAAAATTTTTATCTAAAATTTGTAAAGCTGTAAAAATAAGCGTTTATGTTTCTTTTCAATCATTCAAAAAATATATGGAAATTCAGGCTATATGGTTATCAGAGCATAACGTCATCAATGTGTTAGTAATAAATCCGCGTTCGAATGAGACGGTCGAGAGTGCCTAGTAAGTTCAACTATGGTCGGTAAAGTGTTAATTTTAATTATTGTACACCCTATAGACATTCCGAACGTGGATTTCTATGGACTTCTATGATTATTTTTTATGACGACAGGTACAGTGAACGAAAGGGTTGAAGGAAAGCAGCCCGATTGCTGGAAGTCAGCCGGTAATTCGGATTAAGAAGCCGGAAAAATATTTGCGTTGAAAACAATAGGTAGATTAGCGACTACTGGTTTCCTGTTGAACGTCTATACCGTTATTATCTCGCCACGTGCTCGCTAATACTCACCGAGTACATCCTTGTCTCATTCTGAGTCAAACAAACGAATCAGTATCTTCCTTTTCAATTCTTTTTTACACGTGGAAAGGAAAACTTCTTTTTCACTTTCACTTTGTAGAAAATTAACAATCAATATCATTCTAGTTCAATTAATTTTTTATACCTAATAGAAGATGTATTAACACTTAGCCAACCGCTTATTTTTTACAAACGACACGAAGTAGTAATCTTCTTCGTTTGAAAGACTCAAAGAGTCCTTCTACACTTCCGGTGAGGATCTTCCGCCACCCGTTAAAATCTGGTACAAGTTTATATATTTTTTTTTTAAATCGTTCATGCAGCGACTTTTTTTTTAAAAAGGGGGAGAGATATTCAGTCGATTATTTGAAAACGGAGAAATCTCCCCATGTGTTTGGTAATGTAAGTACAGTATGTACCACAAGAGCGTAGACGCGATATCTTTGTGAAAATTAGTTGTTTCTGTAAAAAATTGTATACAGATAGAAAGTGCATTTGAAAAATTAATACACGCATAATTAGTAATGCGTCCAATCTACACCATTAGCGATTATTGTTTGATAATGTCTAGGTATACTTTCAATCAACAGTTCGACGTATGAGACAAGTAGAGACCTCCATATTTTTCGAATACGACAAATTAGTACTATTAGTGTTAACATACGTTTTCCTCGCAGTTTATGCTTCATGGTAGATCACACATTTTCAATTGGATTTGTATCAGGGGACTGAAGGGGACTTAACCAGTGCAACATGCTGATACAGTTTCTTACTTTCCACTCGATGCAAACACGGCTTCGATGTTTGGAATCGTTGCACTCTCGGTGTGTCCACCGGTCCAAGTGAAGTTTCAATGTTAGAATACCAATATTTATGCACCTTTTGCCGAAAGAAAACTTATTTTTTACACAAGGAAAGTGTTGGATTCTTTGAAAAAGACCGGAGAATCACTTTATCTTTCCTTTTTGTAATAACCTGCTTTGAACCTCGATCGAGAAGATCATCGAAACACTTAATTTTTTATACTGTTGCACCCACACATTAATGCATTCAAGAAGTTTATGCAAATATTTTTTGTATCTCTAATACTCATTTTTGGTTCTTTCGAGCGATGGCACAGAAAGTCCACTTATAAACGTTTGGCGCACACGGCACCCATTTTGGATAGTTTTGTATTTGTTAGTGACAAAAACGATACTAAAAGATTTTAGGAAAACGCGTAATGAAGGAGACTGTAAATGTTTACGTTAACACAATCTCATTGGATATGAAATTTCGCAAGTATCACGTCCACGCTCTTGTGATACTGACTGTATAATCCTCTAAGAGATGAAAAACTGAAGAATGCAGAAGAAACGGATGTATCAAAGAGACGAAAGCTGAAGAAATGAATATTTCATTTCTAATATAAATTAAATATCTTTTGTACATTCGAAAATGAAATACTTTTTTCTAATATTAAATGAGTATTTATTTTTCACTTAGAAAGGAATATTTTGTTTCCAATATTAAATTAATATTTATTTTATATTAAGAAATAAATATTTTTCCGCGAAATAAAAGAAATATTTTGTAAATATTCGAAAAAGAAAGATTTCTTTCTGAATCTAGAATAAATATTGTATGCATATTTAAATATGAAAAAGAGATTCAATCTCTTTTTAATATTTTATAAATATGCATTGTATATTTTGTGTTACTAGGGATCATTGATAGATCACATTTTCTAAAATCATTTTTTCAGATTTCTATGTTCTCTGAATATATTTTTGCTTCATAAAACCTAACCTTATCTGCATAGTATTGTAAAATATTTTCTAATAAATTCAGCAGGCTATACTTTTATAATTTTGAATGTAAAAAATTGCATTTTAGTTTTAATATTTTCTTTCGAAATAGAATTTTTAATTAATATAAAATGTGACTCTTTTAGTAACTCTATTGAAAGAGAAATATTTCTTTTTCTAAGAGTGTACCACGTGACTTAACCTAGTAAAACAAATTCAGAGTATATTTTACTACCTATCCTTTTTTCAAAGCTTTTCTGCTAGAGTACATTGTACATGATCATTTTGTGAAATTTGACCGATTATTTCTTATTTTCCTGACCACCTTTCAGAATAACCTCAAAGCGTGGGTTATGAAGGTGTAAGGAGGGATGATCCTGAGTCTTGAAAGGACCTCCTGCGAGTTTTAGCAAGTACGCCACCAGCAAATCGACAATGAAGATGATCCTCGTCACAGGAGGTAGCCATTAATAGACTGATTGATAAAAGCAGTTAAAACGTGGAATGCTCACGAGCTTTATGGCCTAGCTGAGCTGGTGGATTACTATAACTAATTTGGAAATACCCAGAATAATCTAATTTTCTTGAAACCTTTATCTCGCTTATGCTTTTTATAATGCACCATACTTATCAAAATAATACACACTCTTAAAAATGATATATATTCATATATTCTTGGTAAAATGATTTGTTCATTTCAGTCAGATGATAATATGCATCATTGTAATAACAAAATGTACTGAATTTTTTAAATGAAATATAACAAGTGGTTATTAAAGTGGAAACTATTGCAGAAATTGCGTGATGTTAGTAGATGACTATTTATTTTTGAAAGTATTAATTTTAGAAAATAGTAAAATTGTGAACAGTGAATTAATTAATTATGAATAATTAAAAAGTTGATATATAATTAGTTAAAAGATTATGGCTGTAGGAATTAATATAGAAATTATAAAAAATTCTCACATTATTATTTCCTTTTCAAAATTATAAGTAACAATTCGTTATTAATGTTAATAATTAATATTGCGAAGGAATAGAAGAAAACTGATTCTGAATTAAAAAGTATGAATCTATTAGTGTAGATATAGAACTCAGAATCTTTGATATGGACTCCATTCAATCAAATCGACTCTTGACCTTCGACCATCGAACGGTAGATTTTTGCCAAATTTTCTCGAATAGATTGAACGTGCCGAAAATAATAGACTATTGATACATTGGGGAAATACGTCGCCCGCATGCTTGACACGTTTGGATTACAGGGCTAATAAAGTCTTATAATCCAGCTTCGAAGTCTCCTTGCCATGCAAGTGGATATACCTCGAAAATTGACCATAGTTAAGTGTGTCCATGCACAGGTATAAGTGAATGTCCTCTGAAGTGGTTTTCCCCAGCGGATTTCTTTCATTTTCTGCTCTCCCCCTTTGCCAATAATTCATCCTGTATATTTCAATCTAATCGTGTATAGAACATTCTTTACAGATAATTCATAAAAAATAGAGAACTGTTACACAGATTTCTATATGATTTAGAGAGATAAAACTGAAAAGAAAATGTTTACAGATAATTAATAAACATTGCAATATGGAAATGGAAAGTGAAGAGTCTACCTTATGTGGAAATATGCAGAAGAAAAAGAGAATATTGAAGGAAAAAGAAAGTCCTTATAAATTTAATCTAATCAGATGAAGAACATTCTTTACAGATAATTAATAAAAAATAGAAACCCAATGTACAGATCCCTGTATGATTTAGAGAGATAAAACTGAAAAGAAAATGTTTACAGATAATTAATAAACATTGCAATATGGAAATGGAAAGTGAAGAGTCTACCTTATGTGGAAATATGCAGAAGAAAAAGACAATATTGAAGGAAAAAGAAATTCCTTATAAATTTAATCTAATCAGATGAAGAATATTCTTTACAGATAATTAATAAAAAATAGAAACCCAATGTACAGGTCCCTGTATGATTTAGAAAGATAAAATTGAAAGGAAAATGTTTACAGATAATTAAGCATTGCAACATGGAAATGGAAAGTGAAGAATCTATTTTATGTGGAAACATGCAGAAAAAAAAATAATATTAAAAGAAGAAGAAATTTTTTATAAATTTAGTTTAATTACATGAAGAACATTCTTTACAGATAATTCATAAAAAATAAAGAACCATTGCACAGATTTCTATATAACTTAGAGAGATAAAACTGAAAAGAAAGTGTTTACAGATAATTAATAAACATTGAAATATGGAAATGGAAAGTGAAGCATTTATTCTATGTAGAAATATACAGAAGAAAAGGACAATATAGAAAGGAGAAGACATTTTTTCATAAATTTAATCTAATCATATAAAAAATATTCTTTACAGATAATTCATAAAAAATAAATAATCATTGCACAGATTTCTATATGATTTAGAGAGATAAAACTGAAAAGAAAGTGTTTACAGATAATTAATAAACATTGCAATATGAAAATGGAAAGTGAAGCATCTATTTTATATAGAAATATGCAGAAGAAAAAGGTGAAATTGAAGAAAAGAAAAATTTTTTATAAATCCATGAATAATATTAACCTTTTAACTAGGTTTGCCTCTTAAACAAAACTGGAATCTCTGCAGTTTATAATTACAAACCAGCAAAAATTGAAAGTGGTTACATTTCTTCATATTTTTTTAAATGTAAATATGGTGCATTTTATATTTAATACAACCATAACGGTACAATTAAAAAATTAATAATTGTTAACAGGAAAACTGTTAGCGTTCTAAGTATTATTGAACGAATGACGAGTTAACTCGTTATCCACAGTTGATAGGTTAAACGAAAAGTAAAAATTAAGGAAATAAATAAAAATTAAAAATAAAGACTAGGAAAATAAATTAAACTTAAAAATAAAAATTAGGGAAATAAATTTAAATAAAAAATAAAAATTAAAAATAAAATTAAAAATTGGGGAAATAAATTTAAATCAAAAATAAAAATTAGGGAAATAAATAAAAAATTAAAAATAAAAATAAAAATTAAGGAAATAAATTTAAATCAAAAAGAAAAATTAGGGAAATAAATAAAAAATTAAAAATAAAAATAAAAATTAAGGAAATAAATTTAAATCAAAAAGAAAAATTAGGGGAATATGTTTAAGCGATAACATAGAAAATGGAATAAAATTGAACAAAAATTCTAGGTAATTAAGAATCGTTGAAATACAACACTGGAGAAGAAAATTGAATTTACATAAAGAGCAAATAATCCATTGAATTTTTCAATGACTCATGGATGAAATAAGATAATTAATTTGCTTGAAAAATTACATACTGACGATATTTTAAGGGGATTTAACTTGTATGAGATGGTAAGTAGCATGTTTTGTGAAACATGGTAGACGATCAGGGTGGTCCTCTCTCACGGTTCGAGAAACCGCGTTCTGAAACCGATGTATATACACGGTGCACGCGTCGTCGACGGAGCCGTCGACGTCGTGGACGCCGCCAGAAAGAAAGTCGACTCGAAAATCAAACAAACAGCAAACGACGCCGCGTTTCTGCACTTCCGTCGTCGCCGTTTGTTTATTGTCACAGAGGCATCGTTGTCTCGACAGCCTCTGCTCCGATTAATCCCATGTTTCATGCATTATGTAACCCTTTTGCTCCGTGGTTAACGTTGAAAATGGAAAATTTTGTAATTTTACTCCATCTCCTTTAGTATGAAATTTGAAAAACAATTTCAAAAACGAATACATAGCTATCGTTCTTTTTAATTTCAATTTTACGCAAAAGGTATGTATGTTTGCAGGAGGCCAATTTAAAAGGAATAATTGAATTTTTCAAGGAAAAATAGTCGGAAGATAAAGAAGAGAGAATTAGGTTGAAAAAGAATGTATATTTTTTCGAAAGAATGAAAGAACTGAGAAAAAATTGGATGCTTCTGGAAAATTTTTCGGTTGAAGGTAGAGAATATTGAAATATAGAAAAATAATAGAATATTAAAGTGTAGTATAATTGTAAAAAGATAAAGAAGGAAGAATTAGGTTGAAAAAGAATGCACATTTTGTCGAAGGAATGAAAGAATAGAGAAGAAATTGGACTTTCTGCACAATGTTTCGGTTAAACGTGAAAAAATATTAAAATAGAATATTAAAGTGCAATATAATATTTTCAAATATCGAATTTGCAAGTTTTAAACTTCTGTTTCTGGAATATTCAAATAATGTAACGATAGAACATTAAAACAAGAAGAATGTACATTTCTTTGAAGGAATAAAGGAACAGAGAAGAAATTTAATTTTTCTGCAAAATATTTTGGGTTGAAGATAAAAAATATTAAAATAGAATATTAAAGAGTAATATAATATTTTCAAATATCGAATTTGCAAGTTTTAAACTTCTGTTTTTGGAATATTCAAATAATCTAACGATAGAACATTAAAACAAGAAGAATGTACATTTCTTTGAAGGAAGGGAGGAACAGAGAAGAAATTTAATTTTTCTGCAAAATATTTTGGGTTGAAGATAAAAAATATTAAAATAGAATATTAAAGAGTAATATAATATTTTCAAATATCGGATTTGCAAGTTTTAAACTTCTGTTTCTGGAATATTCAAATAATGTAACGATAGAACATTAAAACAGGAAGAATATTAAAGAAGAATGTACATTTCTTTGAAGGAATGGAGGAACAGAGAAGAAATTTAATTTTTCTGCAAAATATTTTGGGTTGAAGGTAAAAAATATTAAAATAGAATATTAAAGAGTAATATAATATTTTCAAATATCGAATTTGCAAATTTTAAATATCTGTTTCTGGAATATTCAAATAATGCAGTGATAGAATATTAAAACAGAAGATGGACTTGTTTTTTAGGGGACAGTAAGATGATGAAAAACGAAGAAAAGGTGTTTGGGCGGAGGAGAAAGTTGAAGGGAGAAAAGAAATTGTGTAACGTTGGATCTTTATGGACCTGATGAAACGTAATTCATTCCCATGCACCTTGAGGGGACATCGTCTGGTGAACACATGTCCCCGTCGGATTTTATTCATTAAGAAAAAGTGCGCCCTTCGTCGCATGACATTGGCCGCCGTCGAACATTGAAACCCGAACTCTTGCTAATTCTCCAGATGCTGGTTGCCCTCAAAGGGTTATTAAACATATCTCCACGTCCACCATGTCGAAAATATTTAGACCCCCAGGAACTGTTGCCAGCCTCGAATCATATTGAAATTATATCTCTTCGATAATTATTTAAATTCAATAAAATTGTACAATTAGTACCAAAAATATATGTATATATATCTTCTTTTTTCTTTTTGAGAAATACTGAATGTTTCACACTGTCTTCTTTCATTTTCTTTAACCCTTTAACTACGAATACTTTTAGCACAGCCCATCGCTCTAAACGCAAAAAAAAAAAAACGAAAAAAGAAATATTTTACTAAAATCAAATCATAATACTAGACAATATAATTCTAATTATTTTATAAATTACAAAAAGTATACAAAGTAAGAAAGTATCGTACAATAAAGCCTAAACATACAAGTTGTTATTACAGAAACCTAAAATTTTGAAATAAAAAAAAAATTAAAATGAGTATATACATTCTAATTTTAAATTATATTACTGAAGTGATATTCTATTTTGAAAGATTTTTCTTTTATTGAATTTATTTTATTTTTTTTTCAGTGATATGTAAGCCACAGCCGCTATTTAATATTAGCAAAAATTAACATATTTGTATACCACACCTGCCTCTGACTATAATTTTAGTATGTGGTTTATAAACCACACCTGCAGTTAAAGGGTTAAATATAAATAATAGCATTCCTTTTTTCGGATTGTACAGATTCTTCTGTTTGAGGAAACGTTTACGACCTGTTTTTCTTGCGGGTATTACTTCAGTTTACCTGGATATCTGTCTCACTTGAAGATTAAACGCTCCAATATTTAATCTAAGCTCACTAATAAGTCTGTTAAACTGGTTCACTCGAGATCCTTGGCAAATATTGGATGAATCTCAGCAACAGGCACTTTTAAACAGATACGCGGATGAGCCTAAGAAGATTTCTTCTCAATCAGGATAATCTATTCCTATCCAATTTGACAATTTGAGATTTTCGAAAAATTAATTTCTAAATGGCACTGTACAATTTTTTCTATGCGATATTGTAGATAAAGCCACGAAGGTAATCTCGATTTTTTATTGAGAAAAAGTATTTGTGCAATTCTTATTTTTGCAATTTGTCGATGATCAAGAGCATTGATTAATTTTTATTTATAAAATTGTTTGTCAGACTCCCGGAAGTGTTTCAAAAATCGTGACGACTATTTTTCTGAACAACCTGTACATTTTCCTTTTTTTTTTTTTTTAAATGTGTCGACACTGATGGATGAACAAATGGAAACTTTGTAAGAACAAAATACTAAAAAAGTTACTTTAAGTGTTAACATTTTTTTTAAGCACCTTTATTTAAACCATTAATCTAATTTTATACTTTCATCAGAAATATTCAATTTTTAAGATAAATTATTCTTCAAATATTAATTTTTTTCCTGTAATTATTCTCTTCGTTATCATTAATTGCACATATGTAGGTTGAAACCAATGAAAGAATAACATTTGCCACGAACTCTATTTTCTCTGTCACAGTGGAGGTAGAAAAAGAAGAAATACGATGCTTGAGCGACGTCGATGTTGCAAGAAGTCCGGAAGTGAAAGAAAACAATGAGAGCCAGTTCGCAAACAGAGAAGAGACGCGTCAGGAGTCCCAGGACTTATTATCTCTGCAGTATTTGGCTGGGCTACCTAGCGTGCATAGACGGATTCTGCATGCATTTCAGAAATTCCTACTTCAAACACACGTGTTCACCATCAGGTTGCCCAAGTGGTTGCTTGACCTTCGCGTTACTGCTCTCTGAACCCTTTCCGCTACCTCTGACTCCCATTTTTTTTAAACATTTTTGCAATTCTTTTCTCCATTGTTCACATTCATTCGCTCAGAATTAATTCAGATCAGAAAAATTCATGGATATTGAATTATTTCACTTTTTGATAGTACATTAATTACAAACTGATTGGATTAAGTAAAAAAGTCATTTCTAGCAATTTATCGTGATGGAGAAAAATTAAGACGATACAGAATATTTGTTGCGTTTATTGTAAAATTTTTCTTCTTTTTTTAAGATATTAAAACAAATTGAAATGATAAGGAATAGTTGCGTGTATCTTAAATGAACAAAAATCTTCTTTTTTTTTATACTATATTATTTCAATAAGTATATTAATTCTAAATTCATTAGGTTAATGAAGATCATTTCTAACAGTTTGTCTTATTGAAAAAAAAAGAATGAAGACAATGCAGAATATTTGTTGCTCTTATCGTAAAATTTTTCTCCTTTGTTTAAAATATTAAAAAAGATTGATATGATAAAAAATAGTTGCATGTATTGTAAATTTGCAAGAATCGTCTGTTTTGGATGTTAAATTATTTCAACGTTTGACGGTAAATTAATTACAAATTGATTAGGTTAAGTGAGAGGATCGTTGATCATTTATTTTGTTGGAAAAAATGAAGAAAATACAGAATATTTGTTGCATTTACATTAAAATTTTTCTTCTTTTTCTAAAATATTAAAAAAAATTGATATGATAAAAAATAGTTGCATGTATTGTAAATTTGCAAGAATCGTCTTTTCTCTGGATGTTGAATTATTTCAATATTTTACAGTACATTAATTGCAAATTGATTGGATTAAGTAAAAAAGTCATTTGATTACATTTATTGTACATTTTTTCTTCTTTCTTTAACATACTAAACAAATTGGAATGATAAAAAATAGTTGCATATATTGTAAATTTACAAGAATCTTATTTTTTTTCTTTGTCAAATAATTCGTAAATACATTTTGCTAAAATAGCGTATCAGTATCTTCATATTTTAATATAACTTTGATATACAGTAAATACAGCCATTTTGTACAACCTAACCTAATCTAATCAATCATATACTTGAGCAATTGTGTACTTATACATTTTTAATGTTAATTCATCTCTTTTAATTTGACAAAATTTGTTTCTTCTTCTCTTCCTCAATTTCAATTGTCCTTGTGATAATTTTTTTTAAATTAAGTGTAAAGTCAAAGGTGACCATCGTGTAGATCGGATTGAATTTCCTGAATGAACGTCTTCGAGGGGGTATTAGACCCACGTGAACACCATGGACCCCGTTCTCGAGGCCGTGAACTCGAAAAAAAGGGCCTCACGGATCGTCGTGGCCTGGACGGGCCTCTGGATTCCTCAGTGGGGGTCCGACGGACACATCTTTCGTTTTCCTTTCGATCCCCGAGGATCCATTGTCGTTTTTTCTCCTCTGTATTCCCTTCGTGGTCCCTCTTCGTGTTAGAGCGTCGATAAATTGCTCGAATCCCTCATAAAAGCGTCTTCTTCCTCCGCCATATTGAGGAAACATCTTCGAAACACGTCATTCAATTCAAAAATACTTCATAAAACCTCTAAAACTCAAACATTCGTTTTATTCGAGTATGTAATTATTTATTTTCTTCGAAAGCACAAAATTGTAGTTAAGTCACGGAATTTTTTGGTATCAGGATGCACATGTACGTTTCTCTTCGCTTTTATTGTCCTTTGAACAATGGAGGCTAGAGCAGAGGAGAATGGAGGCTGGGCACTGGTTTTCTAGGACCCCTGGGACACTGAGGACCTTCATAGGACGTGTTTAAGTAATTAGGATGCTGGGATTTCTCCAACGTAAATCAAAATCAGGATTTTGAACCGTGAACCTCATGTAGAGGAGGGGAAACATTAACGTTGGGTGGAGAAGAGGCTTGGAATTTTTCCAAGATGTTTTCTCCATCGGTTTGAGGCACTTGAAAGTGAAGAATAAGGAAGAATAAAATAAAATAAAGATGAAATACCCCATATTAAATGTTACATATACAGAAATTCATAAAAAATGTGTGTATAAAATAATAGTAGAGCTGGAAACAAGAAGAAGAAATACAGTAAAATGGAATAATTTCGGAGGAAAGAGTATGTAGGTTAGTTCTCAAGGAAGAATAAACAATAAAGATGAAATACCCCATATTAAATGTTACATATACAGAAATGCATAAAAAATGTGTGTATAAAATAATAGTAGAGTTGGAAACAAGAAGAAGAAATACAGTAAAATGGAATAATTTCGGAGGAAAGAGTATGTAGGTTAGTTCTCAAGGAAGAATAAACAATAAAGATGAAATACACCATATTAAAATTTATATAGACAGGAATGCACTAAAAATATGTGTATAAAATGATAGTAGAGCTGGAAACAAGAAGAAGAAATACAGTAAAATGGAATAATTTCGGAGGAAAGAGTATGTAGGTTAGTTCTCAAGGAAGAATAAACAATAAAGATGAAATACCCCATATTAAATGTTACATATACAGAAATGCATAAAAAATGTGTGTATAAAATAATAGTAGAGTTGGAAACAAGAAGAAGAAATACAGTAAAATGGAATAATTTCAGAGAAAAGAGTATGTAGGTGAGTTCTCAAGCAAGAATAAGCAATAAAGATGAAATACACCATCTTAAAATTTATATAGACAGGAATGCACTAAAAATATGTGTATAAAATGATAATAGAGCTGGAAACAAGAAGAAGAAATACTGTAAAATGGAATAATTTCAGAGAAAATGGTGTGTAGGTTAGCTCTCAACAAAATGGAGTACAGTAGAGTATATTATGTATACTATATCACATAAAATGCTTGAAAAGAAATATTAACACTTATATGGAAGTAACTTTTTTTTAGAGAAACACAATATTATTACAAACACAATATACAAAAATTGATAAAACACAATATTAACAAATGTATTTTATCTTCAAAGAGTTTTCACGTTTCTTCTTTGTTCCAAGGACCGCCACGTTGTCATTTCAATCTATTTTAAAACAGAAAAGAAGAAAATGTATACATTTACGAAGTTTCTATATAAGTGTTAAGATATGTATTAAAAATCCGATACATAGATAATATTATCACGTTAAATTATATATACAATAATTACACTCTATTGTATCATAGAAACTATACTAAATTGTAGTAGAACCGAAAGAAGAAAGGAAGAAATAACACAGTAGCCAGAGAAAAACTACCAGAAAGCTGAAACTAATGGTTGATCGTCGTCTGAAGTCCACTAATTGCCACGGAAATTTCGCCGGGTCTAGTGAATTCGTTCAGGAGGTCCCTCAGTCACGGTTTAGGTCGGAGGTTGTATCCAAATGATCCCGTTTCTTGGAAGGAGAGGGCCATCAGGACACGCGACACTTCCCTGCTCGAAGGAAGCGTGCCCTTTCTTATTTTTCCCTTGACAAAATCATCTTGACGAAAGATTCATCGTTGCTGTTTCAGTAGGCCTTGTACATGCTACCAATTGATACAATTTGTAGAAACTAACAAAAAAGAACAAGCCTACGGAGATGAATTTCATGTTAATATTTCAAAGAGAAGAAAATTCCAATAGCGTCGGTTCAATGCTTTAATAATTCAGTAAAATATTTATTATCGTTAATATAATTTTGTAAAAATGAAAAATGTCGAAGGAACGAAGTTATATTGACACAATCTCGCTATGAATCCACCTTTGTTTTACTCTGACCAATTGTAAGGTGAAAGGACACACCTGTACAGGTGTGATGGCTTCCTATTGGTGAATACAAGGCAGGTAAGAAGAAACTGAGCTCCACCTAACTTCAATGAAGGATCTGCTTCAAGATGGACTCACTACAGAAAGAAATTCCTTCGTCTATTTTATGTTAGTGTATTATTATTTGGACCGTTTATTTTGAAAGTAACGTAAGTCAATTTTTTTCTTCTTTCGAGATATAATTTAAAGGTTTGCATTTTGGTTGATTGAAAAATATCAAAGAAGTGTACTAAGTTTGCTGATGTTTCTACGAATTTTAATATATATAAATTGACTATACAAATGACTTCTATATGAATCTATTTAAACCAATATAATCTATCTGGATCGTAAATGAACTTACATCACTTTCATAATTATTGAACTGTAAATATCGTTAAGTTTCAGTTACCCAAAATTCAATTTCATTTGAAATAAGTAACGTTTCATTTTGATTTTGTTTATAAACAGGAACGTGAAATAAAATAGTGTTGTTTATGCTCAATATTAATTATTTACTTATATATTCGTACATGCAATATTATAAATGAGTGCAGAGATGACAAATTTTTTTTACTCCATCCATTTAATTCACTATAGTTTTACACTTCTTTTACACAGGTAGTGCTTAATTAGACTACGGAATATGGACTTACACTACTTTCATAATCAATGATTATACAATGTAATTGACTAAAGGACGTTCAATTGATCGAAACACATGGATACTTTGAAATATTAAGTGTGAATCGTTTATAAAAATGTTTACACTAAATTATACGTAAATTATGTGATTTCTTAAGTTTCTCCAAAAATGGACTTACACCACTTTTAAAATAAACGGCCCATTTAATTTATTTCCTATTAATTACCAATGTTCCATTGTTTTACTACAGCATAATTCTTTTTTAAAAGAAAAGCTAGAGAAGGATTATTTTCAGTGTTAGACGGAAAAGAATCTATCAACATATGCGCTGTCGGTGATTTTCGGGCGAGATTTAAAGTTTTTATTACAGACTCAGATGAAAAAATTGTAAAAACAACTTTCACGAATTTCTTGACGATTTCGACCAATTGTAATATTTTCACAAACTTTTGTACACGTTATCTAATAAATAAATCCTTCTAACTTTTCAAAAAGACTCAGAAATTATTTGGTCCAATTTTGAAGTATTTATTCTATTTTAAATGATGGAAGAGTACTTTTGTGACAGACTACAAGTCATAGTAGATGATAATTTAAAAAGTACAGAACAATAAGTAATAAAATCCCAGTCGTTGTAAAATTCATATAAATCGCTGAGAAAATAAAAAAAGTACGTGTTAAAACTATATCGGTATTCTGCTAAAAATTTTGAAATGACGTAAGATTAACTGATCGCCATTCTTCTAAAAAATATAAAATGTAGAACTACGTAATCAGCATTGTTCTATAGAATTTTAAATGATGTAGAACTGCGTTACCAGTATTCTAAAAAATTAGAAATGACTTAGGACCAGTATTTAGCTAAAGAATTTGAAATGACGTGAGAAATGCGTTACCGGTCTCTAACGCGTTAAGATTAACAGAAAACAGTGTCTTCTCCTGATTGGAGGCTGGAAATACGTATGAGAGACATTTGTGGCCAAGTGTGACAATCCGCACTTGCACTTGTGACGGTGCATCACGTCATAGACGCGTCGCGACGTGGCGAACTATTTCGTTTCGTCGAAATAGCTGTTGTCTGATGTTGTCCCTGTCCGGTGTCAGACGTAGGACCATTAAAGTTCACCAGAATCTATCATATACAAGAGTGTAGACACCACTCCTAAGCATTTTCTCGATTTTCTCCTTTTATACTCTTTTTGTGATGCGGCACAACTACTCAAACGGAGTTCTTCTTTTATCAGCGATTAGGCTTCAAATTTATCCTTCTCTTTTAGTAAAAGCTGTTGAAATTTATAATACAGAATGTCTCATAATTGGTGGTGCTGCAGGTGTTGATTCTAGATGAGAAAATGAATCGAAAATGTGAAATAAAATTTTTTCATTTGACATTTTCTTTTCGAAAAGAAGCACGTTTGGCCGATCTATCGTTGACAATTTTCTTTCAAAAAGTGTTTTATCTCCGTGAAAATTTGATCAAATGCACGTGTACTTGAGAAATCTTCAAACTGATGTTTCTCAAAACTGAAGTTTCAAATGAAAAGATTTTATTCTACGTTTCTATCATATATATCCACGTATGGAGCACTGAAAATTCAAATCGGAAAAGAGAAACAAATTTTCAAATACAATTTCGCACTAATGTCTGGTATGATGTAATTGATAATGTGTCTTGGGACCTTATTATATAAGCACTAACACAGACCTAAACACTTATATACACAAACAGAGACCTAATCGAAAAGTTGATTTCAATACTGATCGAAAGTTGATTTAAATACTGACCATTTAATTTGTTGCCTATATATCAATTTCCCTTTTTTCAATGCAAACTTTTCTCTGCATACTTTACATTTGTCGTCTGAAAGAAAAAAAGAAGAACAATGTCAAGTTCATACTTTTTGTTTTTTCAATCTCCAATTGGATCTTCTCTGTTCTAACCACGAACAATCGGCACGTCAAGTCAATGGGGCGTTCGACTGCAGCCACGGATGTGTAACGAGAGACGACCTCTCCTTCTTTTCCTCCCCTTTTTCCTTTTTTTCTTTTTCTTTTTTTTTCGAACCGTGCCACTGCTTTGAAATTGGCACGCGGGATGATTTTAACTATTTGAAGCCCTCTAAGGGGAGGAGAAAGGGAGAATCGCCTTCGACCCGCTGGCGCCGGCGCGACAAAAACCTTTCATAATCTACCGTGGCTCCCCCTCGTTCTTACGTTTCTGATCCTCGAACCTCGACAAAGAAGAGAAATCCTCGAACACAGAGCGGTTCTTCGCTTTATCCGTGCTTCAATATCTCGACGACAACTGTGAAGAATTTTGTCTGTTGCATCTGAATCTTAACACTTTGGTTGGATGCTGTAACAATGATGATTGAAAAAAAATTACATTAACCCATTTGCATCAGAGACGTTCAACGGCCAATCGGCCCGTATCACCGCGCATTAACCAGTGTTTTACCTTCAGTTTTGCTTAGAAATTAGTATAGTAATTAATTAAAGCTGTAAATCTTATTATTGATAATGCACTAAAAGCTCTGAATTTTATTACGTATTATTTACGAGAAATTCGTAGACTATTTTGACATTTGACGATAAGTGACAGTCGTCACTAGCGGATTATTCCGCGCTTAGTGATAAGTGACAATCGTTGTGTGCGGATTATTCCGCTAAAAGATGCAAATGGGTTAAATGTACCTCTGTACATTTCTAAAACACGAAAGTGTTTTGCAGATTGACAATACACAAAGGCTCCCCATCTGTGAAACACTTTCGTGTTTTAGAAATGTACAGAGGTACATTTAATGTAATTTTTTATCAGAAATGTTGTCGGTAGCACGTATGGCTCAATACTAACCTCTTCGTTACAGAGCGAACTGAACCTAACCTAACCTAACCTCTTCGTCGCAGAGCGTTTCATTTTTTAGCGTTACATTTTCTGAAGCGGCTCTCCATCTGTAAAACACTTTCGTGTTAAAAAGAACAGCGAAGATTGTTTTTTCAATTTATTTATCTGAGCCCGTAATGAAAATTGAAAAAATATTTTTGGTAGATTTATGCATGTATTTAACGCCTTGCCTTATAACAACGAGTCAGACTCGTGGTACAGATTCTGATTAAGATTCAAGAAAAACAATTATATTAGTAATAAACATCAATTTTAATTCTAACTTTTTTTATAATTTATAACACTGATGATAGCCAATTGTGATTAAACTGTAATACATTAGCATTTTTTGCGTAAAATGGTACAAAAACAGTAAATAGCTGATGCTTAAATGCATAATCAGCAAAAGAATTCATAGGTCAAGGGGTTAATTGAAACCGATCGATGCAGAAAGAAACGATAGATGTTGAAAAATGTAAGAATCCTAGTTTTTATATTCATACACCTTTAACACTAAACCTACCACTTGCGGTGAAATGACCGTTTTTAAAATTTCTATATTATTCCGAATTTTGAAAAAAGGCAAATCCATAAAACGAGTTTCAAGCACCATCGAACCATTTCTTACGGAAAAGAATAAGAAAGGTCGCGTAGAATTTTGTCTTCGCAGCAAAGGGATCCTACCTACAAGTTTAAAATGCAGTAACGAAATTATTGAAAAATCCAGAAACTATCTGAACACTCAAAATAAAAATTAGGAGTAATATGTTTAATTTATTGTTTAATTTAATCTAGTTTTTTCATAATAAATGTTGAGTTCTATGTTTATTTTCTTTTGCTACTATTATTATGGGACAAATTAAATTCATCGACTGCTACTACTACACCCTCTGTCCCAAAAATAACCGGAATGGCTCTAGTTTAGCGAAAGTAGTTGTGCCATCTGGTAGCCGAAGATTGATTTATAAATCGTCAACTGTTTTTACTAACCTGTAAAAATTTCATGGCATTTCATTCATTAGAAGAGAAGATACGACGCATTTAAGTGATAGTAGTTTGGTTCATCGGTCGGAAAATGAATAAAGAACAAAGGATCAACATTAAGTTCTGTGTTAAGAACGGTATAAGTGCTACGAAAACGCTTCAAATGCTTAAAATCGCTTATGGAGATAATTGTTTATCCCAAACACAAGTTTTTGAGTGGCATCGACGATTTAGAGAGGGTAGAGAGGATGTGGAAGACGATAAACGTTCAGGCCGATCAATTGAGACGATGACCGCAGAGAATATCGAAACGGTGCGTGATTTCGTCAAAATTACAAAAAAATCTTCAGTGAGATTTATGGAAATGGAACTTGGGATACCCAAGACAATAATTTATCGTATTGAAACGCTTGATAGGCCGTGTTCGTCGTATTCGTCCTGAATATCGAGAACCCGGCAGTTGGCGATTGTTGCACGATAATGCACCGGCTCATCGTTCATTAATTGTCACCGATTTTTTGACCAAAAATCACATTTTTTTGCTTCAACATCCCCCGTATTCACCTGATTTAGCTCCCTGCGACTATTTTCTATTCCCGAAGCTGCATTTGGCGATGAAAGGACATCGTTTTGCATCAATTGAAGATATTCAACGGTCAACGACGAGGAATCTTGACATCATTCCAATCAGCGATATAAAAAAGTCATTTAATGCACTTCTCGAACGTGCGAATTGCTGTATTTCTGCTGAGGGAGAATATTTTGAATAAATAAAATGATTTTTGTGAAGATTTTTTGATTATTTTTGTTTCTGTGTAGCCATTCCGGTTATTTTTGGGACAGAGGGTGTATTATGGGACAGAGGGAGTAATCGGTATCTATTTCTTCGCCCAAATTCCAATATAATGTAGCAAGTTTCTATCCGTTAATTTATAAAAAAAACAGAATATCCTCTGTCGCAAGATTAATTTAGCATACCTCATTTAAATGAGGGTTCAAAACGATAGTAAAGGATCTTCAGATTGAAATTGCAATTCTAACGGTGAATTTTCTTTCGGGGAACACCGAAGGCGTCCAATCAGGGAGATAATCCACCCTTCTTCGCGTTCGAATAGTGGATGTCGAGGAAGAGGGTTTGCCCTTCCTCCACTATTCCTCCGTTTTCTTTCATGAAACCGACGATACGCAGTCGCATAGGGGCGGCCGCGTCGAATGGGGAGCTAGAAAGGCGCAGACGCCCTCGGTTTCACGGCGTGCTTCCGGTAGGATGGCTCATAGAACTTGTCGGGGTGTTTAAACGCCCCCGCGACATTTCTCGTAAATTACCAAGGTTCTCAGGCCATACTCGACTCATCCTAATTTATCTTTCCCGAACCCGTGACGGCCTCGCCTCGATTCTAATTAAAATCCACGCCAGAAGATTGTTCGAACGATGGCTCTTCGCTTACTACTTTACTTGCTTCGTTAACGAACTTTCACACTTCTATAATCTCACGAGTTTCAAATTGAATACGATTAATTTCAAAGTGAAAGCTTGCTTTCAGAATGGAACTAGCGGCAGCTTAGTTCTCGAAACTGTAACAAGCTAACCTTAAATTAAAGAAGAAATCAATTTTGTCAAAGGATGCCGCTCTTCGCCGAGTGTAGAGAGAAAAAGAGAGAGAGAGAGAAAGAATATCGAAGAACAGTGATCCTAAAAGCGTTACATAAAAAAGAAGGGTCTCTCGTGGCGAAGGTGGGTCAGCCAGTTACGAGTAAAAGGGGTTACGGTTTAGTATACGGCCCCCCCTTTTTTTTTCTTTTTTTATTTGTACACCGAAAATGGCTGCTTCGATGACTTTTCTCGCGGTATAAATCAGCGGCGTTGGAAAAACACGCGGATAGAGGGAGAGGGTCGTTCAAGGCTGATATATATGAACACGTGATTCATTAACAGCCGCTGATGAAATATGTGTTAATGAAGAGAATCGTCCTCCCTAAACTCCATCCAGCTTGTACCGTGTTTTCACAGTGTAACCACGTGAACTGAATGTTATATCGGAAGAAGAGATCGAGGTGAAATGGTTTCCTGTTAATCCTTTCAATATGAGTATATAACTTAACGTAGGTTTTATTTTTCTTTAACACTAAGTTTACGCGTTAATTTGACGCATTTGAGATTTCACGAGCGAAATTACAAAGAACAATTGCTACACCGCAGAGCATAACTACAGCACCGCTACAATTTTCAAGAGTTTTGAAGACCTAAATAATGATTTCTAAATATTACTAATATCACTAATATTAGTAACGTTACTAATATCGTGTAAGGGATTAGAAAGAAATTGTATGTAACGAAGAAAGTGTAAAAATAACATTTAGCACCACTACAATTTTCAAGAGTTTTGAAGTTTTTAAGTAATAATTTTTAAATATTACTAACATCGCTAATATTACTAATATCGTGCAAGGGATTAGAAAGAAATTATACGTAATGAAGAAAGTGTAAAAATAACATTTAGCACCACTACAATTCTCAAGAGTTTTGAAGTTCTAAGTAATGATTTTCAAATATTACTAATATCACTAATATTAGTAACGTTACTAATATCGTGTAAGGGGTTAGAAAGAAATTGTATGTAACGAAGAAAGTGTAAAAATAACATTTAGCACCACTACAATTTTCAAGATTTTTGAAGTTTTTAAGTAATAATTTTTAAATATTACTAACATCGCTAATATTACTAATATCGTGCAAGGGATTAGAAAAAAATTATACGTAATGAAGAAAGTGTAAAAATAACATTTAGCACCACTACAATTTTCAAGAGTTTTGAAGTTCTAAGTAATGATTTTCAAATATTACTAATATCACTAACATTACTAGTATTATTAATACCATGCAAGGGGGCAAAAAGAAATTATGCGTAATGAAGAAAGTGCAAAAGTAAGATTTATTTAGAACGAAATATCTAACTGGTGCACATTTGTAGTATCAATATATTTATTCCAATTTCTACTCATGTTTTCAGATGCGTATTTAAGACTGACTATATTTTTGCATTTTGTGTAGGCGCAGAAATCATTTTTTCTCTTGCAATATTTGGATTATATTTTAGGGAATGTTGAACGATCCAATAAGAAACACCGAAGCGTTCCTTTACAATTTCTTCATAATTTTTTCAATTTATTATTCGCAATTTTAACAATTTGTCGTTCAGTTCGAGGAAATAATTTCCTTTCAGGTCCTCTTTTTCTTATTTTTCCCATACTTGGTACAATCGCGTAAAAAGTCCAATACAACTTAATGATATCGTCCAAGCTTACGTGCTAATTCTCGTTGCTTGTGTTCTTTATATGCTAAAATTGCACCTTGTTCTTTTTTATTAAAGTCGCTGCCACGTGACATTGTATAAATTAACTAAAAAAGTTTGTGCACAAAAACAGAAACTCTTGAAGTTTGTAAAGAATAAAGCTGGTGCTATTGTTTTGCATCTACCTTAAAACGATTTTCGATTACATCTCGACATTATACGTAGAAAAATTCGACGATTTTCATCTAAAGTCTATTGTTTACAATGCTCTTTCACATTATACAATTGGCTTCTTTCAATTATTTTCGTGAAATTCAAGAATGTTAAAAATATTACTGGTGCTATGGTTCTGCTCTGCAGTGTATTATTTTCCAGCCACTTTTCCTCACTTTCATTAATGGAACGATACGAAAACGTATCTGAATTTAGAAGTTAAGAATATGCAATTAGGTTGTCTTTATTAAATTGATTCCTTGAAGGAAAAATTTCGTTTACTCAAGAAGAGCCCGTAAATCTTTTTTCGAAAACGCCAGGAATGTTATTTTTATCTTATAATGTATTTTATAGAAGAAATTATAAGAATTATAATAAGTATAGTACCAAAAACTAACAGATAGGAGAAAAAATATGAGAAAGATAGTTTAATAATTATAAAGAATAAGAAAGTTAATCGCAATAGTATAAGATCTTTGAAGGGATATACAATGGAGGATCACAGATGCATGTGTATGGTTGAGTAAATGGTTAGGAGTCGTTCATTCAGGCAAAGTTCTTTTTTTTTTCTTTTGGATCAGGTTCCTGAGCTTACTCGTAGAAACTAGTCCTTTCTCGAAGTTCCATTGAAGAAATTCTACCGATCTCTGTTCCCTTTCATCCGAAACAATGTGTCTACGTCGGAAAGAGAAATTGGTGTCATTTAGTACCACGTATTTCCTTTCCTCGATATGCTTTTTGGGAACTAAGTGAGTCAACGTTTTCTTCGATTCACGTATGTATCTCTTCAGCAATAATTCTACCCCTTCTTTCTTTCTCCTCACCCTTCTTGAAGACCAAATAAATTAGTTATTAATCATTTTTCCTTCCAGTCTATTCTCTTTAATACAACTCCTGGCCACACTATTGGAGCCACTCGCAATTTTCAACATCCTCCGCGTTTTTAATCAAATTAATTTTAGGCTTAGAATTATTTAATGGCTTAAACGTAATTTAATAATCGTGTTTATTAACTATTGAAGTACACACGTTCATATATATACACTCCTCCCTCAATTTAAGGGGCACTTTTATTACGCGAGTGCGTTATAGAAATAACTATCTTCGTTTCGAGTACAAGCTTATAGATATTTTATCGTTGAAATTTTGATTCGGTTAAAGTTTCCTAGTAATTACTAAACGTGATTAACCTTTTGAGTGGTATGGACGCCTACACGTGCTTCCCAAATTCAAATATTCAAATTTGTTATAATTTCTCTTTAAGTTATGGCGTTTTTTAAATATTAATTTCCTTAAACAAAGAATGCATCCCAAGGATAACAAAAATATTTAATTTTATTTAGCGTAAGTGAAGAACTAAGACGGTGATTTAATTATATGTTTAGGAAAAGTATTTCGTCCATGTAGAGTGTTTAACTTTTAAATTAACTCCGCACTCAAAGAGTTAATGCGCTCAGTATACGTCCTGCTATTATGAATTCTACACCTTAACAGATTTAAAAAGATTACAGAGGAATGTATATATCATACAAGGTGTTACAGAGAGTTTAAAAGATCATACACAATGTATCGAACGTTATTTGCAAATAGTTGAACCCAAAACTTAATTTGTCGGTTGTATCTCGGAAACAAAGTGATATCTTAGTCCACGTGATACTTTTGTGAGCTGAATCCATCGGTAAAATTATACCAACATATTCTGAAACACTTTGTATATTTCTTCTTTTCTTTCACAATCTTTATCAACTCCAAGTGTACTCCTTTTCTGCGCTATTCTTTCCAAGGATCAAATAAATTATCCAAGAATAACTCTTCCATTCTCTTTTATTTCTCTTTTCCTTCCCTTCCCTTCTTCATTTTTCATTTAGAACTCTTTCTTGTATATTTCATTTCCTTCATCTAGAAAATTCTACGCTTCTCGCATACATATTTCTTTCTCTCTTCTTTTTTTTTTCTTTTCCTCAGGCTCCAGCTAGACGAACAAACTCGGCTATCAGGAATCCCTCGAACCAGTCCGAAATAAACTGCGAGAACGCGCCGGAGCCAGGCCCATTCGCCTTCGAAAATGTGTTTACACGGCACTATACACTTCACTGGAATAATTCCCGGTGTCTTTTTGCTCCGTATGAAAACTAACCGGTTTTCCTTGGCGCCGCTTGGCGTGCTCTGTATTGTGGATTTCGCGGTTGAAATTCCGTCCATAGCGGGGGTGGCGGAATCGCAATTTACTGTTACCACGTTCTGATCTATTTTAATTACGGCGTATCGGCCGAAAAATTCCATAAATCTTCGTCCCTGTGGTAATTAGCGAGCGGGATACTTTCGTGTCGTGGATATAAATCCTGCGATTCCTTCCAGGAACCTCGGAACATTGACGACGAACTGTGCACGAGGCTCCAGTGTCTCTCAAGCTGTACAATTTTCAGATAGAAATAATCGAAAATTAATTTTTTCGCATTAAATATTGATACGAATTATCCTATAAATTGTTTAATATGGTTTAGGAAATTTTGAGAAATTAGTTTAGGAAAAGAAGAAAGTTGTAACTGATATTTTATTACTTTTCTACTAAATGTTTCGTATATTTTTATGACTTTTCTTATAAAAACTTTGTGAAAATGTAGAACATTGTTTTTTTTTGTAAATTTGTGCTGTAACGTAGGTTAGATGGCGTTTCATCGAAAGAAGAATACGAATTATGATCGTTAGCCATTTTGAGAGGCCCTGTACCAGCTTGAAAAATGAAAGGGGCGAAGAGGTGGCGCGTAAATCGCTATTACAGAGGCCGGAACGCCGGTAGCAGTTCTTAATTTGCGGAAACGTTTATTTGCCTCGTACCGGTGCGATATAATTCGACGTGTTTCCGCTATTTTTACCCTTTTTCTGATTCATTTTCCCCCTCTATTAAGAAGAATTATTACCCTCGTCATTTGAAACATCTTATTTCACCTACGTCATCCACGTTGTTTTTCCAATTTCTTCAATTCCAACGGCAAAAATAATTCACTGAAATATTCGTCCCAATCTAAGGAAGCAAAAACGAAAGAGGATAATTTTAGTTAATATTATTTATGGGAAGAAATTGTTTTCAGACGATAAAAATACTAGTGGGGGGGAGCGACTCATTGTCGACAGGGAGGAAGCTCGCTGAAGATAATAATTGCCTTCCGTTCGTCATAAATCATTCCTTATGAACGATGGCGATAGGGTTGCCCGCACGAAAATAGAGATTTCTTCCTGGCCCTCGTAAAATATTTATATGCGCAAATAGTGGTGAGCCGCGTCGAAAATAGGGATCGTACGCGACCAGTGTGAAGAAGACATCGATAAGGGAACCATGGAATCCGTTCTTCATTCTACTCGTCCTTTTCCACCCCGGAAATATCTTCCTCGATGGTCTGCGAAATTTTCATCGTAAGAAAAGAAACTGCACACGTTTCTTCAGCTTTCGTGTCTTTGGTACATCCGTTTCTTCTGCATTCTTCAGTTTCTTCATCTGTTAGAGGATTATACAGTCAGTATCACAAGAGCGTGGACGTGATACTTGCGAAATTTCATATCCAATAAGATTGTGTTAACGTAAACATTTACAGTCTCCTTCATTACGCGTTTCCCTAAAATCTTTTAGTATCGTTTTTGTCACTGACAGATACAAAACTATCCAAAATGGGTGCCGTGTGCGCCAAACGTTTATAAGTGGACTTTCTGTGCCATCGCTCGAAAGAACCAAAAATGAGTATTAGAGATACAAAAAATATTTGCATAAACTTCTTGAATGCATTAATGTGTGAGTGCAACAGTATAAAAATATTAAGTGTTTCGATGATCTTCTCGATCGAGGTTCAAAGCAGGTTATTACAAAAAGGAAAGATAAAGTGATTCTCCGGTCTTTCTCAAAGAATCCAACACTTTTCTTGTGTAAAAAATAAGTTTTCTTTCGGCAAAAGGTGCATAAATATTGGTATTCTAACATTGAAACTTCACTTGGACCGGTGGACACACCGAGAGTGCAACGATCCCAAACATCGAAGCCGTGTTTGCATCGGGTGGAAAGTAAGAAACTGTATCAGCATGTTGCACTGGTTATCACAGTCCCCTGATACAAATCCAATTGAAAATGTGTGATCTACCATGAAGCATAAACTGCGAGGAAAACGTATGTTAACACTAATAGTACTAATTCGTCGTATTCGAAAAATATGGAGGTCTCTACTTGTCTCATACGCCGAACTGTTGATTGAAAGTATACCTAGACATTATCAAACAATAATCGCTAATGGTGTAGATTGGACGCATTACTAATTAAGCGTGTATTAATTTTTCAAATGCACTTTCTATCTGTATACAATTTTTTACAGAAACAACTAATTTTCACAAAAATATCGCGTCTACTCTCTTGTGGTACAGACTGTACTTGAAGAAAAACGACATTTCTTCTTTTGGAAAATGAAATAACGAAAATGGACTACTTTTGCCGAAAAATAATATTTCTTCCTTTATTTTTAAGTATTTCTGCAATGTTAAAATTAAAGAAAAAGAAAATGTGTATAGCTTCTTGAGGTAAGGAAATGATGTTGAGCTTCAAATGTTTTCTCCTATGGCAGATGTCAAAGCTCGAACGATCGTGGAACCGAAGAGGTGTAAAGTCGAGCCTCCGATTTTAATAAAGAAGTGGACCCGTTACATTATCGTTCGGGTAGGCCGTTACTCACGTTGGACAGCTGTTTCCTCGGTTGACAGAACGTTGTCGCCGCTTTTGGTGTGAAACGGGTGCGAAGAGAGGGCCAAGTGGATTTTCTAACCTTTTGAAATGAAGAAAAATTGAATTTAAAATGAAAAAACATTAAAACAAATTCTCTCTTCCTCCTCATCTTGAAATCTGTCTCTCTTTTCCCCTTAACTCCTCTCTCCCCCAGTTCTACTCTTCTCTCTCTCCCCTCTCTTCTCTCTCTCTCTCTCTCCCTCCCCCTCACTCTCGTGCTTTCTCTCTCTCTTTTTCGCTTTCTCTCTCTCTCTCTCTCGCTTTCTCTCTCTCTTTCTCTCGCTCTCGATTTCTATTTCTCTATGCTTCCCCGGCAACACTATCTCTGTTAATTACAGCGATGGTGTTACACTGAGGGGCACAAGCTCGGATTCTCTGTATCTACATCGAGTCACAGATGAAACCAAAGTGCAACTCGATAAATTCTTTAACTTAGTTCCTCTCTTCCAGGAGCTTTCTACATGTACGTTACTCTGAGAATCCTCATTCCTCCGCAGTATGCAAAGAAAAATCACTTAGTGATCATAAGTCCAAGGAATTCAATCCAAGAAATTTTATCCCGAGGCCTTCAAGGCAGAACCTTCGATACCTTGAATGATTGCCTCGAACATAGACACTTCTCTCTAGAAACACCTCAATTGATGAACGCTGTATCCTAAATTTACAAGAAGGGCAAGAAAAATCCCAGAAAGTAACGAATAAATTTCTTTCGACAACAGTAACTTCACCTCCATTTCAATTAATGTTTTCAGAGAAGAACGTTGGTATAAATATCGACTGTGGCAAATATCTCTAATATATTTTCTTTTCTCTTGCATGTATTTAAGACTCGAAGATTATTACTCATCGCTTACTAATTTATCTTCTTCGAGAGTTGTGCTTTTCGAATAAAAGAAGCGTTGCACTTGCTTCTTCTACTTCTCCGTCTCTTCTCTTTCCTCTGTTCTCCCTCTCACTACTATATTTATATATACATTTCTGTAGAAATATGTTTCTATGTTTGTACTGCTGTCAAGAGTATAATTCGTGAAAGACAGTAAATATATTTGCAAGACAATAACCTCCAAATTTTCCATTGAATTTTTCAGTCGTCTAGACGTTCGTTAGATCCGATTGCCAAACAGAAACTTATGAGACGATTACTTTCCGTTTTAAATTTTCTCTATCGGTCACTTCAAGAAAAAAGAAAAAAAAAAGCGCGCCAATTTCCTTCATTCAAATCCTTTCTCAGTCGATTTCTTCCGTAATGACAATTTAAAACATTATAGAATTACTTGACACCGATATCTCGTCGGAAGCAATATTTTCATCTATGCTCTCATTTTGCTTACGTTCTAGCCAACAGTCAGCTTCTTTTTGTGCAAGCTTTCCGTACAAGAGGAGAGAAGTCGTCGACGTGACCCCTCGACAGCTGCCACCACTATAAGATCCGGTTCACACGGCTTTCCCCACTCGTTCTCCACTCATCTTTCACTTTTTACACTTTCATAAGAGCTTTGTGAAAGTCGTGCATACTACAATCACAACCTAACCTGTTTCCTCATTTTTACGCTGATATTTATACATTATAGTCATTAATTCTTTGCTGTTCGAGTATTTTCTTATACGATCGATTTTTCAACTTCAACATTCTTTCGCAACGAAACTTTTTCAATTAAAAGTTTCGTTCTCGGAAAAGACAAAATTACAGACGTTTCTGAATTTATACAATCATAACCTAACCTATTTCCTCACTTTTACGCTGATATTTATACATTATAGTCATTAATTCTTTGCTGTTCGAGTATTTTCTTATACGATCGATTTTTCAACTTCAACATTCTTTCGCAACGAAACTTTTTCAATTAAAAGTTTCGTTCTCGGAAAAGACAAAATTACAGACGTTTCTGAATTTATACAATCATAACCTAACCTATTTCCTCACTTTTACGCTGATATTTATACATTATAGTCATTAATTCTTTGCTGTTCGAGTATTTTCTTATACGATCGATTTGTCAATTTCAACATTCTTTCGCAATAGGGCTTGCAAACCGGTTAAAACCTGTTAACCGGTTTTTTGTTAAAATTTACCTAACCATAAAACCCAGGTTTTCTTGAAAACCCGAAAGTCATTTATATTTTTTGTTTGCTTTTTCAAGCGATAAATAATTTTATTTTTCTACTGTTATTCATGAAGTATTTATACTGTAATTTATTTATTGAAAATGTTTGGTGTTACTAAAAAAAATCCGTAACGGTCGAAAACTTATTAAATGCACTGGCATCGATTCAATCCACGTCAACAGACAGTGAGAGAGTTTTTTCGATTCGAATTTCTGTACCAAATTACGTTCGTCCATGAAATATGTCCTGTTCGACGCATCAGTTTTCCTTAAATATTATTTTATTAAAAAACAAGATTTATAATTTACGTTTTATGTTACTTTTCTATCCTTTTCACATAATGAAATATTAATAATAAAATTATGTTATTTTTCTTTTTATTTTATACAATTCTTAAATAAAAAATAATTTGTGTTGTATGTTTTTATTTAGTTTCTTTGGTTTATAGCTCCGCTATATTTAAGGTAGGTTTTATTGTATATTTAAAGTAATAGTCTATTTATTTTTATACTTTATTAAAAAAACCCAACTAAAAATCGGTTAACCGGTTTTTCAGTTTATAAAGAACCGAAAATCAGGTTTTGAAATTTTATCGGGTTTTTGCAAGCCCTACTGGCCATCGATATTTGTAGATGTATGCATCGTTCACAGAGTTCTTTATTTTTTTTTGCTTCCCGTCTATCGTATCGCGTTAACATAACTTCCACGTACTTTCATTTGCGTTATTGTATGTATTAACTTTAATAAACTATTAAACACATTATTATAAACTGTGTGTTTATATCCACAAATAACCTGACAGACCGAAATTTGTAACATTATTAGACTGTTAAAGGGTTAAATCTACCTGAACCTCGATGAATAGTTTCATTTACGAAAAAAAGCAAATAGTTCAGAAGTATTTAAAGATTATATTATAAAAATTGCTGCTAAAACACTGATATTTTTCTGATGCATATTCTTTTCCCTTTTTTTTTCCTTTTTTCTTCTTTTGCAAGAAATGTGTATCTGGGGTTGAGCAATGAGCAAGTAATGTAGCAGAGACCACACGATACGCCATTACGCGTTTAGAGGGAATTTCAAAAGGCAATTCCCTTTTGCGTGGAGAGAGAAATCGTGGGTAATGATACGTTTGATTATATGTTATTTTTCTTTTTATTTTATATAATTCTAAAACAAAAAATAATTCTAATTACTAAATTTTGTGTTGCATATTTTTATTTATTTTCCTTGGTTTATAGCTCCGCTATATTTTAGGTAGTTTTTATTTTATACTTAAAGTAATAATCTATTAATTTTTATACCTTATTAAAAAACCCAACTAAAAACCGGTTAACCGGTTTTTCACTTTATGAAAAACCGAAAACCGGGTTTTCAAATTTTATCGAGTTTTTGCAATCCCTAGTACACACAGAACATTTAAGTTTCAAGTGTTCCGCAGTCAAAGGGTTAATTATTAAGCGTGTATTTTTATTGTTTCAAATATGAAAAACAATCTGAAATGATCGATTTCTGAAATTAGTTAAAAAAAAAATAAATTGTTGTACATCTGTGTAGAAATAAAAATTTTTTTCGTCGATGTTGTCATCGTGAATTAAGCTTGTACAAATATTTCTACTGTGAACGGAGAGAAATGATAATTTTCAGATGTGTTATAAATATGAAACCGAGTGTATTATATAGATTCGTTGTTCGATGAATGAACGGTAAATTTTAGAATAAGCGTTCGTTTTGATTAGATGTAAAGAAATCACCTCGTGTAAAGAACTTTTTGCTAAGCAGCACTTATCAAGGACGTTCAGTTTGCAATACACTTGTAAAAGGGGGATGGTGTTAGTTGACGTCGGTAAACAGGAAAACACTGCACGCATTCATTCCTCTCTACTGACCCACATTCACAGAAGTCGCTATCTTTTCTTCTGCTTCTCTTCTCGGTCCTCGAACAATCGACCATAAGTCAAGACACATCGAGGCATATGTATGTAAGTCAAGAAGACTTCTCTTCTCTCGTTGATTCGTGTTGTTTCACGCTACCCAGGATCGTATCAAAGTGCTGTTGAATACCGCTCTAAAATGGAAAACATATTTATATTTACTACTTAGTTTAAGTTAAGGAATCTGAAAATTTTCCTATTATCTTCTGTACACAATTACGCACACGATCCTTGAAATCGTTACTCATCTATCCCGAGTTATACGCTTGGAATTTCTTTTTCGACGATTCCTAGTAATATCTAAGAATGCCTATTGAACTTTTCTCTATTCCTACTATCTCTAAAATCAAATCTCCGAATTTTGTTTAAGAACGGTAAAAATTAAAGGATATTGGAGTCTAAGATCCTGAGCTAGACACACAGAAAAATCCCTACGACACAGATCTAGAAATTATAGTCTAAGTGTCTTGAAACTTGTAAGACTTCCGTGTACAAAAGTTTAATAGAATAAAATTACCATTTTTAGAATATTAAGCATCGGTATCTAACAGTAGAATAAAATTATTATTTTTGAAATATTAAACATCGGAATCTAACAGTAGAATACAATTATTTTCAAAATGCTAAGCATTGGAATCTAAGAGTAGAATAAAATTATTATTTTTGAAATACTAAACATCGGTATCTAAGAGTCGGATAATATTATTATTTTTATAATACTAAGTAACGGTATAAAATTATTATTTATATAATACTAAGTATCGGTATCTAACAATAACATAAAATTATTATTTTTCAAATACTAAGCATTGGAATCTAACAATAGAATAAAATTGTTATTTTTAAAATATTAAACGGTGGAATCTAATAGTAGAATAAAATTATTATTTTTGAAATATTAAACATCGGAATCTAACAGTAGAATAAAATTATTATTTTTAGAATACTAACAATAAGTATCGGAATCTAGTAGTACACGCCGTAATATTAGATCCCACTGACACATCAAGGCGATTTTCAATTACTGTTCGAACGATTATGTCTTGACACTGTCGCTTTAACCCCTTAACGCACAGATTTTTTGTAAAAAACCGGCCAAAAAAAATCAACTTTTTTTTTATGTAAAAAACACACTTTAGAACATTGTCTTGGCAAAAAAATAAATAAAATACAAAATTAATCAAAATTTTTATTTTAATTTTGAATTTTGATCCACATTGCCATTTTGGATTTTGATCCACAGAGGTAGAAAAGAGCCGAATATTGCAATGTTATAGCTTACAATCCTATGTAAATGATAAATATCAATAAAACGATTTCTTTTCTTAGCTTTCACATTGTTGTTTTCAATTCTCGATTATATTCGAGTGTGAAAAATTATAGCAGCATAAAATACAACGCCGCTCGAATTATCTCAAGTGTGCACAGTTTGGCCTGTTTAGCGCGCTCGAATTATCTCGAGCGCACAAGTTAAGGTGTTAATGTATAAAAAATTAAACAGACTTCGAGATAAATCTAGTAAAATTGTGAGTTTGTTTGTAAATTATGAAATATAGAAAATGTTTGAAGGCTGTACTCTAAAATATTTGGGAAAATTGAATTTGGAGTTTAAATAATTTCAAAGTAACTTTACTTATTGGTTCGAGATAGATAGATAAAAATATTTTAAAACTAACACTTTGACCTAACACTTTATCTTGTAAAAAGTTGCACATGCTACCGGTATTTTCCACAAGTTTGCTATCTTATATAGACTAAACAGTATGCTTGAAAATAAAAAATCGAATAAATAAAAAGAAACAGCTAGAATAATAGAATAAATACGTCCCTGAACATCTTTGATTTTTAAATTTGCATTTTGTCACTCACTATTTACGTGAAAATCAAATTTTTGACATATATTGAACATATATTGCTCTTATTAGTTGAATTAATTTAATTTCTTCAATTTGTATACTGTTTTACTGTTTCTTCGAATGTAAAAATGTTCGAGGTTGCACGATATACACACTGTATGCAGAAAATGTAAAAATTCGAAGTAGAAGTTACTTTTTCACGCGAAATACCTTTAAAATATCGGTTTTTAATTTTTTTGACAACGGCGCACCAATCCAAAAAATATGAAAAAAATTGAGGATGACGATCATTAAAAAAATATAAAAAAAGCGCTATTTTTTTTCAAAAGATATCCGCATTTTTTGCGTTTTTTATTTTTTACAACTAGGATTTGCAACGAAAAAATCAGAAAAAATTTCCTAAGATGTGCCTTCATGTGTGCAATATGTCACATTTTTTTCAGAAGTTTTGCATATCATTAAATAGGGAAAATAGTCCAAAAACTGATAATTAGAATTTACCCTGTAACTACCCCCACGATTGAGTTTGAGGGTTGAAACTTGGTGACACATGTTTTCTTTTAGTAAGCTATCGAATGGTGTATCGCACTACCAAATCGGTTGGAGGGCACTTTTGATCCCCTTTAACCTGCTAGACCCTTTGAAGACAAATGTTGAAAAACAAAAAGACCAAACGAATTAAAAAAGAAAATAGATAGTGTAAGTGTGTTTTTGACTACGAATAATACGATTATAATACTTAATATATAATACTTAAATACGATTTTTTGAGGTTAGGTTAAATTCGACTTAGGCGAGTATAATAACGAGAGAAGAGTAAAAATATGTTTATGTGCCATGAAAATTTATATATTTATATTTATATAAACATGTGTACATTTATCTATTTCATTATTTACACGTGAATCGATTTGTCGTTTGTTCATCTGCTTGTACGAATAAAATCACAAATATATGATGCCCGTCAAAAAACGCTGTTTCAACAAAATCACGCAAACGTGACAGCGGCCGTGAAAGTGTTAATACAGCTTATTTTCAAAAGTTGGGAAAACTAAATGGGTAATTTCAATTTCTTTTTGTTTTTCGTACACTGACTGAGATTCCTCGCTTTGTGTATTGTCAAATGAAAGTACAACAGCGTCGCGACGCTGTCAGGTTTCTTCGTTTTCGTCGACATGCGTATACAGACACTATTCTCGACTAATTTACTAATTCGAATCGGAACTAGCGGTATCCTGTAAAGGCGTTCAATTCAAAGAAGTACATTCGTACACGTGTCGGGAAACATCAAAGGACGTCACATTGTTAGACGTAACTTTAATCTCATTTCTCGTTTTACACCCGAAGAAAGGCTGAACGGAAAGTAAGGAAAGATCCAATTAACGCGAGTTGAAAATAAAACTATTTAACCTCCAAGATTTCGAGTCACATGAAGAAATACAGTGACTCGCTTTAAAAACGAATAACTTTTTTAAAATTAAACCAAACGACTTGAATCTTTTTACCCATTGCCGCAAACGACGACTATAGCCGTTTATTTTTTGGCGATATGTAGGCAAATTACGGCTATAGTCGTCCTGCATACTTTCATTAATAAAAAAAGAAACATTATTAGTACGGACTGTACTAATGCATTTATTTGTTTATTCTTCGGTAATTTATTGAACAAAAATTACTATAGTTCTTCGCGACGGTCATAGCCGTCATTTGTTCTGAGTACAGAAAAAAAGTAAAGATAAACAAGATACGGTTAAAGCCGCTGAGAGTTTTCCTGGAAAAACTGTGGTAAAATTTGATAATTTCCACTTCCAAACATATACCTGACTATTGCAGTAACAAACAATTAAAACAAAAATAAAACTGCGTTTCTGGGCATGATTTTAAAATTGAAAGTGTGCGGTAATGGGTTAAACGAGTTAGAGAATTAGTTTACTAGATGATATGTAAAAAAAATTTTTAAACAATTGCACGTGGTCGGAAACTCGAAGAAAATAGTGAAAGTCGGTTTTCCTAATTTTTTCTATCTGAACCTGTAATGAAAATTTCAAAAATACGTGTTTCAGATGTACGTTAACCATCTATAGTCCGAATTCTCAGATGAAAAGTTGCAAAAACCGTCCGTTACTATTTTCTTTGTACTTCGGACCAATTGAAATTTTTCTCAAAAACATTTTCACAGGTTAATTTTTCCAACTTTATTGGAAAATTTGGAATTTTTTTTAATTTTTCGATTTTTGGAGTTTTGAAATTTTTGAACTAAGCTAATCCTTCTAACTTCTCTCGAAAACTCAGCTTCGCTTGATACAATTTTATAAAAATTCTTTAATTTTAAAATGTGTCCGAATATTAATGGTATATTTCGATTATATATTTGGTTGTCCTAAAATTTTTTTTCGTTATATTCACGCACTGCTTTGCCTGACAGCGTTTCGAGTAAACATGCAGTTCAATTTGTTTAAAATTGAACTTATGGTCATTAGTTGTCTTCTAGTTTACCAACAGTATGTTTCTTTCTTGATAAAGTGTCTGCTGGATTTTTCTGTGCCATCTTGAAAGATAGAAAATCAGAAAATGCATTTGCAACATGTGACGTTGTGTTGCTTTATAAAAAGCAATAGTGCTTGGAATATTGCAAATTAGATTTACGTTGTCTATTGAGATCGTACTGTAACTGTTTAAACGGTTCATAATTAATGCAGAAAGTTTAAAGTCGAAAATTTTAAATCAGATGAAGAAATACCTTAAACAATATTTTGCTAGAAAAACCATAGCAATTTTGGAAAAATCGCATCGTAAGTCTTCCAAAGAGAAGGAGAAAAATGAAAAATTGCGATTCTATAGAATTACACAGAAAATAAACGATTTTACATCTCATGTCTAACAACAAAACGAAACGAACTTTCCAGACAACCTAATATAATGTCGTTGATGTTAGAACAGTGAATTTGATATTTGACGAATTCGTAACAAGGTTGGCCAAACTGTAAAAATTCAAGAGGCAAAATCGAGCAGAGAAAAAGGAAAAGAAGCGATGGTCGGGACGAATACATTTATGGGTCGTATCTTTGTAGATAGTATTCATTAGGGACACCGAGTACGCTTCAGTGGACGCGGTAAAAAAAAACACAAGAAAAAATGATTCAATGTACACTCGTGGGAAAACAAGGCCTTCCAAACGCGTTTATAAATCGATACAATATTTCAAGCCTATTCAATACACATTCTTTAATAAAATATCAAACTTGGATCCTTTTCTTTCGTTAATTAATAAATAAATTTACAATCAGTGGGATTTCATTTATCTGAAATCGTTTAGGGGACAAGACAATTCGGATAATTGGATCGTTCGGATAACAGGAGTTTACTAACTCTCCCCTCCACTAACGTTTCTTCGTTCGTATAACAGGAGTTGATGCTCATATAACTGGATTTACGTTCACCTATTTGAATACAGAGACGGTGAGGTAAAATAAATTTGATCATTTGAATTATCCAATTTTTCTATCGTGTTTTTCACTCTCTCAAAATGCTTTAACCCTTGTGGGATATCCGAGTGCTCATTTCTATATTTTCTTCAGAAATTTTTAACGTTCTTGGCAAGATATAGCAAAACGGTTCCAGATCCCTATTCTTAGGATACTTTTATATTGATTAACGTTTCGTGAAAAAAAAAATTGATATAAAATACTTTTATTTACATATTATCAATTCAAAAATAATCTGTATAAATAATTCTTTTAATAGTTATAAATGTTCGTATATGGAATCATATATTGTACTAATACTTATGTCCCCCACTGTACAGTTTTATTTTCATACCTTGTTCCCCTAATTCATTAAATTTCTTTTATTTTTCTATATAGATAAGTAAGACATTCTGAATGCAGATATGTATTAAAAACAATTGGTATAAACAATTCTTTTAGTAGTTATAAATGTTCGTATATAGCAGTGGTTCCCAAACTTTTTTGTCCTACCGCCCCCTTTCCAGAAAAAACATTACTTAGCGTCCCCTGGAAATTAATTTTTTTTAAATTTTAATAGCAATTAATAGGAAATATATATGTATTAATGTTTCTACCTTTTTCGTAAAATATAGTAAAGAAAGGTGTAAATTAGAAACATTGAACTTTGAAATTATGAAACTATTTATTGAACTCAGAATAGAATGTAATACAATCATTGCCCCCCTGAATCGCTGCAGCACCCACCAGGGGACAGTGGCGCCCACTTTGGGAATCACTGGTATATAGAATCACATATTGTGCCAATACTTATATCTCTCACTATACAATTCTATTTTTATTAGTTACATGTTCCTTATTTGATTAATTTTCTTCTGTTTTTATATACTAGCAAGTATGACATTCTAAATGTAGATACATACAAACAACAATTAGTATAAACAATTTTTTCAGCAGTTATAAATATTTGTATTCGGAATCACATATTGTGCCAATACTTATGTCCCCCACTGTAAAATTCTATTTTTATTAGTTACATGTCCCCTATTTAATTAATTTTCTTCTGTTCTTGTATACAGACACGTTAGACATTCCAAATGCAGATCCAAACTAAAAACAATCGGTATAAATAATTCTTTTAATAGTTATAAATGTTTGTACATGGAATCGCACATTGTGCCAATATTTATGTCCCCTACTGTACCGTTTTATGTTTATTAGTTACATGTTTCCTATTTAATTAATTTTCTTCTGTTCTTGTATACAGACACGTAAGACGTTCTTAATGCAGATACATACTAAAAACAATTAGTATAAACAATTTTTTCAGTAATTATAAATATTTATATATGGAATCACACATTGTGCCAATACTTATGTCCACCACTGTATATACTAAATAAGTACGTAATGAAGTAATTGGAAGATGGAACTCGATAGTCGTGTGTTATCACATTCTCTGACAGATTTCACGAAACGTCAGACGAGCAGGTTTTTCTTCTTCTTTCTTGTTGAAAGATGTTCGATTCGTGATGGTCAGGTCGAAGACGAGCGTGAAAAAGGTCGGAACACCGTGCAGAGAGTATATGAAGCTTAGGTCAATGTCAAAACGACCACCACCACCTTATACATACAACGATAGCCAAAGGTTCATGAACTCGCATGATTCCGCTACGAAGAAACAAAATGGTCCTTTCCCGAATATCTCTCATTTATATTATTAACGTTTCTTCTCTTCAACCATCGCAACTTATGAAGTTATTTATAGCAAAGCTTTGTTAAAATAATCAAGGTCTGAATAAAATCCGACTGGAAGAGGAAGATAATGTACCGGTAGTCGTGATTAAAGATGAATGTGTGAAACTTAGAAGATATAGGCACGTTCTTTACGGTATCAGTGGCCTATTGATGTTCCTTACCTGTGTTATTCTGGTCAGCTTGGTGTTTCCTTATCCGTTGCACGCTTCCTGCATTGTCAAATGGTATTTTGAACAATTTACAAACGCGTCTGTTTATCAGCGATAACAAAATAAAATATTATTTAATTGAATCGTAAAACTATTCGAAATTTATTTACGTTTCAATAAGAAATATACCCATGTTCTTCTTCTATTGTACACTTGATAAAAAGTTTCGATGCATCGACGAAGTATAAAAGCATAAATGTTTTAGCTGGTCCCATGAAAGTATGGGAAAATGTGTTCTAAGATAACGTCTACTCTGCAAACAATCCTGTGCATAGAGAAACTTAATATTGGCCAGCCAGTGGGGTTCGTATATTTTCCTTTGGCTGGACGACACCGCTTGAAAAATATACGAGCCGCACTTTTCAAGCCCATGAGAACGTCGCGAGTGTTATTTCCGTGCACCCCTTTGAACTTCGACGGTGCCAAAAGACGATAATAAATTTTCCTGAATAAAACAGTTCATTTAGAATTGAATATACCACGCGTATTTCATCGAACAAACTATTTTTTATCAACACTTTACCGAACGCCTCATTCAATTCAACAAATTGCTATCGCGTTTGTTACAGCTCTGAAAATTTTCAATCAAAATCTCGCGAGAGAGCTTACTATATCGTTCTCTTATTGTAGCTTAATTAATTAATTTATTGCGGTGGAAACCGATTAACCGTTTGAGTGCTAAGCGGCGCGATCGCGCTTCTCCTGTTCAATGCCCAAAAGTGCCAGCTAATAGGTCTGTAGAATCGAACTAACTACACTTCTGAACTTTGTCAATACGTGTTTTTACTGTTGCCATTTATGGATGTTCAACTAAATTAAAATCCATGCTTTCGTAAGTTTCGAGCTGTTGTTAAAAAGAATTTTGTCATTTATTAAAAATTCAAAGTAACGTAAACGAGTAAAGGAAAGAAAAGACGAAAGAAGCGCGATCGCGCTGCTTGGCATTCTTCGACTGAATTTTTTCAAAGGTCCGTGGCACTCAAACGGTTAATAGGCTTCCGGTCGGTAAAGTGTTAATATTACATTACAGAAAAACTATATCGAAATTTCTTTTCTTTTCCTTTTACGGCAGGAAATTTGGAGATCCTTGCGTGTACACTATGCAGAAATTCAGATGTCAGATACTCAACTGGTCATCCTGCACGAATTGTGGACAATACGGTAGCAAATGTCTTTACACAGTTAAGGAAATAATTTTAATTCGCGAGAAAATAACAGTTTATTTGTCTTCCAATTTTCTGTGATCCTGATTTATTTTTTTAGCTAAAAGAACCGAAACCGTATGAGAGCAATGTGATTAGAGCTGTTCATTTGGCGCCAAATTTGAGAACAGTCGAAAAGATTAAGATCTCTTTCGACGAGGTTAACAAAACCTGCGTAGCAACGGTACGTTTAATTATTCTATAAAGAGGAACTTTTTTAAGATTTTCGTCTTTTTCTTTTTGCATTAAAGGGAGAATCCGTGTCAACGGAATGGTTCAGAATATTCGATTACGGCACGAATTACTGTAATCTGCGGAATTTAATAACCGGAACTGGTTTCGATAAGAATCCAAAGTTTCTGGAGCTGACAACCAACGAAGTCTGTACGCAATATAATATGGCAGTTTGTAAGTAAAAAAAAAGAAAAAGACACATTTGGTTCGATTCCTTTTATAATTTTATGAAATGTTCCCATTTTATCAATATTTGTGGGTATTTTTAAATAAAACAACAGATATATTGTAATACTTTTTTTTTTGTCGAAGTAATCATACGAGTGTTTATAAAAATAAATTAAGTTACATTCAATAAGAACTTACAAAATATATATTTCTCTCAAACATCTAATTGTTAGTAAAAGATGCATTGAAAAATATATCGCTATCATTTCGTCTAAATTATGCGGTCTTTGTATTACAGTCTTTTCAATCCGCAATAAATGAGATATATAAAATTTATCGTTATTAAAATATTATCCGATCATATACAATTTTGTCACATGTCACTCATAAATTACAATTTTTCGAAGGCACGGTATCGACATTATCATCACACATTATGCATTTATAAGGCAGGATAAAATTTGATTAATCGTAAATGATACAATCTAGATCTACTTAGGTAACCTGCCGAATTTATTAATAATATTATGCTTTATTCTAGATATTCAGTTCGATGAACTTAACGTAGGAAATAACTTAACATTTGCAAAATAAAATTTTCAGTCACCCATAATCGAGTTTCCTATAGAATTATGTCTACGGCAATAATGCTGGCTATGCATTGCGTATGAACGGCACTTCTTTCCGCTTCTCGTTATCGCATTACATAAAACTCTGGGCATTCCAAACGACGGAGTAACACTGAAAATAACCACGTTATTTTTCACATTCTATCGTTAAACTTTTTCTTTTTTAAGTTATATACCTTCTGGAAGGAGACAGATGGTGGGAATAAGATGATCTACCATCGGAGCCTTCAATTTTTCTTAAACGTCGCCTCAAATCGTTGGCGTCGATCAACTTGTCGAGATCATCGATACTTCCGTCTATCAGGTTTGACTGTTCGAAATCTGTAGTATCTTCGGACATACTCGGGAAACCTGATTGGTAGTTATAGATAAGATCCTCGCGAGTTTTCCTCGAGGCTATGTACGAGCAGGACAGCTCTTCGCGTTGTGATAAACTTTGCTTGCTCCAAGAGATCATCGACAGCACCAGTGAGCTACATTTCTCTGGAAAGTGTAATTCATTATTTTAACGAACAGAGCCTAGTATTAATTGGTAATTATGTAGATTATACACTTACGAATACAACGGTTCGTCTGGTAGCAAACGAAGTTGTAAAATTCTCGAGTATTTCTCTTTAGTTTTAAGTAGAATGGCACGACAGATGGATTCGGCGATTTGAGATTATTGTACGACGAAGAAGTGTAATCTCGTACGGTACCATTTACGTGGCCGTTCTGATTGACAACTGGAACAGGTTGTGGCCCCTTTATTTTTGATTTTGGACCAAACATGCGTTGAATTCCAACCATAATAAAGTGCACTAGAAAAAAAGAAACGTATATTAAAATTGTATAATATATTTGTATGCTTTTTTTTTTTAATAATATGTACTCATTGTAATGAAGAATATCAACACTGTCATAGACGTGAAGTCTAAACAAGCATCCATGCCGTGTTTTAAGTAAGACACCAAGTTCAAGGGTACAAGTCCTAGAATTGTGACTCTGGTTAGCAACGGTGCGTTGAGAAACGCTGCTATTACCATAGCAAATAATAAGTAAACAATGTGGAAGCCTATGCGGTACATTCTGTACATTTGTTCTCCTGGAAATTTTTCAAAATTCAATATTTATCTTATTTCTTCCGAATTATTTGCACTAATAGTATTGTACAAGTTATAAATACCAGTGTCTCCTATGTAGCTGGTTATCCAACTGAGTTTATCATCCACCTCTGCACGCATAATGTTTGTTATGTTCCATATGTATTGAATAGTATCGTTAATCTGTCCTAATTTTTGCAAAGTTTGTTCATACTGCATAAGTGCCTCTTCATGTTGTTCGAAAATTCGATTTGTACTAGATTCTATTTTATCCCAAATTAATTGTGCTTGCTCTTGTATGTTCATCAAGTCTTCAAGTATTTCTTTGTGATTTTCGCCACGTTCGATGGCTTGTTGTGCTAAATTTTCATTTGCCTCTTCTAAAAGAAAATGCAGTTAATTCAAAATTATGCCACTTTTTACTGGCATAGCTAACTACCTAATTTTTTCTTGATGTCGTCTGCCATGGCAGCAAGTTGAGCGTGTCCCGAGCGTATTAAGGCCTTTTCGTTACTTAATTCCCTCAGATTTGTTGCCACAATGTTATGAGCTGAAGTTTGTGCGTCCTTTAAGTGCTGTTGTTGCTCTAGTAATACTTTATTGCCCTTTGATAAAGAAGACAATGCTTCTACAGTCTGCTCCTCCAAGCGATCTTGATTTTCCTTAATTTTACATTCAATAAGAAAATTACAATATAATTAATCACAGCAATATATATATATATATATATATATTTTATATACTTACCTTCAAAGAACTCAACGTTTTAATTTGTGTATGTGCTGCTTGCATCAATTTGTTCACAGTCAGTTCTGTAAGACCACGAAAATGAGTACTGCGGGCTGCATAGCAAACTGCTCTAGCTCTGTTACTCATTAAGTGATAAGCATTCCACATATCTGCATCCATATCTGTTGTACATTGTTTTAGTGACTGTAAAATACATAAATATCATACTTACATATGAAAAAAATCGTAAAAAATATTTCTCTCTGTATTAACTTTTTGGAAATTGTAAAATTAATAATAGTAAAATTTCGTGAAAAGTATAAAATTAATCAATTTGATGTGCACACATAGAAAGTACTTCATATAATGAAACCCTAAACTGTAGATCTCAGTGGTGGTCCCTATGTTGTTAAAGTGGGGAAGGTACAAGTCTGAACATGCTTTCAAAGCATCTGTTCCCATAAACCCCTTCACATGTGATTTCATACACAATGAAGCAGTATACATGCTTGTACTTTTAAACTCAGTGCATAGGAATATAAAGTGCGATAAACTCGAATGTTGTATAACAATTCAAGAACTTTACCATTTCTTCAGTACATGGAAACATCTTTCTGCCTTCTACTGCAGATTGGCAATTCAAAAGATTAACGCTTAATTTGGCAAGCTGCTCTTCTGTCATATCAGAGCAGGAAGTTTTGATCTTAATGATGACTCTATGCTGGCAAGTCTCCAATGGTGATGCAACTTGAATGTCCGTAAACTTTGCTGCTTCCTGAAGAAACTTTTCATCCTCTGTCATTGATTCATATGGAATTGAAATTAATGGGACACCATCTGCCACCAAAACAGTGGTATCATCTGTATCCTTGCTCCAAAACCATCCAAACACTGAAGCTGTGCCTCCTTGACAAGTTACTATCGCAACAAGGAATGTTAATAAATATGCCTGCATCATTTTGTACTAGTCTTTCTGAAAAGATAACAAAGAAGTTGAATGATTTTCATTTATGAAATCTGATCGCAATCGGAGTGAATAATTATCAGGGTAAAATGATCTGAACGAAAAGTTGAAGAAAAATCACCTTCTAGAGTGAAGTAGTATTAACAGTCTATTAAAAGAATATAAATTTAACAAGATCACAGAATCACAGCTTTCGTAATGCGTAGCCAAAGGCAATAAATAACTCGCTTTTTCGGCAATGTTACGTATAAACCACCCGTTTCAACGAACAGCATGCGCTCGACAATCACATTCACTGGTTAACAATGACCAAATACTTTTGTCATCGAAAAAACCGACCATTTCATTCATGTCATTCAAAATTTTTTAATATTAGCGAGCAAACACTGAAAATAACTACTCAACGAGTGAGATAACGATGACAAGTGTTTATTTTGTTCGTACGAGTTGTAATCTGTAACGGATATAGCGCTACGAACAATGGCGGAGAAATTTGAAAGGAAGATTTCATTTTAAATTTATTAGTCGCCTTCCGATTGGACCATACTTCGATTCTTACAATCTTGAAGATTTCTTCTATGTGAAAAAAAAGAATAAAACACTAGTTTTTTTTTAATTATGAATTTTATTAAATAAACGTGGGTTAGACGCATTCGAATTTTTCATATGATACACAGAAGCGCCAACCAATCGGGGAATCGGATTTTAAACACCATGTTTAATATTCTTCAAACGGACCACTCAGATTTCTTCAAAAGAGTTTCAACACAAGTTTCCCGCCACGAATTCTACCGTTATGTAAATTTGTTCATGCGCTCATGGGAAAATTATAACTTTTCGTGTTAGTAACGTTTCAAGTACTGTCAAAAGTGTATGATGGAGAGTCCACAGCTTTTTCCGACAGTTTTTGGTAAAACAGAAATATAAACATTAATTTGTATGCATTGTGCAGTGCACATACTGTGCGACCATCTTTAAATTTCGAATCGCACTTCTGTTGAATTAATACAAAATTTTTCGAAATTATACACAACTTTAGAGAATTCGAACCACTTTTTTTTTATAGTGGACGCTAATTACGATGGATCGAGATTGAAATCTTGTCACAAAATTTCTTGTAATCGAAAAATAATATAATATTCGTAGGAAAAAATCCGCTTTGATGATCCATTTTGAATCAACTTTGAATCGTAACCGGTTACTTTTAACATGATTGTGCTTGTCGTACTCGATAGGAATGAAATTTTCATAGTAAAATTAACAAAGTTTAGAAGTAATTTCATAAGTAATTTTTCGAATTAAAAAAAATTTAATTTTATTCTATAAAAATTATACTCGGAAAGGTAAAAAATACATATCCTCTGTTTCATTTCATGTATTTACAGAGCATAATTTACAAGCTTCGTACAAATTACTTTTTTGTAAAAAAAGTTAAATACTGTGTTACTTCTTTTCCGGAAGTACTTCGCTTATTCCGTACATCCCCGCCAATAATCTTCCGTGTGACGTAGGCACTGGTTCTTTTGGCGCCAAATATGGTCCCTTTTCGTCCATGTACACATATCTAAATTTTCGTTAAGGATTTATTAGAATATATAAAAAAAAAAACTAAGATTACATTAATGATAGTTCTGAAAGCATACGGTAGTCTTAAAACCCAGTAGGCACTTTGGGACAATTTAATCGGTTCGTCACAACCGGTAACGAAAATTGGACATGGCGGAGGTCCAGGTTGTACTCTAGGATTTAACGTAACGTGAACAGGTGCTTTCGGCGTTACCACATGAATCCTCATTAACTGTGCTATAAGTGGCTTTGTTTGTCTAAACAATAATATCTTAAATATTAATTCTTCTTGAAAATTAGTATAATCGTTTGCTGTACTAATCAACCAGTTAGCTGTTTTTTATGAGTATACTCATCTTGAAGACGAGTATACTCGTCATGCGCAAAATGTAGTTACAATTTACTGTTTAAATTGTAATTTTACTGAAAACTAAAATATATTCGTAAATTTTAACAGCTAACAGCATACTAGCTCGGTTTCTGCTATTTCACTTATTCTTACAGCTCCGAAAATTTCAAATAAAAATTCGTAAGAGGGTTTACTATATCGTTCACTTCCTCTTATTATAGAGTAATTAATTAATTTGTTGCGCTGCCAGCAAGAAACCAATTAATAAACTCCCGCTCGATAAACGTTGACAACAAAAAGCCGATTAATAGGCTTCCGATCGGTAAAGTGTTAAGATGTTTGGATATTTGGAGGCCAAGATGAAATAAAACGAACAAATAAAAAAATATAAATAATTATTATGAAAAAACTGTATATAGTGTGAAGAAAGTAGTTGTTCTTTCCTTTGTAAGTATACTGTTTTTCTTTTGGTAGCCATCACTGATGGCTACTTCCACAACAGCAGATTAAACTAATTAATTGATTTTTCATCAACTTTCTTCTTTCATATGCAAACTGTATATGTTTAAGTGAAATAAATAAATAAATGTTAGTCATTGTCGTACAATACGACTTCTCTTGTTTAAATTTATATTTTTGTTTCCAAAAATTCTAGAAGAAAATTATTATTTAAAAAATTGTAATTTTTATCCCGAATGAAATTAAACAACTTTATCTCAAATAAATCTCTTTTACACACATTCATCACCTCAGGATAGTTACCAAAAAGCCCTGTCAGTAATGAAATTAAACAATAAAACAGTCATTTCATTACAACTTAATTCTATGTTATAACAGCCACAGACACTCTGTGTTTGACGAGTATACTCGTCATCGCTTACTTTTGGTGATACATTTTAGGTACACACTTTTGAAAGAGGTCACAATAGCTAACTGATTAATTAATATTTTAAGTATTTAGCTGTTTTTAAAAATGATGTCTCACATACCGGCAAGGGCAGGGGAAGTAAAGTGGCATATCTGCAGTGCTGGATGTGACTTTATTTCCACTGTCCTTCACAATCCCATTTCCCGTAGCCTTCAGAACCTTATCTGGTGCAGATGCCATAAATCTGTGCCCTCTTGGACACTCGTATTCCACTCCGACAAATATTTTCACCACAAACTCTTTACCGCCTTTAGACTTCCTACCGCGTATAGTGTTCATATTTTGAAAATTTTTTCCTCTTGGACAGTAACCGTGGTCGCCTATAGTGGGCCACAGAGAACCTCTCTCTTTCTGATGTTCTAGTCTAACAAAAAATTAGTTTATAAAAATTAGATATCCCATACAGTAGTAGGAAAAGATTTTATTTCGAAGTTGATTACCTTACAGTTACATCCCATGGTAGAAGAAATGCAGAAGTAGGTAAAACACCAGCTTGATGCTGTAATCCTAAGTTGTGAGAGTATAAGCTACTTGGCCCGAGACAAACGAGGGACCAACTAGAAAACTGTGGTAACAAGCCAGCTGGTGACTCTGTATGCAACATTCCCGGTAGATATTCCGTTGTCGATGGCTGCCTGACCAGTGACTTTTCTGTAAAATTAAAATTACATTAATGTTAACACTTTACTGACATCGCGCTTATTCTTACAGCTTTAAAAATTTTCAATCAAAATACGCGGGAGAACTTTGCCATATCGTTCACTTTCTCCTATTATAGGGCAATTAAGACATGAGTCAAAAATGACCCGGCATTGACTGGGCGAGGGTTAATTAATTCCGGTTGGTAAAGTGTCAAATTTGTAAAATTAAATTTTTAACCCCTTGAGTGGAAATGACGGGCCTCGCCCGTCAAGATTTTCTGTACCAAATTCGAATTTGACGGGCGACGCTCGTTGTATATTTTAATGTTTAAAAACCATATAAATTTCTTTTAATTTGTAAAAATAAAATTATTATGATTTTTGCACATGGTCTTTTTTTATTTTCTAGATAAAATGACCTTATTGTAGATAACGGTTTTAAGGGTTTTTCTCCTTTTTTTAAATAAAACGATAGTTGCTCTCATTTAAATATTCTACGAGTTTACATCAGTTCTTTAGCTAAAACGCAATTGTTGGGAGTTGAGAAGGAGTTTTAACATTTTATTAAACCCAACTCAAATAAAAATAATCCTAAAAATGTCTCAAACAATTGAAAACTTATTATACAAAAGTGATAATTCTGACTATGACTTATACGAGGAAGACACATTAGAACAATTGGAATGTGAAAGTGATAATTCATGGAAAACCTATTATTATCATTACTTTATAAACCTGTTCTATTACAAATGAAATAGTGTTTACATTTATATAAATATATTAAATAAAAATTAGAATATTTCAATTTTATTTTATGATAACTCCACGCATAGAGTGCGCTAAATTTAGTAATTTTAGTAATTCATCATAAGGCAAGGGTTTAACGGACACTTACCCTTAGAGTTTTCTGCATCACTGTCAGATACTTCTATGACAACCTTGTGCGCATCACTCGGTGTAAGGCTAGTTTTACTACTCAGCTTAGGAGCATCCTCGTTAGTCTCACTAGTTTGTTCAGACTGACCACCACTCCCATATGGCGAACGAATATCATCTGAAAGAATACACTGTAACTCGAAGTAACAAAAAATAGTAAAATAAAAATACCATTTAAAGTATTAACTCCGAGACTACAAGCTTGTGTGTTTCCCTGAGGTGTAGGAGCCTCCTCATGACTGAATGAATCCTTTCGCTTCGTAGAAAATAACTGTGCTGGCCTGTGAAAGATACAAACTATTATTTCCACAACAAAAATCATTCTTTTTTTAATTTTACCTATAGTTATGAGTACTTGGCTGGAAAACAGGAAACTGTATGCTCTCCAACTGAGCACAGCCACACTGTTTGGCTAGCATCTGAAAGTAGTCGTAGTTGGCCTGTCTTAAACTAAAGGGGTCTTCCCGAGAACTTTGACAACGACCACAATTGCAAGCGCAGACGTATCGAACTCCACTGCAATGTTCTCTAATTGGCAAATCACTGTGAAGTACAATAACCTTGCATTAGAGTTACACATTACACAGAATGAAATAAATCAATTTCCAAGCAACATTTACTTATCCCCGTCTCTTTGCTCCGCCTGTTCACCACCGCCAGCACCCTCACTTCCGCCTCTGTGTATGGGATTCGTACAGGGATTGCCTGTCAGAGATAGTACCTCACACATTTGCCTCCCAGACCGCCAGTGCTTCTCGCATTCAGCTTGCAACTTCTCACTAAATTCCTCAAATAAAGGACCCCTTGCGTGCATCTCGAAAACTGCCATAGCGTGAGCCAATTTTGTCTCGTGATAAGTTCTAGTAAACCATCAAATAGCCACATTAAGTAGATTTTCTTTAATAGTTTGACTGCCACGCGAGTTTATAAGGAAATCTCCAGCAGGCCACGCGCATCGCTATACTAAGCGCACTTTTAAGATTGAAACTTGACTCCATGCAACTATGTAAATATGATTGGCCCGTTGCTCCTTTTCGGTAGCCGAAGATACAGTACGTATATACCGAAATGATCAAGAACATTCGCTCAGTTGAAAATCTGTTGCCGGGAACAAAATATCTAAGACTGTGAGAGATTCTGAAATTTATTCTTCGTTTTTCGAAAAAGTATATTTTTGCTGTAGTAACGAGTGGTATGTATGTTAAAAATTTCTGACCTAATTTTTTGCAACGTCGAAAAGAAAAGTCAAGATATCGTTTCTTAGTAAGTCATATAGAAGCGAAGTAGAAACCATTAGCTGTTCTTGCATATAATAAACGAAATTGGAATAGATTGCTCAGATCAATTGATTTCTTATGCAACTTCTTCTGGAAATTTCAGTTATAAAAGCTTTGATCGTTTACAAAATTGCAACAAAGGAGAATGTAAATATAAGACAATTCAGAGAATTATTAGCTAGAAAATTATTGGAACTGCCTGAAGATACAACAAAATCTTGTTCTCAACGTAGTCAGCGTAATATTGTCGTTCGAAAAAAGATGTCAAGCGGACCGATCAAAGCCAAGAGAAAACGTAAAACAGACACTTTTACGTTTACACTTTTACACAGTAATACTTTTTGTCCAAATTGCATTGACCAACCTCAGCTTTGTTTAGAATGTTTTAAAATTTTGTATTCAAAATCATTTTTTAAATAAATCATGCTTTTATATTACTTTTATAATAATTTAACAGAGATTTATTACATCCCGTGGAATATCCTTTCAAATTCTTACTAAGATCTTTCGTAAGTAGTCAATATAAGCGTCTCCCATATACGGCTGACGCGGCCTGTTCAGAACTTTTGCAGCAGTCAAAATGTTAAAGAGGTCTTGAAGAATTTCTGGTATAAATATTAGGGATTATACCTTGTATAGTGTTGAGGTAGATTCTCCTGATAAGTCTGAAGCGCTCTTGGTAGCACCTTGCTACACCTACTTTTGCTGAATTTCACATCTGTGTCGAGTAAACTGTGTAAACTTAACAGTTCCTTGTCTGTTCCATGTATAAAGTAATTGTATACTTTATTTGCTACGTCGCAAAATGTTGCAATACTGGGTATCTGATGAAAAAACAAGAACAAGAAGACAGTATTAGGCTATTTTTTGTATGTATTCCATTGTAGTTCTTAAATTATGAGGTCAAACCTCAAAATATGCAGGCACAGTGTGTCTTCCGACATTATCGTCAAAACCTCTTGCAAAAGCTAGGTTTATATGCTGTTGTAGGAACGATCTGAAGGAGCGAGTCTCTGTAAATATAAAAAGTGTTAGTTGGTTAAACTGATTTGAATTTAACAGATTATTTACCTGTTTCTGAGTCGTCTATTTGAATATTAGAATCTTGACTAGCCAAACTTCTGGAGGTACTACCTCCAGAACTAACTTTGCAACTTTGTATAAGCTTTCTAGCCATGTAGCCCAGAATATCTCTAGATTCAGTTGTGCCAGTATGTACATAGACGAACTCTTGGTTTGCAGGAATTGCAAATAACGAATTCGAACTGAAAATTCCCCCATGTATTAAAAATTGAACATTTTCGTAGTTGAGTAATTCTGTACCTAATGTTAGTCACTATACGATTCTTTCTTAAAACTTGATAAATCTGATCTTCCAAAGAATGCTCTAACTTCTTGATGTTAGCACCACTAGCAGGGTCTTGAAATACAGCAGGACAAGTTTCGAAATAAAACAAAACTCTCGGGGAGCAAGGTCTGACGTTAGACACCCAGTCTTTGGGCAAACTGTAAATGCAACTGAGAACATCTGAGAGTTGTGGTGAAACTTTCTGTCTGAAAGCAATATTTATAAAATTACAAGTACAGTTTCATTTAAATACACTTTTTCTAAAAAAAGATGAATTCACACCTGACAATGTCCATGGCTCTGAACAAATGTACATAACTGTAGTCAAATGTGTGAGTTGAATGAGTGAGGACAATTACATGTGATATGTGAAACAAAACAAGCAATGCTCTGGCATATTTGTCTCTCATATGAGCCCACACACTGAGGAAATCCTTGCAGTCCTGTTTTTCTAAAAACTTGTCATACTCTGCCATAAGGGTATGTGTATCTAGAAGTCCTCTTAAATGCAAATATATGGTCTTATCTTTTGAATCATAGTATCCCTCAATGTTACACTACAAATAACACGATAGATATTATCATTAAAACAAATTACATTGATATTTTTAATGTAAGTTCAAAACACTTCTTACAAATGAATCTTTGTCCACTTCTGGTTCGTCGAGAAGACCCACTTGCAGGATGGAACTGAGCATATTGGTTTTGCATCCTTTTGCACGATATTGCGACTTCCCAAATACAGATACAATCACTACTTTTTTGTCTGTATGCACGAAACTGAAACAGTTCAATTCAATATAATTTTTAACACTTGAAAGATTGTTTATTTTTTATATTGTTTTTCTTTTGAAAAAGGGGATTGCATCTAATATCATTAGCATTGTTTTTCTGAGTTTATGAATTAAATCATTTTTGAATTGAAAATTTTCTTACACATTAAAAGAATGAAACTTTTTCCAATTACCTCTCTGGGCTGCATGGAAGCCGAAATTTTTGCGGCCGCATTATATATATTTGAATGAGAAAGAGGTTATGACATCATACGCTTTATGAACTAAGTAACGCAATAATTCATTGCACTTGGTTGCACTTCAGTATGTTCTGCAACAGATTATAGTGTGTGTAAGTGCATATAATGTACCTATTTTCTGTTAGTATTTTCGAAACCAATATATTTTTTGGAATTAAAATAGTTTCGTGTTAAAAGAAAATGAAACCTTACGTTTTACGTTTATGCAATTCTTAAAAAAATATAAGATTATTAAAATTATAGTGTAGAAAGATAATGCGAAAAATTGAAAACAAAAATTTAGCATACGATAATTCTATTTCGAATAATTTATTTTTCTAAATGATTCTTAACACTTTACTGACCGGTAGCCTATTAATCGGCTTTTTGCTGTCAACGTTTATCGAGCTAGGGGGCTTATCAATCAGTTTTTTATTGCTACAAATTAATGAATTACCATATAATAAGAAAAAGTGAACGATATACAAGGTGTCCCAGAACTAGTGTAACATCCGGAAATGGGGGGTAGCTGAGGTGATTCTGAACAACCTTTTCCTTTACCAGAATGTTATTTGAAGCTTCGTTTTCGAGTTATTAACGAAAAACACTGACCAATCACAGCGCCCAGAGACCGCGGGCTCAACCACGTATGCACGGCTTTTATACACGGGCGCTCGGTCGGGCTCCCGGCATACGTACTGGCACAGCATAGGTATCGCGGAAAATGTTATGTCATTTTAAATTAAAAATAATGTGAAATTATTCATTATTCATGAATAACAAATAAACTAATAAGTCGTTTAATAACTGCGTTCGATACTTTTATTCGTTATTCGAAAGAAATAAAGCGTTTTATTATTTATGAAAAACATTTTTTTTTAACAGCACATTTTCAGGTGAATAAATTGTTTTAAGAAAAACGATTTGTATAACTAATGCTAGAAAAAAATAATTGAAATATCGTACACGAAATAGCTTGCTTCGACGAAAGTAGATCGGTAAGGCTGGATCCTCGTGTCGATCCTGACCTATCCAACAATTCTCAGCAGCCGATGTTCTGGCCGAGTCGATGAACTCACTTCGCCGCACGATCGATATTTTTCAGTGACTTCTTAGAAACTGTCGATTTTGATTTTTCTCCGTGCCTTCGGCGCGGTTCTCTGGCGAAAGGCTGCCGTGCTTGGTGCTTGTTCGCCGGAATGATTTATTATTAAACTAATTGTAACATCCACAGTTTTATAACTATTAATTTCAAAAAATTTAGAATTGAATACACGATAATGTGGCTTATAAATTTGAATGGTATATCATCCACATTCACGAACGTGATAATAACTCTGTTCGATACTTTTATTCGTTATTCGAAAGGAATAAAATGTTTTATTATTGTTAGAAAAGTCCAAAAAGCGAAGGCTTGAGTGGGCCATGTGCAGTCTTTCGCTGCGTTTCCACCTCCTAGGGATGGTTCTGCCTCAAGGCTAAGAAAGACCATATTGTCAAGGGGGTCCTTCTGACTAGGATTTTTCAGGGAAGACAGAATTGTATCAGCACTCGCGAAGTATAGTTCAAAACACAAGCTTCCACTCTTTTTAACCACCCACGTTCATTTCTTATTCAACCGTTCACCACCGTTATCCTGATTTTCCTTACAAAGTAATAATTTTTTAAAAATCAAGTTTAAAATTTGCTATTAATCCAGAAATTATTATTGTTAATCTTGAAGTAATTAATAAATATCCATTTACATTTATATTGATAATTAAATTATTATAGCGTATTAATAAATAAATATCTGCAGTTGCTAAGATTGAATGAACTAAAGATGAAATTGGGATAGGTATTATGAAAGCAGGTAATCATCTTGAGAATGGGAATAGAGCTCTTAGTAAAAGCTATAATTATTATTAAAATAAATGTATTAAAATTTGTATTATATAAAATTAAATTTCATGATCCAACATGTTTATTACTATGCAAATTAATATCGATAAACAAATGTTTCCAATTCGATTAAAAATAATTGTTAACATTCTTGCTCTGTAAGCTTTTATATTATTATAAAAAATAATTGAACAATAAGAAATTGAATTTAATCCATCTCATCCTAATAAAATAGTTAATATATTAGATCTTATAATTATCACAATTATTGATAAAAAAATAATAAAATTAAATATAAAAATTTATTTATTAGATAAAGATTTAAATTTATCTATTCAATTCTATATAAAATTAGTATAGATTTAATTAAACTCGGTATCCTTTCTTTTTCCGAGTATTAGGCAAGAAATCTCACATTTTTGTTCTTAGGGGAAAAGCCTTTTGGCGTTGGTATCGCAAGACTCTCAGGACGTAACGTTGTTATTAATTTGCGTCACTAGGACTTTTTGTTTACGAGATTTCTAGTTATATATTCGTCTATTCGTAAGGTGTCCGACTTTATTATCGATTCTAGATGTAGGGATGGACTTCATTTTGTTCGATTGTTTCTTGCTTCATTGCCTTTGAGCCCGTAGAATTGTTATTTACATGACAATTACACGAGTGGAATATTTATTCGTCAAGGAAAAATAGTTCCACCGGCAAATATTAATTTGATGCTATCATAGAGGATTGTCAGATTTTTATTTTAATCATGGTATTAACGAGAGAATACCGCATATGCATGCCACTTACCACAAAAGAGGTAATTTATCTTAGAATTTTTTATTGTCAATCGTTACTGTTTGAATGAATACATCCACGAACAATTAATACAAAATTTTACCGGAATACACTTTCTTTGCTTCATCAATTAATTTTCGTTTTGTATCATGTAATATTAGCTCGAAGTATCGAAGTTGATAATTCGATTTAACTGGTTTGAGAATTAAAGGATTATCATTGTTGGTAATTTGTTTGTAGTATCGCATAGGACAACTTTATATGATTGCTAGGCATAGCCACGAGCAATCGGAAAGCGAAGAAGGTGTTGAAGTGATTGAAAAAGTAGAATGTGTTCATCCAGAGCATGGAACTGGCCAGTATACAGAGAAAAGAATTCATTTGTCTAGGTGATCTCTCAATTTTTCTAAATTTGCTAATTCTCTGATAATCCCTAAAATTCTCTAATTTGGATTCTTAAATAGGTTGACTTATTTTATCTATGTGTTATATTGCAGTAAATTACCATATTGGATTCAGTCTATCATTCCACGATTATTTTTTATCACAGAAAAGGCATGGAATTATTATCCTTTTACTATCACAGGTATATTAAACTACAATTAATATTTCATCAAATAAAGTTTACAAAAGCTTGTTGTATACAAATTGTTATAAGTTACATTTCCAATTTAATAATATCATAATTTTTGCTTGCATGCTATCTTTGGTCATTGAAGTGTACACTGTAAGTATCAATGCTTTAGATCCTATTTCGATTTCTTTTTACATAGAATTCCATTTTTTAGTGTTCCTTTCTTCCAAAATTTCATATATCCATAAAAACCAAGTACCAGGATAACAATGGATCCGCAGAAAACGTATGTAAATCAGGGTGTGTTTTATGTGTTAGTATAATTAACATTCTGTTACTCATATTATGTTCGAAACAGTGCTTAGGGCTGTCTCCTATTGAATTGAGTCATCGTGAGGTGGACTATGTAGATATCGCATACGATGAACTTTCTGCAAAGCATTACAAAGAGGAAGAGGTGATATTTGCCATTGTACTTGCCTTCTGCTTAGTCAGTTGCCTATTTGCGTACTTAAATACTTTGTTTATAGGACCCAAAGTTTTTCCAATCCAAACGAACTGGTCGTGGACCATTGGTAGAGGGATGGAGGGATACAACACAACCGATAATGTGTTCTTACAAACTAGTTCACGCCTCGTTCGAGGTTTGGGGCATGCAAACTCGAGTGGAGTATTTCATTCATAAAGTAACTATCATTCGGTCCAACATTCTGGTGTTTAAATCACACATTTATTGCAATTACTGAGTTCATACTTTTACACCTACAGTGTATAAGGGATATTTTATTACTCGGTCATCGTCAAGCGTTTGCATGGATCGATGAGTGGTATGATATGACACTCGAAGATGTTCGAGAGTATGAACAGAAGATGCAAGCCGAGACTAACGATAAAGTGGGATTCCAAATTTAAAGCAACGAGAAATCAATGTCATACCGACCACATCAACTTCATCGGTATCATCCTCATAAATACGAAAATTTCTCACACAGACCAATCGATTCTGGTTCTCTTGGTCATAGCCGCAGTTATAGAGAAATTAGATTAGCTGATAGACTTATATAGTGAACGTAATTAAAAGTTGTGCAAATAAACATCGGCAATTTCGATTCTGTGTGTATGTATGTGTGTATTCACATAGGGTCAGATGTCTGATATCGAAGCTTCAACACTGGATAAAGACTCTGTATTTCTCTTACAAATCATTTTGTGCAAGGTTGTTAACTGTGTTGAATATATATTTTTTTAGAGATTATACGAGCTATGTTAAAAAGCAAATTTTGAGCTTGCTGAAAGCAGTATTCGGAGGAGTGCATTGCTCGATCTGCACCATGATCATTATTAGGTTTAGTAGTTGCTTTTGAGATTACATATTTAAAATCGTTATTTTTCAGTACAATAATTGTATGCAAAATATAGGAAGGAAATCAATGTGAATGTAAATGTAAATGTTAATAAGGCTTTGAGTCCTAGTCAGGAAAAGCATTGCAATATATCCAAACGGGATATCTGTCAGGATCATTATGCATGGGCTTGAAATATTTTGATGTATGAAAACTATTGTAAAAACCGGTGATAATATTTAGTATAAGAATTGATATTTGTATATTAATATTTAGCATACTGTGATTGTACAAAGTCGAGAAAAAGAAATATACACGTATATATATCTTTTTTTTTTTTTTACTTTGTGTAATTCTCACGGCACTACGGAATTGTGTTCACTTTTTTTCATTTAACAATTGAAGCATTGTATTAATAGGTAGCTAGTGTATTTTTTTTTTAATTTAGAAGCAGGTTGTATATACAGATTAAATCGGAGCTAGGGCATCAGTTTTAATTATTGTATTTTGCAATTGAAGCAAAAGTACATATTTTTAATTTTACTTGAAACATTTAAACCTTTTTCTTTTTTTATTCGGCTGTTTTTAATTAATTACTCGTGTACTGCGTAACAATTTTTGGGGACCAAGAGTACATGGAAACGAAACTGAAATGGAAAAAAAAAAGGAAGCACAAAAGAATTTGCACATTGCTCACTTGTAACTCTGGGATAAATTCGAAAGGTTACAACAATTACATCTATGCACACTTACGGTGCCGTTCGAAAGGATCATTTATACAAATTCTTACTGTTAATTTCTCGATGTTCCTGCCATTTGTTTAAAATTTTGTTCCTTTCAAAGGGTGCTCACTGTAAAGCGTTTGATTGCCTCTTTGCTGTATGTATATGTATTTAAATAAACGTTTCAAGCCACTCTTCTTGTAAGCCCAACGTTTTATTGTTTAGCCAGCAAACTTGCAACCAGTCGGTTAATCCAATATTGAATTCCCACTATAATAGTATCTTACTAGAGAGAAAAGCCTGCTGAATAAATAGTCTAATTGTATGCTTGAAGCTTGCTTCACAAAGAACTAATCAAAACCATCCAATTTTCTACCTTCATTCATTTTTAGGATATTATGTGCTAACAGGATATACGATAACACCTAATCACAATCTGTTATTTTCATTAAAAAAAAAAAAATTCTCACACCAAATTACTCAATCAGATGTATCAGTTGGAATGAAATATTCCTGGACGAAGGATCATCGCGGAATATTCAGAAGAAGTTCTGAAGTTTTGTCTTTAAAATTGATAAACTTGAATCTACCTATAGAACAGCTCGACCCGCTAATAACAAATACTCTTCTCCATTTGGTCGATCGTTGAATTCATGGAACAGTACAGTACGGAATCCAGTGGACGGAAAGGAGACGTACAACGGATGAAAACCACTCGAGGCAGATAACTAGTGAATCACGATTAACGACTAAAGTAGACATTCGATTGTAAATCGCGATTAACCCATTTGCATCAGAGACGTTCAACAGCCAATCGGTCCGTATCACCACGCATCAATCAGTGTTTTACCTTCAGCTTTGCTTAGAAATTACGTATAGTAATAAATTAAAGAGAAACATCTGGTTGCTGATAATGCACTAAAAGCGCCGAATTGTATTATATATTATTCACGAGAAGTTCGCAGAGTTTTTAACGTTTGGCGATAAATGACAATCGTAGCTTGCGGAATATTCCGCGCTCGGTGATATAGGACAGTCAAGACTCGCGGAATATTCCACGCTTTAATGCAAATGGATTAACGACTGGGGTAGAAATTCAGCTGCAATGGAGTACGGTTTATAGTTTGCAAACTGTATCATATTGTGTTATCTTTGTAGATTTGTTTTTTTTTTTTTTTTTTTGTTAACGCGTTAAACGTCACGCCGATCGGTAAATTCGGTAAATTCGTTACAAGAATATTTTATTTTTTAGTTTTTAAGAATAGTACACACGGTTTTCTATTATGTTTCGTAGCATTTTTTAGTGTTAAAGTGCATTCGAGCATGTTTGAGCTGTCCTCGAACATAAAAAAGTTGACAATTGTTTCTTTATTTCGCAGAAAAAGTTTGGGGTTGGGATTTTGCTCAAATATCCTGTGTATTTCTTGGAAATATTTCAATTTTTACTGCAGTAGGATTTTCAAGTATAGTGGAATTTTAATAAGTTATCCGTTTTCACGAGAAAAGTATTGTAATTAATTTTTATTTTTATATCTTTGAATACCTGTAGAGTTTTCTCCACTTGCAACAAAATTTCGGCTATTTCACTGATTAATTGTTAAGTAAAGTACAGTAATATTGGATTAAAACACATGATCGTAAATGAAAAGTCCTTCTTTTATCAGAAAATTTACTATACTTCTACCATAACTAATCTGAACTTTTATATTTTTAAATATTTGCAAAATTTCCTTCACTCGCAACAAAAGTTCAATTATTTCAATAACTAATTATCAGTAAAATATACTGATACTGGAATAGAACGCGTGATCGTAAATGGAAAAGTCTCGTGAATGGAAGTTTTATTCCGACTTTGCACGAACCGAACATTTTATCATTGAAACAGCAGTTATAATATTAAACAAACTTTATTATTTTATGAGACTTTCTGCCTCATGTTCTAAAATACCGATCGTATGAAAAAACGAGAGGTTCTGTTATGCCTTTCGTGAATTTAACACGTTGAACGCCACGCTAATTTTACGTGGTTTGCCCATAGCGCCAACATGAATTTACGGCACGTCGCAATACGAGCCCATAATTTTTAAGCATACATGTTATATATATAAATAAAACTATTTTTATATATTCTATCGTTGCATTAATTTCTTCACACTGTTGTAGTAACGATGATAATATTGAAAAATTTAAAAATACTGAAGTTTATTCGAATTATGGGTTTCCAGTAATCTTGAAGTAAACTCAGCGCCGGTCACCGGTGACCCCCATGGCGTTCAACGTGTTAAGAATTATGTTCAAAGCTAACCATTAAAAATGACAAAGTCGACAAATGTAAAAAACTCCTGTTGTTACATCCGCATTTAAAGAAACTCTGAGACATGGTGGTTTAACGATATGGGAGTGTATGGAGAACTTGTATTTATCGATGACATTATGGATAAACATGTATATTTAAATATATCAAAAGAGAATTTTTTTGAAAAATGCCCAAAAATGAAATCTTCTCGGAAATTTTGTTTCTAACTATATTGTTTATCAATGGATAGATAACAACTTTGGGGACCCGTGTCGACATATAGCCATCCATGCGTATTTATCACTTTTAAGCAATAAGGCAAGTGAAGTCCGTAAGTATAAACCCAGAGCCAAAATGCAACCTGTAGAAAAAGATTTAGGCATTCCCAGAATCCAAATCTTATCTCGTTTATTAAGTTTTATAAACACTTGATTATGAGCACCTTAGCGCGCTTTTCCTTCTCTGGCGTTTGTTTTTTTGTTTTGTTTTTTTTACCGAACTCAACGCAACACCTAACACGTATAAAAGTTTATCTGTGCGTATATAATTTTTTACATATATAAGAATTTTATATTTTTATATATGCGATGTCTAAAACGTGCCAATATTATTGTGTCACCTGTTGGACTAAACTGGGTTTGAGTATAGGCGACTCTTTTGAAAGGTATCATAAAATGATGCATTATGAAACGTACTAACTTGGTAAAACACATTTTCTATGTGTAATATAATTTTTAATTTTTATAGCACATATATTAAACAACTGTTTACTTTTGGCAAAATGCACCGATACCTTTCACTTGCAACGGCGCTCTCTCTATAGACAGTTCCATCTGAAAAGAGTTAAACACATCACCTCAAAGTCCGGAAAACAAACTTGAAGAAAGAATCAGGAAACACAATATTACAGGTAAAATTGAATTAAAAAAGGTTCTTCTGCAGAAGTGGAACAATATTGAGTCTGAATTCACAAACAGTGTAATCCATTCAGTACCTCGAATACTAAACGAAATCCTTAACATTTTGACAACCGCCCTTGTTATACGAAAAAAAATGTACATAAAAATTGATTACAATAAATGGATACATATAACCCTTTTAACTGTTGTAAATTATTATTCTAATTGTTGAAAGCTAACCAAAATACTTGTCTCAATCCTACAAGTGCTTTTTTGAAAATATAAATGATCAAAGTTTTTATCAGTGGAGTAGCGAGAAAACAACAAAGTAGAAAAATAACCTCAGAAACTGGATAAAAAATGTATTCGAACATTTTATTTGCATACAATCGAATAATAAAAAGGAACATAATCGAATGGTCGTACGATATTTATACAAGTCGACTGTTGTTACACACAGACTCCTCTTGGGTTTCTCTTTCTAACCTTACTCGTCCAATAAAGGCATAACAAAGTTGTCGATATGAAACAGCTGATTGTTGAATCGGTATTCTGTGGTACGAACACAAAGTACAGTTATCTCGAATTCGTACGCGTACAATTACAGTTCAGATCGTACGGTTACGAGTATTTGTGAAATAAATAGCAATCTGTTTGAAAAATATGCTACGATTTCATAAGATATTCACGAAAGGAAGGTGTTCTGTGATCGGAATGATACATGTTGGTGCATTACCGGGTACAAAATATATTTTCTCATATTAACAATTACGCGAAATAAATAAAAGACTATGATTTACATTCAATTGAACTTGAAATAAGAATTGTTTGCGTTCAAACTGCAATAAAAACAGAATAATCAAATAATTCATGTCAAATAGAGAGGCTGTAAAACTTGTGCTGAATAAATGTTAAGTTTATCAGTGCCGGTTTTGTAATGTCTATGCGATGATTTATCTTTATTCTCGATATAAAAAAACATATCAATTGTAAATAAAATTTACTGCAAGTACTATGTTTTTCTCGCCGGTTAATCAGTCAATTAAGAGTATCTGGTAAAAATATGTTATTTGTAAAATGTACTTTCGAAATTGAATCAGTTAGCCTGTTTAATGTTTGGTTTTGACAGTTTAATTGTACAATTTTGTAGGTACACCTTTGTACAAAGGTGATACTAACAAAATTATAAGCCACGCAGTAAAGGAAGCAATGATTTATAATGACTACAAAATTGTAAGTTTAGCTAGAACATTCATATATAAAGAATTTTATAGCCTTTAGATCTAAATATATTTTAATTTAAAGGATGGCATATTGGTAGAAAATATGCACGACATTCCTTATTTAAGACCTAAAGATATAACACCTGAGACTACGTCGATAATGACTAGAATTTGCACTGAAATTAAACATGTATTACCTGAAGATATACCTTGTGGTATACAGGTAAAATTAGATAATTTATTGCATGTAAATATCTCTTAAAAATTCCTTGAGTACAACGGATTAAAAAAAAGAATGAAAAATGAAATAGATTTTAGCAGGATGTAATAAAGAAGCACTAGCTGTAGCAAAGGCTGCTAATTTTCAATTTATTAGAGCAGAAGGGTTTGTTTTCTCTCATATTGCAGACGAGGGTTTCATAGATGCTTGTGCAGGCTGTTTGTTGCGATACAGAACACAAATTGACGCAGATGATATTCTTATTTTTACTGATATTAAAAAGAAGCATAGGTGATTTATTAATATACTCAGAGAGGGAATCTCCTTTCTCATTTGACTTTTTATTAATCCAATATAATCGTGACATTTTGTTTCTACAGTTCACATGCAATCACTTCTGATGTAAATTTATCAGAGACAGTAAAAGCAGCAAAATTTTTCTTGACTGATGGAATAATACTGACAGGAACTGCTACTGGTAATCCAGCTGACTTATCAGAATTTGCAGGTACTTTTTGTTTCTTCTTTTTTGACAAATTAGTTCTCTTTTTTGCAAATCTTTGATGCATCATTCTCATACAAAATCGTGCTACACAGAGGTTAAAGAAAGTACTAAAGGACCTATTTTGATTGGTTCTGGTATAACAATAGACAATGTGGAAGATTATTTGTCCTCTGATGCCATAATTGTTGGGTCACATTTTAAATTCGATGGAGTATGGCAAAACGAAGTTGACAAAGAGAGGGTTAAAAATTTTATGAATAATTTAGAAAATTTACGAAATACAAATTGGTGTTTGTATTGAAAATTATATTTTGAAACGAATATTTATTAACACTTTCATTTTATTTACACTTTTTATTGTGATTAAAAGTACCCTTTATACTTGTAACTATCTATTTTTTGTATTCCTTTCCAACAAGACAAGTTTGTTATTACTAATAATAAGTAAATATCGAAAAATCGAAAGAAATGTCAGAGAATTAATTACAAAGTAAGGTAAAAATCTTCTTCATAAAACTTGAAAAGAAAAAAAATTATCTCGGGTTATTAGCCGCTATAAAAAAAAAAAAGCACTGAAGAACAGTTCAACTAATTCGCGCCATTTGTACTACTACAGATAGCAAAAACCATGTTAAAAATTATATTTGCTTTTAATTAATACAGTAAACATTGTAAACATTTTTCACATAATCTAAGCAGTTAATTTTTTTTTTAATAAAATTTTCTATAAAACCTTACTTTATTTTCATCCATATTCATTTGAATTGGAAGTGAAATTTACGCGCCATTATGCCACAGTAAAAACGATTTCCCGCGCTCTTTACCATTCTCGCAAGGTGTATCTTCGAAAAAGTGGAAAGCGGTGCTAAATTCTTTTAAAAACATCCATTTGCAATTCAGAAATGCTTCGACGCCGGAATTCCTTAGTCATCCTGAAAAAAGAGCCACTTGAGGCTATGGAATTTCTTAATCGATGACAAGATTTTTCGTGAACGTACGAGTGTGTTGTTTATGTTTTTATTTCTACTCTGAGAATACTCGAATTATTTAAACGCTATCTGTATTCGTGGCGAATGTTAAGCTAAGTAATTTATGTACGTAGAAATTATAGTGTGGCAGAACGATTTCGTATTCTTCGCGGTTAGGTGTGTGCCAAATGTGAACGTCAATGCTCGTGATACCCAGAGCATGCCAAAGGAAAAATCAATTCTCGTGTTTGTATTTATTGTTGACAAATATTACGTTATATATATGAAAGTATGCATAAGTAAATTATTTATTTCAAATGATATACGCGATACACAATGCGATAAAAATAAAAGATATGTTAATCATAATTTGTTTTTTGCTTTATATTTTATCAGTGTTCATTATCTTCGATGTCATGGAAACGATATCCTTAAAACCTTTCACATTTCCTCAATCGAATAAACGTTGTCGGTAAAAGCATTTCTACACGTACTATTTCACACCGATAATCGCGAAAGAACGAATTAGTATCGTGATTTCGTTTCTCTCTTTCTACTGAATAGAATCACTTTTTACACGTGTCTCGTAACGAAGCATAAAAAATTCATGTTTTTTTACGGACTTCCAAGGTGTCATCACGTTCCAACGTTGAGCCTGTCAAAAGCGATTTACGGCTTAATTCGACGTCATCTGCATATTTACATTCGCAAATCCCAACGGTGTGTTAATTCTGTTTATCCTACTAGGTGAAAAACGTTTTATTTGGCGAATCAATTTCGACGTTGACATATGTTTCGGGCATGCAAGAGTTTCGCGAGATCAATGCGAAAACTGGAGTATGCGATACTGGGTCGTAGGAAACAAAGTTTCTCATGCACGCCTGGCTACTGGCCGTGCATTGACTCGTATCAATCCAACAGGGAGATGGAGGGATCTCCCAAACAGTATTGACAGGACTGACTCGCGCAGGCGTCTCGTCGTTGGTTAGACTGCCACTATGCCACTGTTCAACAGTGGTATCCCGATCTTGTCTCATTCACTGTTGCACGAAATCCATTTTCATTTTGCCTTCGAATAGACGGTAGAATGTCTCGCGCATTTCGTTATGCGCTCGTCCATCTTTCAGCACATACTGGCGGCGCGCTCATCCTTTTATAACCTCTTCCATTTCGTTTGTAAACAATGATAAGATTATGCTTGATTTACGAACCATTCGCTAGATCCAGCAAATAAATATTATACCATGCACTCGATTCGTGCGGAAGTTACGTCGTTTATTTACACTTTAGAATAATCTCTGTAAAATGGTATCTTAACGTTTTTACGAATTTAGTTTCAGAGAAAGTAAAGAGGAAGGATTTCGTTATTCGGTGATATCTAACGTTTCTGTGATCGATCTTTCTACTTTTACATAGAGTTGGACAACTGAGTTTTATTTTGAGAAGCACTGTTATCTATAATGCCATCTTGTCACTACGGGTAACGATGCCGTTGTGTATTAAACGCAATTACATTGTTCGAGGAAACATTAACAGCGAGGAGGACAATTAGCAGGTGAATTGTTAGAAGGGGGATTCTTTGTCTTACGGATTGGCGATTTTCGGTGATTGTGAAACGGTAGAGGTTTTCGCGAACTAACGGAAATTTAATGGGCGCTAAGTAAAAAGGAAGTTTCCCAAGTGTCCCAGCTTTAACAGCGACCAGCAGCTGTTCGTCCCAGCTGAGCGTCCCCCCACTCGCGATTCGTCTCTCAACGTCGAATCAATGAGTTGTCAGGCCCTCCGTTCAATTCTCAATCCTCCGGTTTCGCTTTGTAAAACGCATTTATAAAAATATGTGGCAGGCTCGTTAAATTACGAAATTATACCGTTACGTCAGTTTAGATGTTGCTAAAGCGACGGTTGCACGTGTCCGGGTGCAAATTCTGAGCGGCCAAGATGAAGGTCAGCGTAAAAATAAAAATCACCCGAAATACGTTTTGCGTTGTTCTTCGACTTTCTGCAACTCGCGAAAACGTTATTTTGACAGCGTTACGCTAATGCTTGAGAAATCGGGCAACGATATAGATTCGTTGGATACTTCCTATTGTACGAGCGGGTACGTTGCTGTACGTGCAACAATGTCTATACCTCGTATAATATAAATCACAACAGTTAAAGTGTTACATTATCACTACGCTGCATATTTTATACGGGAGCCTTGCACTGCCAGCACTAAGAAACGGAGCCCTTCATTGATTTTCCGCTTCCTGCATTTGCCGCTATTTCGTCGTTTTTTACTTCTTAGACAATGTCCAACTTTCTTTCGTCTTCTTAGCACACTTCTTTCTTTCAACCATCAGCCTACTTAATTATGCTATAAATAAATCCGCATACATATAGACAGATATACGATCGATATTTGATAAACAATTCCTTATGAACAAACAACGGTGCGATACTTCTTGTACATCCTCTTGGAAATCACTTGACGATTACATTTTATCAAAGGCAAGATTCCTGGATTTTCCACATTCGATAACGTTAGTCACAAGATAGAAAGGAGTCTGTAGAGGAGATCGATACAAGAGGGGCACCGGGGGTCGCGCGATAATACGGCCCTGATATCGCTTAAAAAGCCCTCCCCACTTCCGGTTGCCCCACCACTGCTCTTGCTCCTCAGCAACGGCTTGACTGCCTAGCCAGCCAACCAGTCGAAATCAGCTGACGACTATTACTGCGGGCAGTTGCAACCACGGCTCCTTAAACGCAACACTGTTCAGGCGAGTGGATCCTTTTCTCTTCATACACTCTTCTTCCTCTTCTTTCTTTCTTTCTCTAAACATCACGACCACCACTCTCGTTCTCCTTTCGCGCGTTTGCTTCTATTTCTCAGCCATGTTTGCGAGGGGTCAACGATACATAGCTCCATCTTCGGCATCGCGTGCATCCAATATACTTTTACGACAACAATCAGCATTTGTTAATCAAGATAAAACATTGTCGGACGTCGCTAGACCTCTCTTCACTTGGCCTGTCCCATCGTCCGTTCGTATGCTCGTTTGTCCCTGTTCGCTTGGCCTACGTCTCTCTGTACGGTGTGTATACCGCGAGTGAGTGCAACGATGAAAGTGACAAGCAAACTAGAGGGAAAGAGAGAAAGCGAGAGAGAGAGAGAGTGAGAATGAGAGAGAGATGGAGAGAAAGAAAGATGAAGCGAGGAACATCGAGAAGAGGGATATTCGTTCGTGAGAGAAGCGACGATTCAACGCTCTGCCAGAAATACGACTGCGGATGCGTGTACGTGTTACGTGTATATGAGTGCGTGAGTGTCGTCACGATACAGTATGTGTGGGTGCGTGTGTGTATGTGTGTAGGTTTCTGCCTAACTACGTTATTACTGCATCCAAGGAAAACTACTCGAAGCTGCGCTGCCCACTTGTTCCTTGTCCCTCTTGAACAAACGAGCGAGAAAGAGTGAGAGCTAGAGAAAGAGAGAGAGAGAGGGGGGGGGGAGAGAAAGCTAGAGAATGAAAGAGAACGAGAGAGCGCGAATTCGAGATCAAGGCGTTGTCACAGGCAGCTCAAGCGCGCGTTTCCTCTGCCCTATACATTTGTGTACATGTGTATACATATGTGCACACGTATGCATCCGCCGCGTGTGTCGGGGAAACTTCGGTTTTTCGGCGTGACGTGCGCGTAATTCTTCGCTCGGTGCCAAAGCTACGACGGGGATCGATCTTACCGACTGAGCACGTCGGAGGGTCGCGCGTTCGTGAAAGTGATTAGAGGAAAACAGAGCGGCCTTGTAATGCGGTCAGGATCGAAGTGCGAAGATGTAGTCTCGTGTTTTGTGCGCATCGTGGTGATAGGGCACGGAGAACCTTTACGTTATTGTCGGTGGTAGCTGGCGAAAGAAGGGATCGCGATACGGGCGTATATATACAAACTTATAGCAGTTTATTCGATCGAAACAATGCAGTGGCAACAGCGTTTGGTAACCGACCGTTTGATTGACGCGCGATTGTTGGAAGTGCAAGGGCAACGTGGCAGTGGTTGTCACGTTCCCTATTGTTTCAAACGCGAAACTAACCCCGGTGTGGATCGTCCATTACCGAACATGAATTGTGCAACGTTGACGAACGCCGTGGTTCGAGCCAATGCTTCTATTCTCGTACCGATATGTGGTACATCCTTTTATTCGGAGGAACGGACTCTCACGAATGGAGCTTCTTTTTCTTTAGCCTCGCGTGTGTGTTGCGCGCGCGAATTCGATTCGTCGAACGACTTTGTTTACTTAGGAACGGCTAGGAAGCTACTACTGCTAGACAAAAAGATGGACAAGGAATATCGCTCTGTCTTCTGTCATCTACTGCGTTCAGGTTGTCCCTTCGTCTCTGTCAGTAGATCAAGCCGTCCTTGTTACACGAAAGCGTCGTATTGGCGACACTGCGACTGGCTCGGTAAGAATATCGCACCGTTTAATGAGAACGCTCGATCGTTCCGTTTCGGTACCGAATTTTCGTGCCTCGATCTTGTCGATAATCGATGGTTCAAGGTGCAATTGCGGTTTACTCTGCTTTAATGATTTTCACAGTATTGCATTTCACCTGAGATTTTTGGAAAGTGCTGAAGGTTCAATTTGATACTTCTTTTTCTTTTTTATTTTATTTATCTTTTATTTTTCGAGTTATTTTAAGATTAGGAACTAATTTTTCAGGATTCGTGAAGTTTATGTATGACATAGTTGCCACAAACTAATCCCAAAATTAGACGTTACGTAACGGGAGCCTTGATATTGTCTAAACAGTTATGAAACTTTAGAATAGACCATTCGGTTTATTTTCGCTTATACAGTGAAGTTCATGGCGAAAACATTGTCAAGGTTCGCGAACAACAATTCCTTCATTTGTTCGAATGAAGCGAACACTTTAAAAGTAGCCTTCTTTAAGCAAATTCTTTTTCTCTTCCTCTCTTTGTCTCTCTGTTATTTTGGCCTTCATCGATCCGCCACTGGGTATGTAGTATTATTAGAAAGCTCGCAAACTCGTCGTGAATTTCATCATCGTCGTTCTTGTCATCCTCTTCTCGACACCGCTCCAGCATTCGTGTGCTGCGTTGGAACACATTGACCCCGTTTAATCGTCGATTTCGTTGGCAGATGCTAACGCGCTCCCGTTGTTATGTAAACTATCGCGTTATATAATATTCGAGATAAAAAGGGGAATGTTTCTTTTGGCGAACGTTCGCGGTATCTTAGTCGTCGTTCATTGAGGATTTCTCGGAAAGCGACGCAACTTCGATGATTCGATGAAAATCTGGCGACACAACAAACGCTGTCTTATGAAGAATCTCGCTCTCTCAGGGATGAAAGATTACCAAATCGTTTCAGAAAGTTTTCATTTTTGAAAATATTTGTCGCTGAAGTGTTTTTCAGAATTTACACGTTTGGGAAACGTTTCTGATTATGAATAATTAATGTAAATGTTTTAACCCTCTGTAATTCGATTTTTTTTTTGTTCGTGATAAGCAAAATAACCTTGCAATTTGATGGGAGAAATAAGTATTAAAAATTGCTATAAAACAGAGGTGACTAGTAATAATATTATGATGCAATGATGCAATAGCGAAGAATTAAAACGGGATTTATAACATATAGATAAAAGATACTTAACTTTTAAATTACGTGGGTTTATAGAGGGTTAAGATTGTGTTTCTTATTATCGATGACGAAAACTTTTCTCGATTACTGGTGATCAGTTATCGGCGATGGAGAAAATTGTATTGGATAATAACACAAAGGAAGAATATATACAGAGTGTCTTTTTTTTTTAACTAAACACGGTGGAATATCTCGTAAGTAGATTGTGGATTTTTATGCATTTATAGGAAAATTAAAAATGTCAAATTTCACGGTATACGAAATTGTATAATTTCCTTTCAATTAATAAAATTATTCATTTAATTAATAAAAAAGATAATTCTTTTAATTTAATTTTTGTTATGTATAACATTTTACATAAAGGGGTAAAATGTACGTAATACGAAAAAATATACAAAATGTCAAAATTATAGAATTTTTTATAATACCCGGTAGGTGAAATAATTTTCTATGGAAGTTCTACTTTTTTTATTGTATTCTTAAAAATATGAGTTTGCATAAAAATCCGCAGTCTACTCATAAAGGACTGAACGTCTTGAATAAAACATTTTTGCAAAAAAGGGAACATTATATGATATATATTTTCTGTAGGAGATATCAAAATCATGTTAAATTTTTTTTTATATAACGCTATATTTTTTTCAAATTATAATATAAGGACACCTATAATAATTATAATAGTATTAATTATTAATACTATTCCAGCAACTATTTCGTAACATATTCCTTTATATATATAACGAAACGCATTCAAAGGAAAAAGTCTAATTTTCTACGAACAACAAAAGAAATGAATTAGGGAAAAGAATTCCCCACTGATGTTATTGCTAACAAAAAAAAAATTTTTGTTTCACGATCTACAATCTTCGGACAATTTTTAAAACAGAACAACTTTTTAAAAATTGAACTAAACATCAGTTTTTTTTTTTGAAGTCAGGATAAATTTACTAGACGTGTAAAAAATTTTGTATAAAAATTACGATTGGTCGAAATTGCGAAAAAATGATAAAGGTCGATTTTTATAATTTTTTTATCTGAGCTTGTAATGAAGATTTAAAAAATAAGTTTTATAGGTTTATGTCAATTATGAAAATTCAATCGAAATTTAACGTAAAAAATTGGAGTCTTTCACGACTCCCGGCTGCAATTCTGATTTTAAAGATCCTTATGTCTTTTGATACCTGCCGTTTGTTTCTACATCAATCGGTTTCGATGAAATTTTCAATATCTATATAACTCATCTATTTTTTTAAATTTTCATTACAGGCTCAGATAAAAAAATTATAAAAAATGACCATTTCTATTTCTTTTTTTGCAATTCGGATTGTAATTGGCAATATTTTGTAAAAATCTTTTGCATATTTTTAAAATTGCTATTGTTAAATTTTTAGTAAAAAAACAAGTATTAAAATTGAAGAAAAAGATCTCGCACTATTTGGTCCAATTTAAAAAAAAGTTAATCTGTTTTAAAAGATACAATCCAATATTCTGTTTTAAAGGATATTCTGTATATAACTCATTTCCTTTTAATTTTTATTACAAGCTCGAATAAAAAAAAAAGGTCTAAAAAATTATTTTTCCTATTTTTTTTAGCAATTTTTCTCAAGAATCTTTTTACAAAATATTAAAAAAATGTTTACCATTAAATTTTTGGTGAAAAAAGAAGAGAAGTATTAAAATTAAGCAAAATTCACGTTGTTTGGCCTAATATTGAAAAAGTTATTCTGTTGTATTCAGTGTCCGAATATCAATGAGAGTGACTGTATATAAATTATCAACAATAAAAAACAATTCTCGAAGTAATTGTTACCTTATCCCCTTTTCTTCTTCATGTTTCATTTTTTATTAAGGTTACAACAGTTATGGTCTTTCCACTCTCATTTGTATGCGTCTGTTAGGTCCTCATGTGGCGACGGCTCGCCAGCTAGAGTCATAAACTATGATCGTTGGTCTGCTGGGTACCGTTAACGTTGAATCGGTGATTAGTATGACACCACTTCTACCGCTAGAATTTAGGTGATAATATGAAACGGTCGTTAGTATAGCCAGACACCATTTTAATGGATTACTTTCGTCTCTGGTCTCGTCCAACTCGCTTGTTAAAGAGGCTTAGACTTCTACTTAGTTCGAGGTTTATTATCGTTCCTGGAAATCGTTCTCGGACGAACGATTACGATCCGGTGAAATTTCACGATTGCATTTGTTTATTTTGAAATTTAAATATTTCCCGTTTTGCCCTTATGAATTGTACACGCCTCTCTCTCTTTGTGTATGTACGTATAAGTTTCCGTGTGGATCCGTTAGAATTGAATTGGTAATTAGGGCAATCCTTTCTTCTAGTGAAACAGGTTAGCTTTTAGTTCCGGGAAACACTCTGTCACGCTGTTTCCCGTTGGAAGGTAAATCTAACACTGGAATCAACGTTTTCTCATGATGCATTTCAGTGTTTAGATGATCGTGAAAGTTCATAGTCAGGTGTTCTTGCAACAGAATTAACATTTGCTTCGTTCGTTACTTTAACACGTTGACTGTCACGCAAATTGTTCATGTTTTGCCCCGAAGGCCAATAGAATTTTTGTTCTTCTAAGCGTGTAATAATGAGGTTTTATAAGTAATGTGAAATTTGCATAAATCTGCGAGATCTATGCTCATCTATGAAATTGAAAAGAGGAAAGGGCGTCTGGTAAGAAAATTTTATCAAATATGTTACGAAAAAGATCTTGTAAATTTTTGCCATGAAAGATGCGAAAAATCATAATTATCACATACTGCAAAAATTGCTATTCCTGCTTGAAATATTTTATTACAGTGCATTCTAATGTATATTTTTTGTAAAATATTTTCTAATGGAAATGTTTAATTTTTTATTAAAAATACTTTTCAATTGACGATATTTATTTTATCTTTATTTAGTTACTTAGGTTGTTCAACATTTTTCAGTCGAGGATATTTGTCTTATTTGAATCATTCTGAAAAATTAGAAAATGCAGGTCACCACCGTGGCAGTCAGCCACGTGTTAATTAATAACGTGTTAATTAATATAGAAATTATAGATGTTAGACTATAGTGCTGTTCTATAAGTGAGACATCATATAGATAAAAATTGTACAACTTCACAAACAAGTCTTTCGAGTTCCACATCAATTTCCTTGCAATAAAATTGTTGCACATTATATTCTGAAAAATAATTGAAAAGCAGAATCCAATTTTACGTGAAGAATGAATTCGTATGTGTAGCTTTATAAGTTAAGCGTGAGACACTAACTCAATTTTTTAAATACACGGTGTTCCAAATGTTTCAATGTTTATTTCGTGAAATTTTCTTATTTCCATGAAATTAGATGCAACTTTTAGAAATGAATTAATTGCATAATTTCTGGTTTATTTGTATATGAGAAGAATAAGCCAATATTTCTTTTTTAAATAATTTAAAAAGTTGTGACACACAACATGTTTAGTACAGGAATTTTTTTTATAATATTTAATTTCATTCAGTTCTATTTTCACGTATTCATCGTGATTTACAGTCCTGAAGAGGAAAATAAAGTTAGATTATAGGAAATATTTAACCGTCTAATTAAGTTAAGTTTAAAAGTTTAGTCTAATTTCATTTGAAATTTAAAAAAATGAATTAATTGTACGATTTCTGGTTTATTTTAATGCAAAAGTATTATTATAATAAAGTAGTATTATATATAATTTCAAGGGATTATGTCATCTGATACTTTTTCAAGAATCTTTTCCTAACATTTCATTCTTTTCTTTCTTTTTTTTGTTTGCGTATTCGTGATTTATAATTCCTGAAAAGAAAAATAAATGTAAATTGTACGGAATATTTATTTCTGCATAAATAAAACCGATGAACCGATAATTGTATAATTTTCTATAAAAAGTCAAATTTTCGAATTTTGCTTAATTTTATAGCAATTTAATAAAATGCAGTAATTGTACGATTTCTTGTTTATTTCTATGCAAGAGCAATTATATTTAATAAGAATAGGTCCAAATTTTATTTCGAATATTTTCAAAGGTTTTGTCACCTGCAATCATTTCAGAAATCTTTTTCTAACATTTAATTTTTTCATTCTTTCTTTTTTGCATATCCATGACTTATAATCCTGAAAAGAAAAAATAAATGTAAACTACAGGGAATATTTATTTTTGCATAAAAATGAACCGATAATCCTATAATTAAGTCAAATTTTCGAATTTCCCTAATTTCGTTGAAATTAAAAAAAAAATGAATTAATTGTACAATTTCTGGTTTATTTTAATGCAAGAGTAAGTGTATTTTACAGAAATAGGTTAAAATTTCATTTTGAATTTTGTATTGAAATTTCAGTTCAATGGTTATCCAACCAGAAGCAATTCCACGAATTTCTTTTTAACACTTTACCGACCGGCTCAATCTATTCAATACTGTCTCGGTTTTTGTTTTCTCGCTTATTCTTACAGCTCTAAAAATTTTTAATCAAAATTCGTGAGAGGGCTTACTGTATCGTTCACTTTCTCATATTATAGAGTAATTCATTAATTTGTGATAGCAAGAAACCGAGTAATAGACTCCTAAGGTTGATAAACGTTGAAAACAAAAAGCCGATTAATAAGCTTCCGGTCGGTAAAGGGTTAATATTTAATTCCCTTTTTCCCTTTCCTGCATGTTCATTGTAGCATACGGTCCCAAAGAGAGCAATAAATTCAAATTACACGGAATATTTATTTTTGCACAAAAATAAACCGGTTAGATTAGATTAATTATTAGGCCAGCTTTTAAAATTTCACCGAATTCCATTGAAACGTGCAGTTCGTTTTAAAGCATCCTGTAATTGGCAACTGAAGAAATCAATTTGAAATTTAATTGAATCCATTCAAGTGACAAAGAAAATTCCAAGTGATTATTTCCGAGAAAAATGAACACAGACAGCTAGATTTCGATCAGCTTGAAAATCGTGTACGAGTGGTTTAATCGCTCCTTGAATCATCATCAACGGCGGCCATGAGTCACACACTGCGTTTTGCGCTGCAGCTAACTCCACGAGCCACAATAACTAGCGTACCACGTTTTTACCGCGACCATAACGGCCCACTATCGACGGAAAACGCTTCGTCACGACCTCTTGCTCACTATAGAAAGATGAAAAACGAAAGAAATATTGAAATATTCTCTGCACTTGCCTCCCTCGGTTCAACCTATCGGTACTTCCTTTCTTTCTTTTTTTTTCCCTCTATTTTTATCTCGTCACGATGATCAGGATTTATTGACACGATCCATCAGGCCAGTTAACAACTTTCCTGCCCTCTGCCAGCCTGGCGATTTCAGTTTCGAGCTCGTGTTACGCGACGTTTTCAGTTAATCTAGATCTTCATCAGCCTGTGTGCTACTTTGTTAAAAAAAAGAAAAAAGTTTCTGACACTTTTAAATCAAATGAAATGTAGATTATTCACTTGGTCAGTAATAGGATGAAATTGTACATTATATCTCACTCTTTTAAGGGGAAATACGACGGTGACGGTTGAATATGAAGGCTATTTTTCAGGGATTTGTTTTTAGCGCAATTAATTCCTTTTCTTTTTTAACATGCAGCCCCAAATAATTACCTCCACCGTGTTTCATTGTTGGCAAAGTTTTTTTGGTTTCAGTTTCTTATTTATTTATTTTTTTTTCCTCTAAATAGTACCAGTGTCCATCAGGCTCAAAAATACTAAAGGATCTAGCAGGATGAGCATGGCTAAACGGTCCTCAGACCATTTTTCATTTTTCTTGGCTTCTAAACAATGCTTTTTGCTTGAAAAATCATTCTGCAAAATTTCAGTTATCATTTAAGATATTTATATGAAAAAAAAGAATTAAAGAACCATATTCCACTTAGCTGACTAATTTGAAGCTTGTGCATATAACTCGATAACAGAGCATTATTTATGATTTTTTTTTAAGGTGGTCACTCTAAGAGGTGTTTGTGAAAACCACTCCCAACAAATTTATTATTTCTTTTCTACCCTTAATAATTGATTTATAATTTTGAAAAAAAAATCTCAGTTAAAGCTGATATGTAACTCTTTTACATTATTTTTTCCATTCGTATATCTCAAGTAATAATTGAGAAACTAAATAAAACAGTTGTTTTACTCTCGTATGATCCTTAAATAAAGGTGTAAAAATTTGAAATTTTGCAGAATGATATTTCAAAGGTAAAAAGCATTATTTAGCAGCAAACAAAAATCAAAAATGGTTTGGAAGTCATTTATCCATGCTTATCCTGCTGAACCCTTTACTCTCGTCTGTGTATTCACTTTATTCCAGTACTCCAGTGGTGTATTGAAATTATTTTTTTGCGTATTCTAGTCTTTTTCTATTCGTTTCACTTAACAAAACACTTTCCACGAGCCTCTCGACCGTGATATCCTTGATTTTTAAGATGTTCAACTATTCAGACTTATCTTTTGGATTTTATTTAGTCATTCTAATAGTAATTTGCTTAGTGTGGCGATTAATTTTCGTTGGCGCGATAGCTGATTCGTATTTATGTTTGAATTATTAACAGAAATAGCAACGGAGGCAAAGCGTTGTCAGACAGACCGATAGACAGACGTGTAACCGCTCTCATATTCCTGGCATTCACTTCCGCCTACTTAACTCAACGTCTGAGCAATCTTACGCTGTCAGGCTCATGTCAGTTCGCGGTTCCAGGTTGATTGTAAGGCAATTTCCCAGTTGGAATAGACGAATGCACGATTCAATTCCGAATTCATTCGAGAGAAACGGTTTCAGCTTTGGAAAGAAAAGAAACTGTTCGCCGTCCTCTTGTGAACTCATTTACATATGTGTTTTTCCACATGTTTACCATACAGCGCACATATAAACCTATATGTGCGTTTTTCTTCCGTTGTAGTACATTTAAACTAACCCTTTAGTGAGTAACACACATACACAAGTACCACGGAATGGAAATACGTTGAGAATATAGAGTAGTGGCCACAGAAATTGTACCATTTCAAAAATATGAAAGTTTTTGGTTTAATTCTAGCATTTCCAAGCCTCGAGCCTTCACGTCGAGTCTCAACGAGAGGGTTCTTCGAACCCATACTAGTTTTTCCTCATTTATCTTAAAAAAAAAACATTGCTTTTTCAAAAAAGTTTTGTAATATTTGATCATGTGATACTTTAGGAACAGTATAGCATATTTGTTGCATTATATTTATATGTATATTTATGAAAAAGAATAATATTATAAGATAGAATGTATAGTAACATGAAACTAGCCTGAACTTGATTCTTCTTGTGATTCGTCGGATGTTAAATACGAATAGCAGATTACCATTATTTTCTGAATGCTTTTTACATAGATGATTCTTACTTGTATAACTAGTTTTGCTTTGGTTCCGATAAGTTATTATATTTTATTCGTTTGTTTTTTGCCTCCTTTGTACGTCGATAGCATCTTCCTCTTTTGGTTGGCACTATATCTTTCGCTGTTTTTATTCTGAGTTTCCTTCGAGTCAAAATTTCTGAAGCATGTACAACGTTTGTTTGTAATCCTATAATGTTCAAGCTTCTGTTTTCTTATATGTAAAACTTCTGATAGATCAAATATAAAATCCTTTGACAGAAATATTCTTAAATATTACCTATCATTTTGGAAATAAATTTTATATACAACTCTCTTCTCTTAGAATCAATCTTCACTTCCGACTGGTGTGTTTGACTGCTTGACCGTAACTGAGAATGTTGCATCGTTCTTTCCCAATTAATTCTGTCGTTCGATTATTAATTCTGCAATTATTTGTTATTCTGTGGAGATAAGAGAAGCCTCGAGTTAGGTTTTCTTTTTATGCATTGTACTTCTGTGCATATAGCAACGGGGACTTCTGAATACTGAACTTAAGGGGGTATGTTACCCTGGAAGCTTCAAAAAAATCAGGTGAATCTTACATTTTTTTTTTCTCCTATGAAACCTTAAAAATATCGAGTAGTTTTGAAGGACTTGCTTTAAGAGACAATAGCGAACTAGATGAAGAAACTCAGATTTAAGGGAGGATTCTAACGAGGAAGCTGGAAGATCAACCAGTTAAGTGTGTTTGACGACTATATCCGTCATGGAGATGTGGCAGAATTTTGTGTCATGACGACTATATCCGTCTTGCGTAAAATTTTGTTACAATTTGATATTTAAATTGTAATTTTGGCGAAAGCTAAATTATATTCGTAAATTTGAATATGTTTAAAATGTTTAGAGGTCAAGATGAAATGAAACAAGCAAATAAAAATTATAAATAATTTGAGTTGGATTCATAACTTCCTGAGAGCTAACTCGTAAGCAGTGTAGTAACACACACTGGTGCGTGCTTTGCAAAAAGATCGCCACAGTTAACTGGTTAATATTTTTAAACAAACACTATATTTCCGAAAGGAAATGAAAATGTTTCGTTTCCATTTGGCGTAGATGAAGAATTAAAATAGTGATTTAGTTATACATTGTATAATCGATCGGTATGGCAAAGTTCACGCTACGCGAAAAAGTATTCCGCACAAACAGAGCGTTTAAGTTTTAAGTGCAACGTAGTCAAACGGTTATTCGAGAATAATTACAGTAACTCCAATTAATATTCTTACACCCTTTAAAATAGAATAACTTTTTCACAATTCTACCAAACGACGTAAGTTTTTCGGAGAAGTTTGAAGTATTAGTTTATTCGATAACGCGTGAAAAAGTTTTTGAAAGAATTGTAGTTGGTCGGAATTGCGAAAGAAAAAATATATAAAGATCGCCTTTTAAAAATTTCGTTCAACGTGTAATCAAAATTTTGAAAATACGTTTTGTAGTATTTGCTAGCTGCGAAAAAAATAGCAAATGGTCATCTGCAATAATTGAAATTATTTCGACGATTAATGTCTTCGTTTTTTAAAAATAAAATTTTGATTTTACTCAAAAGTCGGAAAAAATTCATTTCTACACCTAATACATGGAAGATTATGTATATGTATGTATACAGTCTGTCACAAAAGTATTTAACCATTCTTTGAGGGTAGAATAACTTTTTTAAAAGTGGACCAAACAACTTTAGTTTTATTTTTTTGAGAAGTTGGAAGGATTTGTTTACTAGATGTCGTGTACAAAAATTTGTGAAAGTATTACAGTTGGTTGGAATAGCAAATAAAAAAACAACGAAGGTCGTTTTTTCCACTTTTTCGTGTGAGCTCGTAATGAAAATTTAAAAAATACGTTTTGTAGATTTACGCTAGCAGAAAATTTTATTGAAATCGGTCGATGCAGCAACAAGCGACGAGCATTGCAAAATGTAAGAATCTTTCGATTTATTGCAATATTAGATTGAAAATTGCGAAAAATTTCAATGTATGCCATCTTTAACCGCTTGTAGCACATAACAACGTTAACCGACCTTTTTAAATTGTAGTTTTAAGTTTTTCAACTTTTATTCATAGCAACGAAACATATTTTTTTCAATTTTCATTCGAAGCTCAGATAAATAAGTTGGAAAAAGTGATCGTTTACTATTTTCTTCGTAATTCCGACCAATTGGAACTTCAAAATTTTTGGAGAACATATCATCTAGCAAACTAATCCTTCTATCTTCTTAAAGAGACTCAACTCGCAAGACTGAATTTTAAAGAAAGCTATTCTGTTTTAAATGGTATCCGAATATTAATGGGATGTCTCTGTATGTCATCTCGTATCTTAGCGTTGAAAGGGTTAATCTCACTGGTAGGTTTTCGTTGAAAGAGGATTTAAGCTAGCTGCCTCATCTGGTGGAATGTTAGTTAAATGGAATTTAGCGAATCCTAACAGAGAGAAAGGGTGAGAGTTTATATTGTTTGGCATAGAATTTGAAGAAAGAATGTTTCATTCTTTTTCCCTAATCTTATCTTTCGTGTATGTTTTTCTATCCCGAGCAAATTTGTTGAGAAAACAGATCTTTTTGTACAGCAAGAAAGAGACCATTCACGCATTATCGAGAGTACTTTTGAATAGCCTAATTTGTTTACTCTATAGGCAGAAAACAGGAAAACGAGATATTGTATACAGCTTCAGGGAGAATTTGAATATTCGTTACAAGTTCGAGATACTTTAGAAATATAGCAAAAAAAAAAACAAATGACAAATTTGACAAATGAAAAAACATTTCCAACAATTTGTAAATTAATAAAAAGAAATTCTTGTTGATCCCTTAGTATTATCTAATGTAATAAATCAGAACAGCAACATGAAAAACACAATGATACTTGTACTGTGTACTCGGTGGATCTTCAACGTCGATTTATTCAAAAATGAAGCCCCATATGAAAAAATGTTATTCTTTTTTTTTCGACTGATTTTTGTATCTAGAGTCATCTCCTTGTCGCTTGTACCACTAGTTCAGAAACACTCTTGTTGCATCGCAATGCAAACGTGACGAACCTTCGGTCTGGCGGATTATCGTTATAAAATTAGTTATTTGACCGTCAGACTGAGCTACCGTACTTAATCCTCCGTAGAGAGACCCAGAGCAAAGCTAGTTTATTACTAAGCAAGCTTGAGAATCTTCTGGATCCCAAAAGTGTAATGTAATTTCAACACGAAAGTGTTTTGCAGATGGGGGGCCGCTTCAGAAAATGTAACGCTAAAAAATGAAACGCTCTGCGACGAAGAGGTTAGGTTGGGTTAGGTTCAGTTCGCTCTGTAACGAAGAGGTTAGTATTCAGCCATACGTGCTACCGACAACATTTCTGATAAAAAATTACATTAAATGTACCTCTGTACATTTCTAAAACACGAAAGTGTTTCACAGATGGGGAACCTTTATGTATTGTCAATCTGCAAAACACTTTCGTGTTTTAGAAATGTACAGAGGTACATTTAATGTAATTTTTTAACAACAACTCCTTCCCTTGAAAAGATTGATACTCCAAATTCAGACTCACCTTATACACAGTAAATTAACCAATAGCAAAAGTAACTTAACCTATAAAAATTAAAACATGAGGCTTCCAGAGGAATTGTTGAGAAAGATTTTACAAAAAGACGTCCATTAGTGTTATACACAATATTTTAGTGAAGTATCTCAGTCTAGTTGTTCTTCGTTAGCAAATAAATTGTTTTTATACTACTTTTAACAAAGTTTCGATTCTGTTCGCTAAGTTTCACACCGAGTATATCACGAAGTGTGAAATGTAGGGTAAAGTAGCTGATTATAAGACCCATTTCTTTAATCCATTGCCGTAAACGACGGCTATAGCAATCCAATTGTTTAGCGATATGTAGGCAAATTACAGCTATAGTCGTCCTGCATGTTTTCATTAATCAAAAAAGAAACATTATTAGTACGGACTGTACTAATGCATTTATTTGTTTATTCTTCAGTAATATATTGAACAAAAATGACTATAGTTCTTCGCGACGGTCATAGCCGTCATTTGTTCTGAGTACAGAAAAAAAGTAAAGATAAAGAAATTACGGTTAGCGCCGCCGGGAGTTTTCCTGGAAAAACTGTGGTAAAATTTGATAATTTCCACTTCCAAACATATACCTGACTATTGCAGTAACAAACAATAAAAAAAAAAATAAAACTGCGTTTCTGGGCACGATTTTAAAACTAAAAGTGTGCGGCAATGGATAATAAAATACATAGAGTTCCATTGTAATAGAATAAAAATGAAAAGTATACAAGACCATGACTTGAAAAACTGATCGCTTAATATGAGACCCAGGTTTCATCTTTGTATGATTACTTTAAATTTGTATAATTTGTATAATTACTTTATATTTATTTTCACATACATTAATAACATATATTTATTTTTAAAATACTGACCTATTTGATCAAACATAGAAAATAGAAGTTGACATATCAATAATTATTTCAAAAATGTTAGTTCAGATTATGCGCGTTATGCGAGAAAAATTCCCGTACAGCGCGATTTCCTATAACGAGAATTTATACAGTGCGTAACATATTAACCGTACTATAAGAGAGTCTACGGTAATTCCATTTTAAAAACTGACTCGTTCCATAAAATTGATACTCACTTCCAAAAATACACTTCAGCCATTCCATTAGAAAACCGTCTCCAGTTTAACCTAAACAAATTATAGGGTAAAGTAGCCGAATATGAGACCCATTTTTTTAAGCAAGCACAGTTCTCGATTAAAAATACTTTTATTAAAATACGATATATGTTTGAAATGAAAGATCTGTACACTTTTGCAGCATATTAGAAATGGTAACAGAACAGTTAGAGTTCCATCGTAATAAAATCAAAATGAAAAGTATGCAAAACCATGAATTGAAAAACTGGTCGCCTAATATGAGACCCAGGTTTCATTTTGTCGAAACTTATTTTTTCTGCATTTTTTCACACATTGAGCATATAAAATGAATTTCGTCTGCACTGCAGTCTTCATGGGCTCACCGGTAACATTTTATACACTGAACCCATTGTTCACCATGTACATCTGAAGAATAAAGTCCTGTGCAAAACAAGCATTCTGCATCATAATTTTCATATGCTTGCTCAAGACGCTACGTTGTTTTCTACACCACATTCGGATAATGCAACTGAACTACGGCTAGTTCTGAAACAAAGGACTGTTACTTTGACGTTCGAGATTTCTCCGTAACGGAGATTGGTTGGGGTCTCATATTATGAACGGTCTCGTATTAGGCTACTTTACCCTATCGCGTAACGGTTCGGCAATTAACTACGAGCATTGCGATTACCTTGAGTTTACAATATAAACACAGAAAGTGCATAACACGTAATGATATTATTTCCGATCAGTTTTTCATTATATAAACGTGAAGTTAACAAATTGTGCATAAACAATTAAATAATACTCAAACAGAAGTAGATCATGAACGTTTAAAATTTTTCTTTAATTTTTAACATTTTCTTTTCGTCGGGAAAAAAATGTTAAACGATAGAAAAATGAAAACTTCAAGTAAATACGCGGCGAAGAAAGAGAAACAATATTAGATGAAATTAAATAATACTCAAACAGAAGCAGATCATGAACGTTTAAAATTTTTCTTTAATTTTTAACATTTTCTTTTCGTCGGGAAGAAAATGTTAAACGATAGAAAAATGAAAACTTTAAATAAATACGCAGCGAAGAAAGAGCGACCTGTAATTAATAACAAAGGATAATTTCCTTTCGGTTTGATTCGAACGCAAGATAAGCAAAGAACAATCCTCTTTAGGAATAAATTATTTTACACTAGTAAAAAATACGCGTGGTCGATAATGTGTTAATTTCTGGCGTGAATAAATCTCGTTTCTTCTAAATCCTCTCATCGAAAAGAGAAATTATCGAATCCACGCGACCCCCATTGAAACAGAAGGAAATCAACCGTGGAATCAGGGAGGCAATTCAAACAGTCAACGGTCTTTTTCTTCTTCGTATTGCTCTGTGTGTCTCTATTATAAAGCTTATGATTCGTTGTCATTGATTTGGGTGTGTGCTTTTTTTCTATTGATGGTTAGATGTGTCGATGGGGGTACGGTGAATATCTAGTTTGTCCGAGGAGGACGTTGATGGGGGTTGAAAGATGGTTCGTTGCCCCTTGAATGGTGTCCAGCTGTCTGAATTCTTAGGTTCACTGGTCGCAGGCTAATATAAAATGTGTTGTCCTGGTTCGTCTACTTCCCACTCGACGCGTTTTATGGGGGTCGAGTGGTCGCGGGCTAGACGTGCACTAAACGCTCGACAAACCCTTTCACCATGGCAGATTTTAGTACGCAACGTGCGTGGAGAAGGGTAGATGTTCAATTCTTAGTCACAAAATTTAAAAAATTTGAAATTTCTTTCGTTGAATTAACCCTTTGCACTCGAGGCCTTTTTCGCTCGGGCGAATCAGCAACTCGAAACGATTTCGGCTATATAAGGAAAGTGTTTTACAGATACTTTAAAAATCATTTTATACTCAACCAAACATATACAACAAATAATAAAATTTCACCAATTTATTTAGTTTTACATTGAATACAACAAAATCTGTTAAATATTACATCCTGTAATTAGTTTTTGTATGATATTTAGTGAAACAATCCATCGTGAATCGATGTAATTTTCTCGTTCAAAGTCGAAAAATTGAATTCGTCAGAACTTGAGCTGATCTGATCCATATTTATAGGGCTCAAAAACTTTTAAAATGCTATTCTCACGGTAAAGACTGTTCTAGGCGAATGGTAAGCTGATACTAACTAAGCTAAGCTGAGAATTGTCTAAGAACATAGGCCGAGCCTGGTCCACGAAAGTAATTGCCATAAGAGTATCTTATTGCATATCGAAAATAAACATATCGAGTTCCGAAACGCCGGTACGAGCGCCGCTCGAGTGCAAAGGGTTAAAATCGTAACGAGTAGAGGATAAAGTTTTATTAACCCCAGGACAGTTTATCCCGAGTGTGTCTCGGGCAGAGCGTCGAGTATCGAACAGTTTAGATCAAGAGAGAATTTTAGGAAGAAAGTTAGAAAGGAACGAAATATTATTTTTAGGATTTAGGTGTTTCAAAAATGATCACACATAACGTAGTTATTAAAAAAGCACGTGTAAAATATACATTTCTTTGATCGTAGTGCATGATTTTATTAGACTGTTAAATGGTTAAATTAAAGGTGAAAGATAGGATACGAGACAAATTTCCAAAATGTTTATACGCGTCGACAGTAATGAAAGGCTTAACCCTTTGCGCTCGAAGCTTTTGCACTGGAGTTGTATTTTTTTTAGTTTCTTTTCAGCATAATTACTGATGTTTCATCTACGGTTTCGTCGACTCAAGTTCGAGAAATCCAATAGCTTTGTTAGAATTTACAACTACTTGCGATTCTGTAGTGTTTTTCATTGTTTCTGAACTTTATTCTTCTTGATCTTCTCTGAGAATCTGTAGTATCTATCTGAACTCTGTCTTTCTTGTGTGTTGTCAGAATTAGTTTCACTTTTTTTACTGTTATTTTAATCTTTCGTTTTCTCGAACCAATTATTTCATTCATATCTCTCATTTATGAAATCATTGATTTGGTCTTTAGATAATTTAAAATCGAATTTATCTTCACTGTTATTAATCCCGTCATTTGGCTCGATCTTTATAAACATCAAAGACAGACTAATATATGAAATAATAATTTTAATTAAACACAATGCTGTGTTATCAAGTGCATATAAGTGAACCATTTAAACTATAAAGGGGAAATATATCTATTTAAGAAAGAACAGTTGTTAATCCCCTTTTAATTGTCATTCAAGTTGCTGTATCGGACCAAGTGGTGACTGAGAGTCACCTCTCGAGTGCAAAGGGTTAATTTCTAACGAAACGACGAAAGGAACTGCAGAATTTCAAATAGTTGCAATTTTTAACGGAATCGTTATATCTTTCGACCTTTAATCGTCGAAGCCACAGGTGAAACACAAGTAATTATGCTAAAAAGAAACTAAGAAGAATTCTGAAGAGTGCGAAGTGTTAATTTACACCTATCCCTCTATTTACGCGGATTATCCGTTTCACGTGGATTTTTTTTTTTACGCTCATGAAAATCGCACGAATGGAGTCTGCTTGTACGAGAAAAACATACATAGGTAAGAAAAACTTGTATGTTATAAAAATATTTATTTCGTATAGGTTAACAAAAGAAAAAAAAAAGAATAATGATATCTCAGAAAACCAAAATAAATTTTATTCGTTGTCAGAATCTATTAAAAAAAAAACCATAAAAGTTAGTTATGTAATTAGTACGTTCAAGTAAAAATTTGGGTCTCTCCGATATGGAATAAATTCAATGAAAGATTATAGAAAAATATATTTTCTGACCACGTACAATTAGATCGCGTGAATTAATACGTATAAAAATACCATGCAAATAGATGGTTAATTTACCGCGTAAAAAGAAACTCGCGTAAATGAAGGGACGGGTGTTTAATTGCAATTCCGACACGATTGTCTGAATTTATTGCGCGATCTAGCAACTGTTTGATCGCTTGAACTTTTCACTTAATACAATTTAATTCACATACTTTAGACCTATTTCGCCACGACGCTCTTGACTTTATAATTTTCCCTTTCTCGTTCCTGAATACTGTTACTAATGCTTTTCTGAGAATAATGCTCCGTCGTACTCTCAATTTTCATACTTTACGCCCTCGTAAGAGGGTTGGAATTATAATATAACACGTTGTCAAGATCGTTTTTATTTCCCGCGCGTTCTTACCAAACTTCGCGATGTTTCCAGTTTTAGTTTCAGTCTCTTCTTGTATCAATCACTCAGTTATCCTCTCTCTCTCTCTCGTGTCATTAGTTATAACTTGTAGCATTCGTGTAGTAGTCGTTTGTTGCCTCCCATATTGCACGAGTCTCCAATTGTAGTAACCGAGGAAAAATTTGAGGGACCAAGCGTGGAAATTAAACCTACGACTTCCGGGTCCAGCAATCCAGAACTCTGCGCCCATAACTAAGGTTCCATCTTGTTTTCTTCGTTGGTATCGTTACTATTTGATATAGAGGTCCCGCTATAACAGGAGTTAGGGCTGGAAAGGAGTGTTCTATTGTCTTGTTTCTGTTTACAATGGTATTGTGCGGTTGGTTGCACGACTGATCAATTAATTGATTAATAAAAACGTTCGTCTAAGTGACGAATGTCTCAACTATTTTAGCAATTCCGATTGAAACGATAGGCTGAGGTCAGTTTCGATGAAAATGCTGCGGAACACGTACGTCTACACGTGACAATTAATCTTGGATTCAACAGCAGGAAGGAATCTGTCATTCTTGTTCTATCTGTTGTTGCAATCTCGTTCTAATTGTGAAGCAGTTTCCTTTTGTACGATTGACAGTGTATGATTTCACTCAGCTGAAGAGCCACAGGGAAACTATTCAGTACAGGAACGGAATTTTCGAACGAAAAATAAGAATACCTCAGGAATCATCGATCTGATGATCTGATACGTAGGCAAGATTATCTTCAGATTATGATTATCGTTTATCAAGTAGGCTTAATATTAGATTGGTATATATGAAAGGTCGTGTTTTCAGTAAAAAGTTTGATTAAATGAGTTTTATCGATCGGTGGATATTTTTTTCTAGAATAAAGATACTTTTAACTCCTGCTAACTCCTTGACCTATGATTTTTTCTGCTGATTGTAGATTTAACCCGTTCAAGACAGATTACGTAGTAAAAAATAGCTGTAAAATTTTTGTCGGTTTCAAGTTAGACCCTAAAATGAGTAACCCATAGCCAGAATCCTCGGGAATAGAAAAAATGAGCAGCGATGATGAAAATGAAGATTTCTCGGTTCAAGGAAATATAAAAAAAAGTCGAGAATGTTTGGGAAAATGTTTCAAGGATTATCACAAACAGAAAAGATAAGTTTCTTTGGAAGAAAATTTTCCAAGTACTTTATTATCTCTGTAACATCTTCTGAAAATTTATTCATGGGTTACATTCTGACTTTTGAACCTAAAATAATGATTTCACGTTTGTTTACTATTTTTGAAATAAACTTTCTTCCGCTTTAATTATATCTTTTCTTATTATCATGTATTACACACATGGTGTAATAAAAATATTCCGAAGAGCCAATTGCATAGATGATGTACTACCATCTTATTTTTACGAAAAGTGTTTGCAATTTTTTCCGTTAAAAATGTTTAACGTAAACGAAAAAAATTATTGCGCTTCTGAAGAATATTTTATTTCATTTTCGAAGTCATTTTTCATCTCGAATGGGTTAAGTATCAACTGTTTACTGTTTCAACAAGAATTTACCAAAAAGCTAATGTATTTTAGTTTAATTGCAATTGGCTATCCACAATCTTATAAATTACAAGGGAAGTTAGAATTAAAAATGATGTTTATTGCTAATATAATTGTTATTCTCGAATCTTAACCAGAATCTATAACACGTGTGTGATTTGTTATTATAAGGCAAGGGATTAATCCTCTATGTGAATTAAAAGGTACATATTCATTTTATCTGTATTTTATCATCACATTTTATCTATGCAATTGCCGTACTATTGAGTCGTTGTACTATTACCTTGTTACCATACAATTTCATTATATTAATTATTTTATTTTCTACATTTGTCGAAATATGAAATTATGCTGAACTCGAATATTTCTTCCCATAAACAGAGCAAAATCGAAATTATAGAGGGTTAAATACAATGACTCCCATTAATATTCGGACACATTTTAAGACAAACTAATTTTCTTAAAATTGAACCAAATGAACTGAGTTCTTCTGAGAAGTTAGGATTGAATATACTAAATGCTCGATACATTTTTTACTAATATGATTTTAATAATATTTACTAAAAAAGGCAGACAATAAATTTCTTACTAATAGTACTTCTAATTTCCAGTATATAAATATATATAAAGAAGACTAGAAAAACAGTTAGAAAAAGTTTATAGGAAACGTTTATAATTTTCTTGAGAAAAATGTGTCAAGTTAATAGTGGGCAAGGCACACACAACAGTTTATACAGTACTGAACCGTTTGACTACGAAAGATGTGCATAGTGACTTCCATTAATATTCGAACACTTTTTGAAACGAAATAACTGTTTTAAAATCGAATCAAATGAACTGAGTTCCCATGGGAAATTAGAAGGATTAAATATTGGCTGATGTGTAAAAAATATTTTAAAAGAATTGTAATTAATCGGAATTTTAAAGAACATGACAGAGTTCTCTTTTTACAACTTTTTTATCTGAGCTTCTAATGTAAATTTGAAAAATATATTTCGTAGATTTACGTTCGTTATAGGTGTATGCATACTGAAAAATTCATAAAAATCGGTTGATGCGGGAACAAAGGACGGGCGTTGAAAGATGCAAGAATCCTTCGATTTATCGCAATTATAGGCGAAAAGTCCTGAAAAAATTCAATTTTTGCTATTTTTAATCATTTGTAGCTCTTAGCAGCGTTAACTGATTTCAGTGAAATTTTCAGCATGTGCATAATTAAACATAAATCTGCAAAATGTACTTTTTTAAATTTTCACTACGGCTTCAGATAAAAAAGTTACTAAAGGCGACAGTTACTATTTTCTTCGTAATTTGCACCAATCGGAATTTTTTCAAAACTGTGCGCGTCGTTTAGTAAACTAATCCTTCTAACTTCTCACGAGAACACAACTCGTTTGATCAAATTGTAGAAAAATTATTCTGTTTTAAAGGGTGTCCGAATACTAATGGGAATCAGTGTACTACGCTGTAGCGTTTGTTCGAACAGTGTTATTATACCGTCGTAGTATCAGCGAATTACAATTGTAGCGATGAAATCAGTGACTTTTCTGACGCAACGATAAGGCTTTACGGTAACCAGCGCGATTAGTCTGATTATGATTCACGAGGAACACGAGCGTAACAGTGGCGCGCGTGTTTGTTGTTTATTGTTCACACAGTGTAGAAGCGAAAGAGAAAGAAGATAATGTTCACGTGAACGACACGTTGAATAGTTGAGAACAAAAAGTGGAGAGTGAGTGAGCAAATGAGACAAAGAGAGAGAAAGAAGGAAAAAAGGACGCAAGTGCACGCTGAAAAAGCAGTGGCGAGTGACGAAATAGCAGACTCATCGTGAATAGTAGAATCAATATCGTAAATTTCCAGATCTTTCCCCACAGGCACTTTCATGTTAATTAATTATCGTTCAGTGTACGATATTAACCATGTACGGAGCTGTGTTATTTTTCAACTATATCTATAGTTAATTATACTGAGTCAATTTTAATCTAACAATACTTAGAATTAAATTAACTATACTTTGTTCGTCGAATTGAAATTACACGCTGTTTTGATTGAATTAACTATACTAATCCCATTATACCTGTAGTTAACTGTATGGCGAAGAATATTAGTGTTGCATTTAAGGATAACTATAGTAACTTAATTATTCTGATAATTAACCATACTAGAAAATAGATATAGTATTTTTGCTGTGCTCGTAGTTATACTAATCCGATATTATTGGTAATTGATCATACGAAAATCTGTATCATTGATTAAGCATAACGTTTCAACTATACATATCATACATTTACTATTATTTTACTATATTTAGTTACGGCTGGAAGCTGTAATAATTTTTTTGAATACATTTGGGACATAAAGAAGTATAATGAAACTAGATACAGTTAAATTTGATAACACTTATAGTTAATTACACTATGGTTACTATATCGTTGATTAATCGTAACGTTTCAACTATACATATGATACATTCACTAATTTTTTTACTATACTTAGTTACAATATAAAGTTATAGTAATTTTTTTAAATACACTTCAAACGTAATTATTATAGTTATAGTGGAACTAGATACAATTGAATGTAGTGATAGTGATAATTGATTGAACTGTGATCTAATGATCACACATTGGTTAGCTGTAACGTTTGTTACACATATGATACATTCACTAATCTTTTACCGTATATTATAGTTGCAATTGAAAGTTATGGTAATTTTTCTAAATACAGTTGAAATGTGATTAATTATAGTAAAACTACATATAGCTGAATTTGGTAATAGTGATAATTAATTGCACTATGGTCACTATATCGTTGGTTAACCATAACATTTCAACTATACGTATGATAAATTCACTAATTTTTTACTACATTTAGTTACAATTGAAAGTTGCAATAATTTTTGTAATTACAATTGAAATGTGATTAATTATAGTAAAATTACACATAGCTGAATTTGGTAATTGCACTATGATCACTATATCCTTGAAGAACCATAACGTTTCAACTATACCTATGATATATTTATTAATTCTTCTCTATATTTAGTTGCAATTGCAAGTAATATTAATTTTTCTAAACGCACTTGAAACGTAAGGAGGTCTAGTGAAAATAAACACAGTTGAATTTGGTTAGGTATAAAAAATTAATAATTCGTTATACTATAATCACTATATCGTTGAGTAACCAAAATGTTTCAACTAAATACATATGGGATTTTCGTTAAATTTATTTCACTCTAATCTTTGATCGTACTTATAGTTGAATTAACTCTAGTTGAAAGATATAATCTTTCTTTCACCCGTTTCTCCTTTAAAACTTACCGGTAAACTCGTTAACAGCGAATTCTCTGAATACGCCAGCCTAATCGTCAGCCTCACCTTTAATCACGTTTATTTTTATCAAAAAAGAAAGAGAGGAAGAAAAAAGGAAAAGGAAACGACAATGGGCGTAACGCAGTCGTCGTTGCGTTTCGAAGTGACGTGCTTCAAGGATCCCGCGACGCAAATGGAGAAGCACAAAAAAAAAAAACAAACCGTACCGTTGTCCATTAACATAATTACGCGGAGAGACACTTAGCATAATGAAGAAACAACGAGACGACTGGTTTAACAGTCCGCCACGCGCACGTTGTGCATCGTGTTACTGTTACAAGCGCGGAACGTGGCATAACCGATGATGCAGGGCGTGAGAGAGCCAACGCCGGAGAAAAGTCGATGGACGCGTTTTATATTTACACCCAATCGCAACAAAAAAAAGAATAAAAAAAGAAAAGCTCTGCCGCATCTTGTCTGTGAATCACGCTCGAAATTGACCTGATTCCCTCGCTCGTATCAGCTGTTAGTATGTAGACACACTTCTTCTTTTGGAATCCAAACAATTCGACTGTTTATGGTGTTTTTATTTTCGTTTTCTTTTTTTTTTGGATCTGAAAAATTCGGTTGTTTATCTTTCCGATGATTATGCTATTTTGTGGTATTTCGTGTGAATGGATGTAAATAGATACATGTACACGTGGGAAATAAAAGCTAGGATTGAAAACCATTTGTGAACTACGATTGAGCTTTCTGGATAGTTCAACGCTAGAACTATCAAGTGTTGACTGTATATCTAATTCTATCACATCTGTGAATTTCACGGATATTTGAAAAATGTGCCTTTTCAAAATAAAAATTGTAAATGTATTAAATAATTCATTTTTAAATAGAAAATATACAAAAATATATATTTCAATTGAAGTGCTTATTATTCAAATAACTTCTCTTTATAATCTGTCTATGGAGTACATGTTTTGCAGATAGATCTTATCTGGAATATACACGTTTCACAAATGTAATTTTTCGTTCGTATTTAAGAGATATTGAATTCGTTCTGTTTTCGTTGCACAGTCCAATTTGACAAGATTTATGTGTATTAAAAATTCCTTTTGAATTCCTTGAACTGTTACATCTCTGTTGTTACGTAGAAATTTTTCAATGACACATAAAGATCACAATTTTTAAGAGAAATAACGCTAAATCTTTGAATAAACGAATGAAACGATATCGATGCATTTTTTTCAGTCTAAAATTTATTTGGTAACTCGTTTTATTCATCCGTCATTTTGACGGGTCTTGATACATTTACATATACTTTAGGTAGATAATTAAAAAATTGAAACGTTTGAAAAAGATTCAAAGTTGCGTAAACGCAACATTCCATTACGGAAAAATTGGCAATCCAAAAAATTTTGATAGTAATTATATTTTTGCTTATACACTTTTATATGCAATAATTATATACATAATTTTTAATTAGCGTATTTCTTTATTTGAGACTTAATGGGTTAACTACGCAAAAGTTACATTAACCTTTCCGTTGCGTAATTAATATTTTTCCATCTATTCTACAAAATGTGCAATTTTACAGCAGAAAAATTAATTCTCTTAATCTTCAAAATTTTTCGTGTTTTTCGTGTGTTTAACAATATACGACGGTTTCCAACCATAATCGAAAAATCACAAGCGAAAGGGTTAAAAAAAAATATAAAAAGTAATTAATTATAAAGGTTAGATTAACTTTTTCGTTGCATATTGAATATTTTCGCATCTGTGCTACAAAATGTGCAAAAAAAAATTAATTCTGTTAACTCGTTGCCTTATAACAATGAATTAGACTCGTGACAGGTTCTGACTGAGATTCTACAAAACTAATTGTACTATTGACAAACGTTAATTTTAATTCTAATATTTCTTTTAATTTATAAGATCGAGGATTGTCGATTGGAATTAATCTCTAATACATTAGCGTTTCGTATGTAAAATGGTACTAAAAGAATAAGTAGCTGATGCTTAGATGTATAGTTAGGAAAGGAAATCATAAGTTACGGGATTAATCCACAAAATTTTTCACATTTCTCATATGTTCACCAATATGCGACAGTTTTCGACCATAATCGAATGTCGCAGGCGAAAAGGTTAAAAAAAAAATTAATGTAAGGTTAACGTAAACTTTTCGCTACATAATTAATATTTTTCCATCAGTTTTACAAAATCCGCAATTTTACAGCAGAAAAATGCTTAGTAATCGAATATCGCAGGCGGAAACGTTAAAAAACAAAAAAACAAATAATTGTAAGAATTACGTTACCGTTTTCTTAATTAATATTCCTCCATCTATAAACTGTGCAATTTTACAGCAGAAAAAATTCTCTTAATTCACAAAATTTTTCGCATTTTGCATATGTTTACCAATACGCGACAGTTTTCGACCGTAATCGAATATCGCAGGCGAAAAGATTGAAAATAAAAAAAAAAAAGGAGGAAATAATTATCCGAAATCGAAGCGAACGTCGACTTCCGTCTGTCATACGTAATCGAATACGCGCCATTTGGGAAATTCAATTCCATCCTCATACCTCGCTCCTCCCATCTGTATGATCATGGTGTATAATCAACGTTACCGTGCAATTTTTTTCATTTTATTTCACTCTGTCCCCATTATTTTCTGTCTGTTCACCGTACGAAAGGTCAAAAATCCCACTGTTTCTCGAACGTTGTTGCGTCACGTGTCCCGTTATCTGGCGTCGGTGAAATTAGCAAAACAGATGTTTACCCGGGATAATGATTAGTAGCCAGCCAAGCTGATTCCGTGTTTTCGCTTGATCCGTGATTCATTCACGCAGCCAGTCCGCCGTGAACGTTTTCTAAGCGACTTTCACGTATCGTCCGCGTCTTATCGAATTTCTAGCTTTCTTATCGCTAAATAAACGGGCAAATACACGCGGCACGAAGAAGGAAAACGCTGCGGAATATTTTAATTACCTCCCTGATTCCACGGTTGTTTTCTTTCTGTTTCAACCGGGATTACGTGGATTCGATAATTTTCTCATCTAGGTAAGAGGAGACGGAAGAAACGAGCATTATTCACGCCACCAATCGAGACGAATAAGCATAATTGTGTACAGTGACTTCCATTAATATTCGGGCAGCCTTTGAAACGGAATCACTTCTCCGAAATTGAACCAAAATAATAGATTTCTCGCGAGAATTTAGAAAGACTAGTTTATCAGATGATGCGTAAAAATATTTTTGAAAAAATTCCAATTCATCGGAATTACCAAGAAAATAGTAACGGTTGCTTCTTACAACTTTTTGTTTTTTTCTGAGTGTAATGAAAATTTTTTTAAATATGGTTCGTTGATTTTATGCCAATTATACACATGCTGATAGTTTGATCGAAATCGGTTAACGTTATTATGAGCTACAAACGATTAAAGATGGCGAAAATCGAGGTCTGAATAAATGGCAAAATAAAAATGGTAAATTAAAAAATTCTTACATTTTTCAGTGCTTGTTTCTACATCGACCAATTTCGACGAAATTTTCACCGTGTATATAACGAACATAAATCTACCAAGCTATTAAAAAATTTTCATTATAGGTTCACATAAAGAAGTTGTAAAAAGCAACAATCACTATTTTCTTTGTAATTTCGAACAAATGAAATTTTTGTCAAAATGTTTCGTGCACATCATCCAGTACACTAATCCTTCTATCTTTTCACGTGAACTAAATTCGTTTGGTTGAATTTTGAAAAAGTTACTTTATTTCATAGAGTGTCCGAATATTAATGGAACTCACTATATATATATTTAGTTATATACTTTCTGCGTTTACGTTCGAGGTGATCAAGAGTTTGCTATCAAGGTTGTGTTTCGCTTGCGACGTTAGTTCTGTCTGATTCTTTGTGTACATTGTATCGTTTTGTTTGTTGGGTCTTACGGAATGTTGAGTGGCTTGTTGCGCGTTTAGTGTCACTTCAGCGGATGTGTCTCTCGAATGGGTCTTGAACGGGTTATGTCGATGCGTATCGAGGAGAAAAACGCTGTGGTATGTATACTGGGTGATGGTAAATTAAAGATATAATTTCTTGCTGTGTCCTCTTTTTTTTTTTTTTTTTTTTGTAATGGTTGAACAGTGGAATTTTCGAAAGATGATCCGGCATGTGATACGCTTGATCTCTGCCTCGCGAATGCGGAAGCTGACAATTACTGGAATCAGTGATACATCTACTATAAATGATATTCTATGTACTCCTGTATAGTATAACTGCTATAGTAACTTCAGAGTATAATATTAATTACTATACAAGGTGTACCCTTTAACACGACGCACGATTTTTCATCCACCTGCAGCTATCTGATAAAAGAAAGTTTAGAAAAAGAGTTGCAGGGAAAGTACAATAGATATCAGTGAAACAAATTTCGAAAACAGTTTGTTTTCATCGCGAAATCGAAGCCACTATCGGTTTTGCAAATAGGAACATTCTTTTTTTTATTTACCATATTTAGAGGACATTTAGGCGAATTTCAAACACATATTACATGATATTTTAACTAATATATTATTGTATTTTACGATACTCGATTTACAGTAGTGGAAATGTGAAATATTTAGCTTTTCGACGTATTTGACTTTAACCCTTTTAATGTCGAATAGCGGTATATCGTTGTTAGTAACACTTGCTAAAAGTACCAATGACGATATATCGTTGAATAATACTAGTATAATACTAGAATGTTACTTCAGTGATGTTATACTAGCTATACGAATCACTTCTTCTGAGACTTGCTGCGCATCATGAGATTATCATTTTGATATTAGTAATTTTGTTACGAATAATTGAAAATGCAGTATTACACTACGTGTTCTACATCACATTATGACCAAACTATGATTCTTCTTAATTCCAAATACTGTTTATAATGGAAAACTGATTTTTTCATTTTTCTTAACGATTTTGTATAAATATTATTAGTATGATTTTCAACAAATATTGAAGTACAATTGGCATTCATTCATTCTCCCTTTATTTCGTAATACGTTCCTTTTTGAATTTTGTAAATGTTATGCTTACTTTTTTTTTACGATTTTTTTTCTCAAAGCTTACTAACTTACATCAGATTGGTTCGATATTCTTCGCTTAGGTACAATTCCTTCGACCGGCGCTAAAAGGGTTAAGACAGTGTAAACGTTATTTGACACCGAAGAGATTACTGAATGTAAACTAGCGACTAGAATATAAGAAAAATGCACTTTATTTAATTACATGTTCGAAATGCATTCGGTTAGTAAAAATATCGAATTCGTCTCGATGTCCTTTAAATATGGTAAAAAAGGAATATGTGTTCCTATTTGTCGATTTCGCTATGAAAACAACCTGTTTTCGAAATTTTCTCTTACTGATATCTATTTACATTCCATACTTTGCAATTCTCGTTGTAAACTTTTTTTTATCAGGTGGCTGCAAGTGGATGAAAAATCGTGCATCGTGTTAGAGGTAACACCCTGTATATCAATACTGTAGGGTCTTTCCAATAAGAGCGACAGAACTTTGAATTGAAGTGAAACGGAAAGTACGAAAGTCTTGAGGGACCCTGTTAAATTCAACAACTCACAAACTGTTGATGGTCTCGAAGCAATCGTTATTTTTGTCGTCGATGAGATACGATCTGATTTATGCGCCAGAGTAATTGAAAATTGGGTTCGTCATTTATATGATAGTCATTTGTAGTTTTTACATTACAGTAGATAGTCATTTATACGATATTGTACTGTATGTATAATGCCATCGAATGTAGTTCAAAATAAAACAACGAATACTAGATTATCTTTCGTACTTTTCGTTTCATTTCAATTCAAAGTTCTATCGCTCTTATTGGAAGACCCTATATATCATTATACTACAGTACATGTTAGTATTTTAATACTATACTTATTACCATAGTATTTTGTACTGTATTATGCGTCACTATAATAGATTGCATGAGCGATAATATAACATTTACTATAGTCAATATTATTTTCCTCATTTGCTCGTTACTATAATACCCCTTTGAATTATGCATCATTATAATTCACATGTACTATATACTATACATTATAGTTAGTTTTATAGTATATATATTATAGTATACTTTGTTATTCGTTATACCACACACCAGTGAGTACTGTTTGAAACTTAAAACTTGAAAATTTCGTTAGTTTACTATATATTATTTTATTAAAGTACTATTACGTTATTATATGTTACTATACATTGCACTGCTCGTTATAGTCACTGTTACAGTTATTAATATATTTAATATAATTTTGCTCAGTCATTCTGTAATATAATACCTATTATTCATACGACAGGTAATTATGATGTCTACTATGTTGAATGCTGCAGTATATTAAGTAGTATTTTCGTCTGTTCGATTTAACTCATCTTTAACTGTACTGTTACGTTTCTATTAAATATAAAATACAACAGATACACATTTGCAGGAACTGAAACGAATTAATCGGTTATAATTGTTATTTATTTTTCGTCATCAACTAGAAACTACTATTTTTGATACTGTAAGCTACATTGTTGCTATACTAATTATGATGGTACATGCTGCTGTACCATTTACTTACTATACTACTGCAATTCTATCATACTTACTGTACTTCTGCAATTCAACTTGCTACACTACTACAGCACCATTTGCTGTAGTATTACAATTCTACTAGCTATACCACTTACTATACTATTATAATATTATTCATTATGAATACGTGTACCATTACATAAATGAACTTACTCTACTACTATAGTACTATCACACTTACTATACTGTTTACTATACTATTACAATATTATCCATTATCATCATTATATCTGTACTATTGCACAAGTTTTTACTACACTGCTACAATTCAAGTTGCTGCACAACTATAGCACGACTTACTATACTAATACATTTCTGTTTACTATATTCCTGCAATATTGTCTAGTATGACTACAATATGTGTACCATTACAGAAACGATGAATTTACTATACTATTGCAATAGTATCATACTATACTGCTGCATTACTACAATTGTATTTACTACACTGCTTGCTATAATATTGCAATATTACAATATGAGTACCATTGCGCAAGTGATGAATTTACTATATTACTGCAAACACTATTATACTTACTATAACTACTGCAGTTCAATTTGTCACACTACTACAATTGTACTTACTATACTGCCTACTATAATGTTTCAATATTATCCACCATGATTACTATTGCAGACATGGTGAACTTACTATACTACTATAATGGTATCATACTATAACTGCTGTAATTCAATTTGCTACACCTCTGCAACTGTACTTACTATACTGCTTACTATAATATTACAATATTATGTACTATGATTACAATATGAACATCATTACATGAATGATGAATTTGCTACTTTACTGCAACACTATCATACTTAGTATACTGGTACAATTTAACTTGATACATTACTATAACATTACTTACTATACTAATGCAGTTCTACTTACTGTGCTGCTTACTATGCTATCGTGATATTATGCATTATAATGACAATATGAGTACTATTACGCAAACGATAAATTTTATTATATTACTGCTACAATATTATACTTACTATAACTGATACAGTTCAACTTAGTACAATACTACAATTGTATTTATTATACTGCTTTCTATGTTATTAGTATGCTTATACTGTACTGGTTACTATGCTATTGCAATATTATCCTCTATGCCTGCAATATGTGTACCATTACACAAACAATGAACTCACATTTACCTAGAATATCTGTTCAATTTCCCAAGACGCTAGATGTCCAGTTAAAGATAACCAGAAGCTTACAATTCGCACGGAGGGGAAAACGTTGAAATGTGCGAGCACAACGTGACGCGAAACGATTCGATAAATAACGAAAGGCAAGCAAGCAGATCGGTGTAGTTGTCCCATTTGTAGGGAGGCGAGCCGTTCTCACGCACGTCTCACCGTCTTTCCATTACGCAACGTCGCGATCATAAAGTAATTTTACAAGGCTCCGCCGATACATCCTTCGCGATCGTAGGTAGAATCGGTGTGGTGATCCTCGTGCGAGGAAAATTTATGAAAAGAAAAAGAAAGGAATAAAGAATTCGCGTCGAATTCGAGGTTATGAAATTTATTACCGTTTCTTACGTAATTCAACGCTGACGATTCTTGTGTGGCGCGTGTACCGTGCAAACAGCCGATAGTAATTATAACATGGTGACCATGGGCCCGATAGCGCGCTACTACGCACCGTACGTGCTGCGCTATTGTACGATAAAACTCGCCTTTGTGTTGATCTCCGCACTTGATTGCAGATCGTACGTTGGAAATAGCAATTCTACGAGCGAATTCAGTATTTACAGTATTGTGATTTAATTGTATTTATTTATGGGTTTTATATCAGCCCGTTGCATGTTGCGGATTCATGAAGGAAACTTCAACTAATATTTGTTTCAACTAAAATAAGCTGAAGATTATTCGATACATTTCTGTCAAAAAATTGCAGATACATTTAGATTGTTATTATACAAATCTGAGTAAATTCCTCAGACACATTTTTAATTGTCAAAACGTTGTTGAATATTTATCTTTTGTTAAAAAATTTATTTACGCTGTTTTTCCTGTTCACTAGCGGTTTTAAGTGCTGTATTAGAAATTTCGCGTTGCCTCTGTTGCGTTTGAATTTGTTATAGAAAATCATTTGAATTTCTACTATTAATATAGTCTTACTATAGCTTTTCCAGCAAAGCAAGTGTTGCATTTAAAACAGCAAAAGATACAGGTTTCACTTTATCATATGACAATTGATATGTTTCTAATTCATAACGAAACGAAATCTGCAAATATATCAGCAACAATATTTCATGTACAACGATATAATAGAAATGTTAATTGCAAAAACTTACTTTCGTACATTATTGAAATTTCAATGGTAAATTAACTTCTGATATTGGTGCAACTTTTGATAACGGAACACTTGTACAGTTCCTGGCCATCGAATTAGGATCACTACAAATTTTAAGCATTTTTCGCGTTTTTCGTAAAATTAAAAAGCTTGTTGAAATTGTAATGATATAATTTATTAACTACTAACATAATACACTACTATTGTACATAATATTGTTAACACATGTTAATATCTTGTATTTCCACCCTTTGCTTTGATGACAGCTTGTATCCTTTCCGGCATGCTCCGTATACATTGCTTGATCATATGCTTTATATCTTCATTATTTTCCCAAATATCTGTCATTTTTCTTTTCAACTGTGACAATGTGGTGTTTGGAGATTCATAAACTATTTTTTTAACTAGGCTCCAGACATTTTCTATAGCATTCATGTCGGGAGAATTTGATTATTACCACGATAGTAACAAATCAATTGTTATATATACATCATTATCAACGTATTTAATAATAATTTGAATGACTTAAGACAATTTTCCATATATGACATACTGTTATAGGCATAAAAGTGAAATTTCCTTGAAATTAGTGTCGTTTTCTCAACAGCTGAAATTGGCGCGTTGATGTCATATATTATTGGCAGTAAATTCCTCAAACGCATTTTGAATTGTCAAAACATTGTTGAATATGTATTTGTTGTTAAACAAGTTATTTACGTTGTGTTCTCTACGTTGTATTTATGTTGCTTAGATTCCAAATGTATTAGTATTTCGTTTAAATTCACAAAAAAGAAATTCACTTTTGAAGCACTTTTATGAACGAATACAACAATTTAATTGTATTTATTTATGGATTTTATATCAGCTCGTTACACGTAAAATGACGGATTCAATGACAGAACCTAAAACGCCGATAACCTAGTGAAAAACTAAATTTGTTTAAAACAAAATAAGCTGAAGCTTATTCGATACATTTCTGCCAACAAATTGCAGATAAATTTAGTTTATTATTATAATTTATTAGAATGTTGACTATAAATTCTTCAAACGCATTTTTAATTTTTTCCTCGTTGTTGCATACTTTCTTTTTTTCTTTTTTTTCTTTTTTTATGTTGAAACAATCATTTAAGTATTTAAATTTATGTTGTGTTGTCTGTTCATTAGAATATTAACTATACGTATAAAAAGCTGTTTATATTCCAAATGTTGTATTAGTATTTCATGCTTTAAGATGCTATATTAGAATTTCTAGAAGAAAATCACTTGAGTTTAATTAGAATCCATTTTCCACTTTTAATATAACGTTAACACAGCTGTCTCATCGAAACGAGTCTTGCGTTTAAAACAGTACACTGTAAATCGTACCTTTTCATATGACAATCGATATAATTTTAATTCATAAACACAAAAACAATAGAATAAGTTTGTTACTTCAAATTGTTCGAGTTTCAAGGATTCATTGTATTAGGTCGTGTTTTGAAGCGTTCGATGTTTCATAATTTAAGAGCACTGTGAATGCGCTAATTATTTGCAACATAAATTATGATCAAGATACAAGGACAAATAGTTGGTGAATTTATCTAAACTACAAATAAACGATTCGCAATTATTTTTCGTTATATTCAGCATGCATTATAAGCACAAACAGAAATGAAACGATTCCCATTGCTTTCCGGAAAAATGAAAAAAAATATTCGCTGTTGATAAAAAATATTTTATGTCGTTCTTAATAGATCATTTACTTGCACGTATAATATTAGACTACCGGCTATAAATCCAAATATAGAATATTTCAACAAATTTTGCATGTGACACAGTGTAGAAACTATTAATACTTAGCTCGAACATAAGTAATCAGCGAGAGAAATCATAAGGCAAATGGTTGAGCAATGCAATGGTACAGTCTGCGTTGAATTAATTGCCTGTTCAAGGACACAATGCAGCACACCTCCCACCATTTCACCCATACCATTCTTTCTTTTTCTATTTTCAAACAACTGATCTTGAACTTTGCCTTGGCATCGGGAACTTAACCTGTTAACTGAGGAAAACGAGTAAACTACTCGTTGGTTCACTATTTCTTAGGAATTTCAAATAAAAATTTTAAATTGAACTGGTTAGAAATGGTACCTGTATTTTTTTTTTTTTTTTTTTTAAAGATGAGTAACATCTTCATAAATCAAGAAATACTGTGTTCTAAGCATTGGTGAACCAATGACGAGTAAATTAAAATTTAAACTCGGTTTTCTAATTAAAATTGCATTTTTTAAAGTACAGAATGACGCCTCTGTTAACCCTTTCATTACTGTTGGTATTATATAGGCGTTTTGGAAATTTTCTCGCGCGTCTCTGTTGCTACTTTCCCCTCACAATTTAGTCCTTAATTTTATCCTTCGCTTGTAACTTCCATTTTAATCCAACGAAATGAATTCGAAATTCTTCAACTTTTGAAAACAGTTTGACAAATTTCGCGAATAAGAATTATAAACGCAAATCTGCCGTAGCGAAAGGGTCAAATACAAAATTCATTATTTTCACATTTGAAACTACTCTACTCCTTTAAATTACCAATTTTCGTCAATTAAAATTTCACATTATTACACATGAAATATAAGTTACACAATAAACGTATACAAATGACAGATTTTATATTGAAAATAGTTATCCATTTGATAAAATTATTATCAATTCTTTGTTCGAGAGATGAACCCCAGTTAACAGGTTAATTTACATTTATCATCCATCAGGTCGAAATTTATTTTAATTTGTAACGTGTGGGTTATGAATTGCGTAAAGATAAGTCTTTATTTAACAAATTGTCGCGTGAGCGTGGATTACACAGTTCGTCACGTGTCTCGAGGGCTTCTATATCTTTCTCTTTTAGTTTCTCCTTATATATTTGCCTAACGTAAACGTAGCGAGTTTGAGAGTAGAGCTTATCAGTTAACTATTTTTTGATTGGCTTTTTGATAAGCTCTTAGGAACTCCACATTCGTGACTCTTCTGGCAGAGAAGTGGAAACTTTCTGGATTTTACAAGCAACGCGAGTGTGTTACTGTGTGCTTCTTTTTACCTATAAAAGGTTTGGTAGCGGGTTAAATAGTTTATGGCTGTGGTGTAGTTGAGGAACGTTATATGATTAATTTCAGCCCCTCACGCGTTGTAAGCTAATTTCGATAATTCAGATTTTCAACTTGCAACAATCGTGAAATGTGGAAGACGAAATTATCGACAGCTTATTTTTACCAGCAACAAACCATAAATCGTGCTCTAATACAAATTATATTTTATAAAAAGACAGATCTTTTTAGTCACCTCTTATCTGTTATTCTACATTGTAGATTTTTTTTTTTTATTTGTCACTTTCTGCAAAAGTAAATGTTATCTTTTATCTTACATTCGGCCCTTAGACGTTGATAAATATCTACCCATTAAACACGCGAACAAATGTTGTATAATTCATTTGTGAAATATTATCTCACCTTAGATTTCTTTTTTTTCTCTTTTGCTAATTTTTGCTCAAGCAAACGTTATCTTTTACCTTGTATTCCGAAAAATCCACTCCTTAAACACGTAGACGAATGTTTTATGACTCATTCGGTAATATTACTTCACTTTAGATTTCTTTTGCTAATTTTTGCAAAAGATATTCGAAAGATCTCGATATTACGAAAAATCTACCCTTTGAACACGTAGACGAATGTTACACAATTCTGTTGTTGATATTACCTCATTTTAAATTTATTTTCTTTTCTTCTTTTGCCAATTTTTGCAAAAGTACACGTTACTCTTTATCTTGTACTCGTTCCTCAAACGTTCCGAAAAATCCACCCTTTAATCACGTGGATGAATGTTACACGATCCATTTGTTAATACTATCACACTCTACATATCTTCTTTCTTTTGTCAATTTTTGCAAAAGTAGACTGTATCTTTCATCTTGTATTCGCCCCTCAGACTCTCAGAAATATCCACCCCTTGTACACGTGGACAAATTTTACATAATTGTAAAATTGATATAAACGTTGATATTACCTTACTTTAAATTTCTTCTTCTTTTCTTTTTCTTTTGCCAATTTTTACGAAAATAGACTTTATCATTTGTCTTGCCTTCCAAAAATCCACTTTTTAGACACGTAGATGAATGTTACACGATCCAGTTGTTAATATTACATCACTCTAGATTCCTTTTACTAATTTTTGCAGAAGCAAACGTTATCATTTATCTTGCCTTCCGAAAAATCCACTCCTTGAACACGCAGACGAAAGTTTCATAACCCATTCGTTAATATTATCATACTCTAGATTACTTTTTCTTTCTTTTCCCAATTTTTGCAAAAGCAAACATCTTTTTGCTTTGCCTTCCGAAAAATCCACCCCTTGAACATGTAGGCGAATGTTACACGATCAAGTCGTTAATATTACCTCATTTTAGATTTCTTTTGCTAATTTTTGCAGAAGCAAACGTTATCGTTTATCTTGTATTCATCTGTCAGAAGTTCCGAAAAATCTACTTGTATATACTTACACGTGGACGAATGTTACATGTTCGCATTCGTTGATATTACAGGCGCTGAAGAGCATGAAGAAGGTCAGGATGCTGAGCAGCTGGGCAAACTACTTACTCGGAAGTAATATCTCCGGCGCGCAAGATTCCCGGGGATGGTCCAATAACGAAACCCCGGAGTCTGCTCCAGTAATGGCGAGGCTCAGCCAGGTGGAGGTTGAGGGCGATGACTGGATCCTCATTGACCGTGCTGGTACGTCTGGCCTTTTCAAAGGAACCTTACTCTTGAGAAATTCGGAAAAAAATCCACGTACACACACACACACACACACACACACACACACATATATATAGTCCTTTCAAGGAGAGTACGACTACCTGCTTCTCACACCTAGAGAATACCATGGGTTCCCTTGGGGGTGCAAAATGAGACGCGTGTTTGAACGACAGACTCTGTGAATAACGCGATTACACTTTGGCGGAAAATAACGAGGGCCATTTTGCCCGGGTTGTTTCCTAAATATTGTTGAAATCGATGTTTTTAGGCTGACTAGTCTTAAAACAGGTTCAAGTAGGGGGAATTGACGAAAGTACTTTGGCTATGGGATTATTTTCGAATTAATCCTGGGATTAAATTTAGCGAATCTTTAAATGTGGATATCTATTTTTTTTTTATTTGTACATTATGAAGGAAATAATGCTTCACTGAAATAAGAATATTTTTAAAGGTTTTTATTATTAGTTTTATAGAAAATAATTCGTTAGTACTGACGTTGTACATGATTCTTTTCGCAATTAATTGGGGGACTAAATTTAGTGATTTTTGAAAATGGACATGCCTTGTTTTGTTAATTTTTATTTGTAAATTTTAAGGAAAATTATTTTTCACTGAAATGAAAATATTTTTCAAGGTTTTCATTATTAGTTTTATGGGAAACAGTCAGTTAGTATTGATACTGTATATGATTTTTTTTTAAATTATTTTTCGAGTTAATTTAGCGAATTTTGAAAATGGGCATCTTTTCTAATGTTAATTTTCTATTTGTAAATTTTGAGGGAAATAATTTTCCATGGAAATAAAAATATTTTTTTGAAAGTTTCAATTATTAGTTTTATAGAAAAGAGTTGGTTAGTATTGCTGCTGTACATGATTCTTTTATTCAATTAAATCTGGGACCAATTTTAGAGAATTTTGAAAATGGACAGCTTTTGTTCTGTTAATTTTCTGTTCGTAATGTATGAGGGAAATAATGTCTCACTGAAAAAAGGAAATTTTTTCAAGACTTTTATTGTTAATTTTATGAAAAAGAGTTAATTAGTGATTTCTTTTTGGAATTAATTTTGGGACTAAATTTAGCAAATTTTCAGAATAGACATTTTTTGTAGTGTTAATTTTCTATTTGTAAATTTTAAGGGAAATAATATTCCACTGAAATAAAAATATTTTTTTGTAAGTTTCAATTATTAATTCTATGGCAAAGAGTCTATTACTATTAATGTTGTATATCATTTTTAGATTAATTCTGCGGCTAAATTTAGCGTATTTTAAAAATGGATATACTTAATTATTGAGCAGAATAAGGTGTTCATATGAAAATTGTAATTAATTATCCTTCTTTAATGTTGAAAAATGTTGCATTTAATTTTCTTAAATTTTAACTACTAATTTTCATTTTTATCCAATTTTTGCCGGGGTAATTTTGAAATCGAGTCACTTAATATTAAAGATTTTGTTAACATTGACAGTGAAACGAATTAAATTCAAGAACGCACCTGCTCTTTGCCAACTAGTTTAGCAAGATGTTCTAGAAGAACGTTTATGAACGTTTACATCTTGCACACTCATTCAGTCGTCTGTTTAATGTACCAGTATCACTGCCAAATATTCCTATCGATATCGTTGGCATTTGTTCTTTATAGCTCTTCTCAAATTTAAACCACCGCCTTAACTTCCTTGTTCCTAATTTAGAATTGAAACCAAAATTCTCCCCGATGTGATTAACCCTTGGCAGAAGGGACAATTTGAAATTCGCTATAGAGCTTCAATACTTACTTTTTATAAACTATTATTTATGCTACATATATGTATGTGTTTCCGATTTGTCAGTTGTGTTCACCGACAACATATTTGTGTCTCCTGGCTCTCAATAGTTTTATGGTTTACGTTGAACGCATATATGCGTTGATCGTCCGTAAAGGGTTAAGAAACGAGATGTTACCACCTAATCAAAATTTTTCTAACAAATAATTCTTATGCCAAAACGGATTCATCTTTCGCAAATTTCATTTCGAACAAAATTTCCCATTCACAAAACAACTCTCTAATGTTCAGGTACTCTCAATAATAACAATAATAATAACAACAACGATAATAACAATAATAACAACAACAATAACAACAACACCACCACCAACAATAACAATAACAACAACAATAATAACAACAACAATGATAACAATAACAACAACATAACAACAATAATAATAACAATAACAACAACAACGATAACAACAACAATAACAATAATAACAGCAACACCAATAATAATAACAACAATGATAACAACAATAATAACAACAGCAACAACAACAATGATAACAACAATAACAACAACAACAACAATAATAATAAATATCTTCATCGATCTCAGATGAACACGTATATGATTTTTAACAAATTATTTTTAACGTGGAAAAAATCTTGTATAAGCGCTCCGGCAATTTTAGAGAGTTGTCAAGGGTAGTGGTGAGATTTTTACTCGTTCAAACCTTCACAACGTTCCATCCCGAGCGTTTCAATGAAGGCTCTTGGGAATTCTTAAGAACACATCCAGTTACCTTCATGGACACACATACCTTAACGCTAAAACCTAGTTTCTTTTATCATGCATTTATAGTCCACGATATAGCGAGGTCGTAAACTAAACTTTCGAAATGCTGTGCCAATTGATGTCGTGATAGTTGAAGGGTCGTACACTGTACATACGCTGTTTTACAGTTTAACACAATAAACGAACGACAAGTTATCACTAGACTGCGAATTTTTATGCATTTGCGTATACACAAAACACACTTGTAAAATATTCTGCATAAATTTACATTGCACAAAATACCTAAGTTACATATACACAAAACACATTGCAAAATATATTGCATAAATTTGCATTGCACAAAGTATCTAAATTATAATAAATTTTACAACAGCTGGCAGGTGAAATAATTTTCTATCGAAGTTCTATGTATTTTATTGTATTCTCAAGAATATGAATTTGCATGAAGATCCTCAGTCTACTCATTAACCCCTTGCCATACGATTTTTCGATCGTTACATGTGTTAGCCTTGGTTACTTCGCTGCTTTAATACAGTGTTAAATAGAAGGAAGCGGAAATGTTTTATACAATTTGTACTTAGTAGTCTTGACACATTATGACGGTCTGATAAGCGTATAGTCTGAATTCCCACGCATTGTTTGAACGATTGAGAATATTCAAAAGTGTGTATAGCATTTAACAAACGTAATATTTTATTCAAAATCAGTGAGAATATTTGAAGAATACAGGGTGATTCTCGCAACTGGGACATAATTTTTTTGTAAATGATGATAGAGAAAAATTGTAGAGGACAATATTGAATGGCATGCTAAGTACAATTGTTCTGCTAAGTACTTCCTATTACACCACTTTTGTTGCACATACACTGATGTACCTTCCCAGTGCAATTACACTTCGTGTTTAAACGCTGCTCTACTTTTTTTTAAACATTTTCCGACTCTTCTCAGTATACTGCGTAGAAAAGTATTAGGACAGGGTCATCTTAAAGACAGTACTTTACGAGATATTCGACATTTTAGGTCGCAAATGTATTTTATTATAATAAGTGTTCAATTGTATCACCATTACATTCCAAACATTTTCTGACATATTTCCTTATGTTCTTCGTAACATTCTTTAGTTGGCTGATATTCATATTCGAACAATGCAGTTTGATTCGCTCTTTCAAATCATCCAGCGACATGGAAGGCCGCGAATACACTTTGTCCTTTAGAGAATCCTAAAGAACAGTGGGCATAGTTGCATGTTCCATTGTAATTAAGATTAAAATTAAAATACTATCAGCAAGATGGTGTGCCAGCTCATAACGCCTGCATTGCAACACAGTATTTGAGAGAAATCTATCAGGAAAAGTGATTCGGTACCTACAATCCCATATCTTGACCATTTCGTTCGCTTGCATGAATCCGTTAGACTTTTTTCTTTAGGATTCTCTAAAGGACAAAGTGTATTCGCGGCGTTTCATGTCGCTGGTTGATTTGAAAGAGCTAATCAAACTGCATTGTTCGAGTGTGAATATCAGCCAACTAAAGAAGGCAACTCGAGCAAAGTGGACATAGTGAATTCTAAGAAATTCCGATATCGTTCGCCGTTTAAAATGTTATTGTTGAAGAAGTAAGGACATAATAATATAAGGAAATGGATTAGAAAATGTTTGGAATGTAATGGTGAAATATTGGAACACTTATTATAATAAAATGCATCTGTGACCTAAAATCTCGAATATTTCCTAAAGTATTGTCTTTAAGATGGCCTTGCCTTAATTGTACTTTTATACGCAGAATAGTGAGAGAAATCGAAAAATAGTAAAAAAAGTATAGGGCTGCGTTTAAAAAAAAAAAGGTGTAATTGCATCGAGAAAGCGTATTGGTGCATATGCAACAAAAGTGGTGTAATAAGAAGATAGTACTTAGTACGCCATTCAATATTGTCCTCTATCATCATTTACAAACAAATTACAGCCCGTCCCAGTTGCGAGAATGATCCTCTACATACAGGATGACGACTTCAAATAACTAGTAAGTTATTCGTTGTACGAATAAATGTTTCGAACAAAAGTTGCATGATATCTAGGGAAACCTACAGTGCTCTAATCTGTTTTTTATTACCTTTACTTCTTTACTGAGATATTAGGGTTACCTTCAGTTTTTTAAATGGAACGTCTAATACTTTTTCTCGAATTTGGATAAATCATCAAATTTTGCGTAAAAAAAGCATTAGAATGTATTCAAAATTTTGTACCACTAGGGATGTTTCTAATAATCTTAGCTTTACGGGTCACCGGTGACCCTCGCAGCGCTACGAACCAACTTAGCGCCTGTCATCGGTGATTCTCCTGATATATTCAACGTGTTAAAATATTCGTAAACATGTGTCATTAACCGATGTTAAAAAAAATTAAATAAATAAATAAAAGAAATCTGTGTAGCGACCAGCTACAAGCTCACACTTGGCGCACAGATGATCAGCGCGGTTTATGACATGCATCCTGGCAAAACTATTTTTGAAGAAACCGTTTTATGTTATTTAGCTTTTCGTAAATATAACAATGCATGTTTTTCGTAGAAACGTTCACCGACGGCTCAATAGTAAATTGCCTTGTCATAAACGAAGATTTCCGAAAGGTTCGCCGTACGAGACCACGAGGTCGAACATGTACATATCTCATGGTACCGAACCTAGAGGAAATTCCGCTGCGTTGCCAAGTTTCGCACGGACGAACTCACCCCCCATTGGAAAGCCCCACCGTCCTGAAAAAAGCGCGCCAAGGGCGTAAAGGACGAGTGTAGGCTAAGAAGCGAATTTCCTAATTGGTTAACACCGACGCATCGGGTTAACCAATCAGGAAGAACGTCGAAAAACCTCAAGACGACTTGAGGAAAGCTCGAGGGACAATCAGTCAGTCTTCTACGGATCTCGAGAATAGACACTTCGAATAAAAAGAAACTTTATCGTAACTGTGGGGTTTATTCTACCTGAAATTTTTAAAGGTTATTCTACCTCATTTTTTAAAGAACTTGGTTTATATTTAAAAATTAAAGATTGTCATTCGCGCTTATGATTTTAAGATGAACGGTGAATTTGTTCGTAAGTTTACATAAAAAAATTCGACACTTTCGTGTGCAATTTAAAATCGTATCAGGCAGGTTTCGAATGGGTTCACTTTCTACCTGTTTATTTTAACGCGGAAATAGTAGTCCTGAAGAAAGGAATATTACACAGTTAAAGTAAAGATTTCTATGCATTTTATTTTACTTAAAGTCGTAGAGATTGTAGCAAATTTTTTATGCGAAATATTCTGAACCATTCGCAAAAGTGTTCGATCTAAAACAGCTTCTATAACGAGCTAGATAGATAGCAATTACTCTCATCTTCTGCTCTAGTCACAAGATCCCTTCCTATAAACACTTAAAATCTTACATCTGTTATCTCAAATTCACAGTTGAGGGCGCGACGACGCTGGAGGAGTCGTGGTATGTAATGCCACCCGCATGTTTCACACGGGAAAGCCCCGTGAATGTAGAAACATCACCGTTGGAGGACCTGCTGATCGAACATCCGAGTATGTCCGTTTACCGAGCCACAGCGTCTCCGGTTGCCCTTGACACTCCACCGCCTACGCCGAAAGCGCCGAAAGTGTCGAAAGCACTGAAAGCGCCGAAAGCGTTGAAAGTGCCGGAAGTGCCGAAAGCGTCGGAAGCCCCGGAAGCGCGTGACCTCGAGGAAAATGTTCTGCCTGACGTCGAGGAGAATACTCAGGCTGACGTCGTCCCGGAAGCACCAATCGCGGCAACAGAAGCAGCACCACCAACACCACCAACACTGGAACGTAACCCAAGGAGAAGGGACGAAGAGCAACAAGCAACAACTCGTAGACCAGCCAGATCTAGTATCCATAAGATCATAGTTCAGCTTCGATCGGCGCAAAAGGTGATTAATCTTATTTTTGTAAGCTATAGGGTTACTTTTCTGGTGAATGAACACTTAACACGTTAACTCTTTGGGGCACGGTGGGATTAAAAGCGTCCCACCTTTTTGATGCATCGTAATGCATGGTGGGACATTTTTAGTCCCATCTCGAAATATTGCAATAACTGCATGCGTATATGTTTCTATTTCGTCTTATTTACGTAAAGCAGTTGGTAATCAAATTTCTGTGCAACATGGGTCTATTTTATTACCTGAAATCCTGTGCCGCAAAGAGTTAAGCGCCACTTCGATCCCTGTGAGCTAACACTAGATTTTTCGTTTAGGCAACGTTCTCGAAACATTAATAGTTTCAAATTTAGAACATTGTTCCGTACCGAAATATTTGTTTCATTTGGTCCGAACTTTTCGGTTTCTTTGTTTGACATTTTCAAAGAAGTTGTGAAACGAGCATGAAATTTTTCATGCAGCTTTTGTCAGCAGCTATTTTTATGCTCCTGTTTATCTTTCGAGCTGTTTTGAGATTTATGGAGGAATTATGAAGAAGGTTTCTCAGATAAAATTTGAAAGAAAGCTTTTCGATTTTCATTTCGTGGAAATCAGTAATTTTTTAACCGTTTGAGTGCCATAGACATTTGTAAAAATTCGATCGAAGAATGCCAAGCTTCTTTCGTTCTCTTCTTCCTTTCCTCGTTTTTCGTTACTTCTAATTTTTCGATAAATAAGAAAGTTTTTTAACAGCTCCTGAAATTTGTAACAGCAAAGATCTCAATTTAGTAGAACCTCGATAAACTAGTGCAGCGAATTCAATTTTTCGTTCTTTCAGCGATTCAGTTTCGGAAATTTTGCAAAGAGTGTTAAAATAAATTTCACGAAGAAAGTTGTAGCTTTGTAACGCCCGCAGAGGAGAATCATATCTCTATTTAAACTATTTTAAATCTATGTAATAAATTTGACGTTGTTGATCCTCAAGTACCAAAAATCTGCCTAGACGAGAAATTTAACGTTGATTCGCAAGGATCAGTGTGGAACTTAACCCTCTAATATCACAATTTTTATTTGATCTCAAAACATCAGAATAAACTAATTTGAGGCCGAGAAAAATGAATCTGAAGTCTGTTATTCCTTTTGATTATTAAAAAAAAAAAAAAAAAAACAACGTCCAAGCACGTGCAATTTTTCGTTACAACTATAACGGTGGTTATACAGAGCGTGGTACTGCCAGACCAAAAAAGCTTAAATGTAGAATGAAGCATGGTTTACACTCTAGTAAAAAAATTTTATTAAAAAATTGTGAAACGTGGTTTATAGCGGTTCGCGTAAATCTCGTCTAGAGGCGGAGCTAGGAATTAACACTAGGTTTACGGGCTTTTCTTGCGTGAACCAGAAACTGAATCTTTCTTTCCAGAAATCGATTTGTTAGAGACAACATAATTGTATATTACTAACGTATTTACAAATTCGAATATATTTTCGTATCATTCCATAAATAAAAGTGAGAAAAAATTGCTGGGAAATAATAGCAATTGTATTTATAATTTCTCTCGTGAAATCTCAAATCCGTCAAATTGACGTATCCCGTAAACCTAGTGTTAAGCACTAAATAGGAGAAACGTCATCGCATTGTCTGACACTCAAACGGGTAATCATTTTCAAAGATATTTTGAAATCGGTAGAGAATCCAGAGTATCAAAATTCTCAATCTGAAAAATGAGGAAAAATTAAAATTTGCTTAAAACAAAAATTTTAAATTTCAATAAAATTTAGAGTAACATCTCCGTCAAAGAATCCTTCGAAATTCGAAATATCATTATAATTGCAGAGTCTGAAGAAAAGTGAAAGCTCTGTGTTTACCGAAAAAAATTCAAAAGTTTGATGTTTCTTTCTTTTTTTTTTCCTTTTACCTTCGACAGTTCTTTAAAATAGAAAATGAAGAAAAGAGGGGAGCGATTCATATCACGGTTACTCGAAGCAATTTGTCTGTTAATAACCACCTAACTAGCATAGTTAATGGTCGAATGTAATACCAGTTATTACCGGTTCGCTGTAATAAAGATAACCAGGTACCAGATTATTCCAGGCATAAAATGTCGAGCATGTGTAATAAGAATTTTCAACATTGTTTGAAAGTACAATTTCGAGTATCTCTCACACTTATTAATTAATAATCATCTCTATTTACATACCCATCGATGCCTGTGTACGAAAGATAACAAGTCGTTCAGACAAGCAGACAAACATTTTACATGGACTAAACTCTTTAGAGTTTAAACAAGACTTTGTATCTAATCTTTCTCGAGATTCTTGGAATTTCTTGAATTTAGACATAGAGAAGTATAGTCGGGGGAAACGATTTAGTGAGATTGTATCATCAGAGATAAATCATTAAAGCATCCAGATATACAGCGACTCCCATTAATTTTCGAACACTCTTTAACTTTTTGAGTATGTTACGCCACTATAGTGGTTTCCGTGGATACCATCAATTTGAACGGTACGCCACTATAGTGACTTTCCGTGGATATCATGATTTTGGACGGTATTATATGTTTTTCGCTTTATTTCTCATTTGTTTCGCCTAAATCGCATTTCCTGACAATATCGAAGCTCTCGTTGAAGACTGAATTTATTCATTTAGAACTCTATTCCCACGTAATGTAGTAAAAATCGTCATGAATGGTTTTTGTGCTCTCCGTCCCAGGGAGACAGAGTTGCGGACAAGCGCGTCGTACTTAAAAGGTTAACAAAATAATTGTTTTAAAATTGGATCAAACGATGTAAGTTTCTTTGAAAAATTAAGACTAGTTTACTAGATGTGCAGAAAATGATAAAAAAATTGCAATTGGACGGAATCGCAAAGAAAATAGCAAGAATCGTTATTGACAATCTTTTTCCACCAGTTTGCAATGAAAATTTAAAAAAATATATTTCGTAGATTTATTCCAGTTGTACGCATACTGAAAATTTCATCGAAATTAGTTAACGTTACAAACGGTGAAAATTGAAATTTCTCACGACTTTTGAAAAATCTAAAGATTCTTATGTATTTCAATGCTTGTCGCTTTATTTTTATACAACTAACATAAATCTGCAAAGCGTATTTTTTTAAATTTGCATTACAGGCTCAGATAAAAAAGATTGTAAAATGCGACTTTTATTATTTCCTTGGCAATTTCGACCAATTGAAGTTTTCTTAACAAAAATGTTTACAAGTTATCTAGAAAACTAATCGTTTTAACTTCTACGAAATACAATACTCAAGTAGTTCTGTCCAATTTTTAAAGAGTTATTGTGTCTTAAAGGGGAGACGAATATTTCTGTGATCCACTAATAAAATTTGGATTGTGAAATCGAATTCTATATCAAATTTTAATATATTTACTTAATAACGATTATAGCTTTTACTAAAAGATCTCAAATTCCTTTTTCAAGAGCCATAATGGCTCCAATTTCTGTGTTAGAGGGTTACAGCTCGCGTTCCGAACGGTCATCAGTAGGTTATTAGGTGCTTGCAAAATTCGACCGTTATCACCAGCCTCGTGACGTCGTTCGAGTTTGATCCTAATATAAAAGCGCGTATTTCCCGATTCGCGGTAGACGTGGGTATAGATAGGAGGGTTCGGATATGCCAACGTATGGTTAACGAAGGTAGCCGAAGGAGATGATCCACTAGCGTATAGTTAACACCGTGTGCCACCGGATATCAAGGTATTTGGTATTCGCGAGTCGTAGTCGTTGATATACCTCGAGCAGTAAAGATATATCTGTCGTGGGATTACCTGGTACGTTACTATACTCTTCAGGATAGGTTTAATTGAATATAGACACGAGTATGACTCTATATTACTATATTCTATTATAATTCCAAGGACTGATTCGATACAAATTTATAGTTAGTCGATTCTTGACTCGGTAAGAATCTTCCTTCTCGACTTTACGCGGTGAGAGCGCGGAGGAGTTGTAGATAGTGTTATCTGATTGACACTTACGAAATACGTACGCGACGTTAGAATTCGAAGGGAACTGGAACCCTATTTTGCTCGTATCAATACTCTGATGGACAGAGTAACGTTATATTTAGAAGCTGAATTAGAGACTGCCCCCGAGTATCGAAAATCATACACTTTTATATACCGAAAAACTAAGATTTTTGGTGGTGGGGAATGTTAGATTTCCGTGGGAATGGAATGCGAGCTCATCCCTTGGCTTGGCGACTATCGCGGGGCTGCGTGCTAAACTAAACATTCGGCGCTGTACGTTTCGGGTAGAACGCGTACGTAACACCTGTATCAGCACTAGTTCATTCGTCTATTTTAGTAATTGCAGGTGTTTATTTATTAATTCGTCATAACAATTTAATATAAATTAATATGTATTAATTGTTTCAAGATTAACAATAATAATTTCCAGATTAATAACAAATTTTGAATAATTCTTTATAACAATTTACTTATAAATATAAATATAAATGAATATTCAATAATTGTTTCAAGATAAACAGTAACAGTTTCCGAATTAATAGCAAGTTTTGATCTCAAAAGAATTGTTGCTTTGTCAACTGTAAATAAAATTAATAATTAGGATAATCATAACAATTTCAATATCAAAAATTAAAAACACCAATGCCGTTAAATAAAAAGGAATAAAAGCTTTAGCGATAAGATTAAATCCACATTCATAAGAACTTTGTTTTTTTCTTTGTTACAAAGTTTAATCATATTTCTTCCATCGACTATACTTCGAAGCCTCACGAATTTCACAACCTTGCTAATATCTCTTCCACCGATTGTATCTTGATTCCTGATGAATTTTACGAGCTTGCCAATATTTCCTCTGCCGTCTATAACTAAAAATTAAAAATATCAATACCACCAAATAAAAAAAACAAAAAAGGAATTGAAAAAGGAATAAATGCTTTAGTGATAGGATTAAATCCACATTCATAAGAACTTTTTCTTTCTATTATTAACCGTTTGAGTGCCACGGACTTTTGCAATAATTCAGTCTAAGAACGCCAAGCGACGCGATCTCTCTTCGTTCTTCTTTCCTTTCTTTCTCTCGTTTCCATTACTTCTAATTTTTAATAAATGAGAAAATTCCTTTTAATAACAGTTCCGGAGCTTATGAAAGTACAGATTTTAATTTAGTAGAACCTCGATAAATGGTAACAGTAAAAACATGCGTGAACACTCAAACGGTTAAACAATTTAATTATATTTCTTCCATCGACTATACCTTGAAGCCTGACGAATTTCACAACCTTACTTATATCACTTCCACCGATTGTATCACGGTTCCTGATGAATTTTACGAGCTTACCAATGTTTCCTCCACCGACTATAACGAATCCCGAATTTCCAAGTAGAAAAGAAAATTCTAACGAGTGCGAACGAACATCTGTGCACAGGTTCTCGAGAAGAAGTCAACCCAAGCGCTGAAAAGAGGCCGGTTGGAGAGGAGTAACAAGCTGAGGGAAGTGTTCAGTGTAAAGGGCAAGCGGCCACGCCGCCAGGACCGCTTGCGTATCCAGAACAGTGGCGCAAACAACAACCGGAAATGCTAGTCATTCGATCTCAGGTCAAGGTGTACTCAAATACCTTCTTCCTAATCGCGGAAAGACGACGCAATTATACAGAAAAATATAAGCAAACACGAACAGAAGAAAATAACCAGAAAAAGAGAAAAAAAAAAGAGAGAAGAAGAAACAAAAAGAAAGAAGAGAAACTACGAGAAACTCGAAATAAAGCAGAAGAACGAATGAAACTACAAAGAGCAACAGAAAAGAAGAAACAAACAAAACAGATTTTCTGTTTCGAGAAACTCCTGATCACAAAATAAGTTGCTTTGATAAAAAAAAAAATAAAGAACAAAAAACAAAGAAATGAAGAAGAAGTCACGTAGAGAGTGAAAAGTACTCGTCAAGTCTTTCATCCTTTCTCATCGCGTTTTATAATTAGTTTGAGCCGCTCCTCAGGCGTACAACACGCTCCGGAAGAAATCAGTTGGTACCGATGAAGAAAACAAGCAAAACAAACAAAAAAAGATGAGTACAGAAAAGAAGATTGTGCGTTATTCTTTTTTGTTTCTTTTTTTTTCTTTTTTCCTTTTTTTCTTTCGTGGTACGAACATTCTTGTTTGAACGATGACAAAACGGAAACAAAGAGAAAGTTGCGTTGTCTGAAGTGAGAAGAAGAAAGAGAAGAATATATATTGGGAAGAAAGTATGAGAAAATGTAGCCAAATTGGCCCCGCAGTGAGAGTCTCGTGTATAATGGCGCGTGTATGGTTAAACTCGGTTGAATCGTGTGTATACTTTTCAGCCTATTATCTAATATGGGCAAATGTGTTTCTACTCGTACGTTTAACGTTTAGTTTTTATTTAAAGACGTTCACCCTTACCCGTGTAGCGTAACTTTTTAGCGTAATAACCCCACAAACGACTCTCTTTGACGATTACTTTTTTTTTTTCTTTCGACTAGATCCCCATACCACCCCCCACCCTTCTCTGCCTGATAATGTGAGCCGCCTTCTTTTTTCCTTTCTTTCTTTCTTTTTTTTTATTTTTGCTTGGTTATTGTTAATGCAGAACCGGAACGAAAGGGCAGAAACTCACATCGGTACCACATCTTATTTAGGTTCGCGTTACGATTTAATTCGCGCTGGACTTTCGCGATGTGAGGATTAAAAATGAACCCTTTGCGCTTCGAGAGCATCTGTAGACAGGCTAAACTTCTTGAAAAATGAAAAGTGTCGTTTCGAAAAGGGATGAATTATAAACGTTTATGAATTTATTGTTTTTGTTTTTTGTTTTTTTTGGTCTTCTGAAAGTAATTTGAATATTTGCATTTGCAGAGGTTGCTGTAAAAACATATTTCCTAAGTAACTTTTTTTTAATTACTTTTAGATAAGTAGGTGTTTTCTAAAATTAATTATTTCATAGTCCCAGGCTTTCAAAACAATCTGTAGAAATTCTGGAATACCGTTGAAGTTGCTACTATTCAACATTTTTTTAAATCCTAAATTTTTGATTATTTGATTAGGAAACGATTGACTACGGATTGTATATTGCTATAAATGAAATTAATTACACTATCGCTATTATTTACATGAATTTTACAAAATTATTGTTAATCTTCCACAGGCAAACATATTTTCTCATACTCAATAGGGCAATTTAAGTCCTCAAAGTCTAATTTTTTCACAGTTCTATGCAATAGGAAAAATATGTAAATA